>VXBP01007489.1:0-235478 GCA_013400115.1 Rhinopomastus cyanomelas
TTGAGGCTGTAACACGACTTTCTGAGACAAACAGTCCTTAATAGATATTGAAACTCAATTCTCTGAGTCTAAAACCATCGGAAGTTTCATTTGTGGCTGAACTCAGCTGGCGGGATATAGGCTTTAGCTTGATTTTGGACTTTCTAGTAAGTGATAAAAACACTCAGTGAGTGCATGATGCCAAGTGATCACGATGGACAAAGATGCCTGGTTGCTTAAATGAGAATTAGTTGATGTTTTTCATCACGTGGTTATTTTCTTACAGGAACATATTAACCTGTAGGGTGAGATTTTATGCCTACAAGGGCTGACAAAGAAACAGGTAACAGGGAGGTACAACTAGTAGGGAAATCTACCTGCTCTATTGACCCAGTGTGGTTTTATGNCAGTTCTAACAGGGAAGAGCAGAGTTTCTCACTGTAAATATTTATCTGGTTGCTTATTCTTCTAGCCCTATTTTCTGTGATTCCTGTTTCTGTTAATATGATTTCTGAACATTTAACAGAAAATATGTTGATAGTTCTGCTGCCCTTCAGTGCTGAGTGGTTCCTAATCTGTGCAGCTTCCCAGTGAGACCACAGAGTAAAACTCTATTCACCACAGCAGGGCAAACCAGCCCTTGAAGTCCACGAAGAAACCAAGCAAGCACTACCCTGGCAAAGGGGGTTTTTTTTAATTCTGGCTTTTACTTAGTGTAGTGTGAAGAAGAATTTGGAGTAAAATCTACCTTTTTAATTAATCCAGTACAACATTTAACAACAGAATGTAATCTTGGCTGTATATTTATCACCACCAAGAATGCTAGCTATTAAGAAAGTAGTTTACTTGCCGCAAGCAGCGTGGGCGAGTAAGCATTGCCTTCCCTGGAAATGCTTTAGCTCAGTCCAGGTGCTGAAGGTCAAGTAACTGGATACTTGAGTAAGGCAGTGATCCCTAGAAAGCATCCACTGGAGCTCCTTTGAATGGTTTTGGAGAGGAGCTTGACTGTAGCAAAGAGAATGCAGGGCTGGAGCAGTTTGAGAGTTCAACATGAATTCACTAAAAGGCCTCCTGAAGTTTTCAAGCTTCAATGAGGTAGGTTTAGGTTGGACATCAGGAAAAAATTGTTCACAGAGAAAGTGGTCAGGCACTGGAATGGGCTGCCCAGGGTGGTGGTTGTGTCACCATCCCTGGATGAGTTTAAAAGCTGCTTAGATGTAGTGTTGGGGGATCTGGTTTAGGGGTGAACTTGTAGAGTGGTGTTGATGGTTGGGCTTATTGATCTCAAGGGTCTTTCCCAGGCTGAACGATTCTGTGATTCTCTGAAAGTTGGAGAATTGAACTAGATGCTCTTTCAAGATCCCTTCTGATCCCTGATGTTCTGTGTGAATCTTGGTGCCAGAGCTCCCAAGGGACGACACTGACTGTGTGCTACAGACGGGTGTCTCTCTGGGAATCGTCTGTGATGCTTTTGTTGAATTCACGTTGCCAAAGGTCAGAACTGATGGCATCATTCTGAAGCCTTTAAGATCATAATTAAACCCAAGAAAGTCAGGCATCTTGCCTGAAAATAGAGGTCCTTTCTACCTGTAGTGGTTCTGTGAAAACAGAAGCAGTCAAGCAGTCACTTGAAGCATTCCAGCCGTTATTTGAAATGCACGCAGCCCACAAATCGTGTCTGTTTCGGATGCAGTATGAAATTAATGAGTAAAATTCATTTATTTTCTTCAACTCTTATATTCAAGGTGACCTTGTCTGAAGTTTTTTCCTTTGGTTAATTAAGATGGCTCTGCATGTTCTGTTCATTTTGCATGTCCATTTGCATTCATTCTAAGAGAAGTGTAAAAAAGAAACCCGGCTAAAAAAATTGCTAATCAGACGCTTGGCGAAAGCCATGGTAGATGAAGGACCCTGTCAGGATTCTGTCGTTGTTGTTTTCACTTCAGATATGGTGATTTTTTTCTGTTCAGTGGTCAAATGCTTTCTGCAAAAGCTACGCAGTGACAGTGAAGGGAAACAAGCTGATGAAATGCGAGTGGAAGATGAAAGTTCCTTGCAGTCTGTCCTGGCAGCTGGAATCATTGAGAAGTCGGTGTCCTTTGCACAGAAATGTGCTCCGTGGCTTAGGTGACTTGAAATTTCCAAGCACTTTGCTGCAGGGTGAGTGTCAGTGCTTGTGACTGGCTGAGGAGGGAAAGCTCATCCTTATCTCGGGGACATCTCATTTTGTTCAACCTGGAGGAGTGTGTAATAACTGTTACTGCTGAGTGCATTTCCCCCTCTCCACCTACACCTCACTCTTGTTTCTTACCAGTCTGCACAAGAAATTGTTCAGCAGGATGGTTCTGTGTTAGGATGCAGCGCTGATGATCAAAACCACTTGTGTTTTATTCATCAAAGCCACAAAAATCATCAAGTAGGTTACATTTTACCTATCCAAAATAGTTGGAGGATTTATGGTGGCAGATATTAAATCTGAGGATTAATTCTACAGCTAACAAGGAGACAAAACATCAACTCGGGGCTCCCACGCGTCTACATGAAAAGAAAATACCAGCTCTTCATGTCCATGGGAAAATCTCAGTTACTATTAGATGTCCCGTCTAGATGGCTACAGGCCACTCCACTAAACTTCCTCTAGCAGGGCTCCATTCCTCTTCTGAAGTGCTGGCATCCAGCTGAGCACCACATGAAGAGGAAGGATGGTGCTGTCTGCCAGGCAGAAGAATTTACATTCCTTAACGTATTGCCTGCAGATGATGTGCTAACTTGGCTCTGAGGGTTTTTCAGCAAACAGTGGGAGCTGAGTTAACTGACTTCTCAAGGTGTTTTTCTAGAATGAGATGTGAGAGGGCAGTTGACAGCAAGAGGAATGGAGAGGGAACAGGGGACTGGGGATGAGAATATCAGAGAAACACAGAATATGGGAGGAGATTCCTGAAGGCAAAAGCATGGGAGGAAAGTTGATTGGCAAGTGAAAGTGACAAAAGGATGTAGTGAAAAAGATCTCTAAGAAATAAAAAGGTCCTTAATTATGTTGACCTGAAAGAGATGCGTGTCTCAGTGGAACCTAATTAGCATCTAAGAGAACTGCTGAGGCTGGGAGAAGGAGCCTGATGACAAAGCATCCACATCAGTGATGTGGCATGGCAGGTGGGGAAGTGACTTCCCCTTGTTGCTTGCAGGGGAAGGAAATTGCCATGAGACAGAGGCAGCAGAAGAGGAGAAGATATCAAAGGTGTGGGTGAGGGCCATGATAGGCTTAAGGGAAAGGAGCAGAGTGGGATTTTCCTCCCCATGTCCTCTTCAGAAAGGGCAGTGGGTAAGAGGGACTGGTGAATCGCCAGGGACACGGAAAGAGTCGAGGCAGAGAAGTATTAAAACTGAGACATCGGTGGAGGGTGTGTGACTACCTTTAAAGAGGTGCTTCTTTCTACAAACGCTCACAGCTCACATCCCTGCCTTTGCATTTCTATAGCCTAGTGTTGTAGTCATTTGGGGGGTTTTGTTTTTTCTTATTTCCCCCTTGTCGAGCTCTGTGTGCAGGGTCAACTGAGGGAGAAGCAGTGCATGCAGCAAGCAAAAGAGTTAATCTATGGTGGGAAGAAAGAGGCTTCAAAGCAAAGTCCACCCACTGAGGAGAGCCACAGATGGGCTTGTTTGCTTCTGTTATATCCTACAAACCCCCCCACCCCTAATCACTTGAGCTCTTCTGCTTTCTGAGGTCATTGGGACAAAAGTAATGGGCTGAAATGTGCAGCAGTGAAATCTGTATTTGCTGAGCTTCTACAGAGAGGAGTTACTTTGGCTTGTAAGTCCCTTGAGAAGCGCTCAGAGATTGTTAGGAGAAATAATTTCAAGGTAAATGGTCAGTTATGAGGAAGCAGTGTTTAGAGTCCTGCACAATGCAGATAAAACTTTACTGCTGGATGGAAATGACGCTGCTTCCTTGGGTGAACAGCACTGAATGGCTGATCAGCAGTTCATCAGAAATGCAACAGCAGCCTCAGGCGCTGACGTGAAGCTTGTACCTGCAGCTGGCCTGTCGGAAAGTGTCTGCATTTTGAAAAGGAACCTAGAAGACTGGAAAAGGAAGGAGAGTTGCAGCATTTTATGTTTGTCTTCTCCTCTGTTTGGGATTTGACTTTATTCTGCTCAGCAAGCATCCTGGTTTGATAATCCCTCATTACACCGGGCGAGGTGGCAGGAGAGGGCAAAGAATGAGCTGTGTCCTAGGCTTGAGGTATGCACAGTACCCGGGGAGGAATGCCCTGAGAAAACAAGTCAAGAGACCTGGTTCTTCAGAATATAGCCCCTTCCAGAGTTTAAAAGCCTAGTGTGGTCATGCTTCAAGATCACAGAAAGCTGAGAGACCTGAAGTAAGCTCTCCATAGATATTGACACGCTTAGATCGCTCGTTGAGCAGTTTATGGAAACTCTCACCAGGCAGCAGGACTGGGTAGCTGTTCACTGTGTCCAAGTCACATCAGTAACTTCACTGCTTTGTGTGATGTACAGTCTGGTGTATGAATGTACTACAGCCTGCAACTGGCTTAGTGACATATCTGTGCGGTGCAGACACATCAAGGCAGCAGCAGGAGTATCTAAGGCAATAGATAGCTCCAATAAATTATGTTTCTTAAATAATTGTTGACTACAGCTTTAGCCCTGAAACACCAGAACAGTCTCCTCAAGCAGTTCAAGGGTCCCCTGTAATTTGTGATGCTGCCACTAGCTGAGGACCTAACAAACTGGAGGCAGGGCCATCTCCTCCTCCCCAGCACTTCTACAATACATGTTAACCCAGGCTGTCCTGAGAGGCTGCAGAGAGCAGCTCCTAGCCACCCAATAATGAATTCTGTTGCTGTGGCCCATGATAGAGTAAACACTGGACTTTTATTTTCAGCAAGTTTTCACTGAGTTCAAAATACAGGCGTGAAATGGAGATGTTATAGAATGGCAAACTAACTGGCCACTTCAAGGGGTTACAGCCCAGCTGATAGAGCTGGTGGTGCAATGAAGATTTTTCTCTTTAGAACATTTTTTAAAACATATAAATTCTGCATATTTACTTTTCAAAGATACTACAGAAAAGAGCAGTGCACTTAACTGTGAGTAAACAACCAATCAGTTCTGTGGAAATACAAATAAACAGTTATGAGCTGTCACATCTCAAACAGGATTTTACTTGAGGAATAAATAAAAAAACCCAGAAGAATCCATAAACTCTTTTTGCCCCCCCCAGAAAACACCATTTTTGAACATTTTGGGGTTTTCTACATAGAAATTAGGACCCTTGTTCATAGAATCATTGGGGATTGGAAGGGACCTCGAAAGATCATCTAGTCCAATCCCTCTGCAACAGCAGGGTCACCTAGAACAAGTCACACAGGAACACATCACAGAATCGTAGTTGTTCTACCAGCTAACTTTTCCATATTAAAAATCATACAGATGCTTTGCTTCTATGAAATAATGCTGATGTACAGTCCCATGAGGAAACTGGTTTTGCACTAAATATGTCTTAGCGTACTCAGTGTTAGGAAGACAAATATGTTGATAATATAATGTTGTGGCTGCTGCAGTTGTTTGGGTTTCAGATTGTGGAACCAGTTGTGTTTCTCAAGCACCAGGGTAGATACCTTCTTGTACTACCTCTGAATTTTGGCAGCTGTGCTCTTGTGATGCTGTGGTGGGCAGAGCTGTAACATGCAGGGGAGATGAACTCAACAGGCTCTTCTAGCAATTAAATGGGTTCTCACAGAATTGCTCCTAAGACTGGTAAAAGAACCTTGGATCACAGACATGGAATTACACACAAAGAATTGGTATTGCATTTGAAAGGTTGATTATCACTTAATGTTTCCTAGGTTCCTTTCATTCAGCTTGTAACCCCACCAAAGACTTGTCAGGATCCTTTCATATTCTGAAAGAGGTTAAATTTTAATGTAGTTTGGGAAGGAAAAAAAACCCCTGACACTACAGGTATTCTGCCAGAAGCAGTAGTATTTGATTTGCAATAAAGTACATTACATAAAAGGTTTTGTATCATTAGTTTAATTCAATTAGTTTAGCTTCAATTAGTGACTATTTGCCTCATCTTTACCACAGCAAAAGGAAAAATCATTGTCAGTTGAAGTATTTTGATTTCTGATGCTTACACAGTCTAAGCATGTGTGCTTTGAACACAGGGGTTGTGCTGCATACTGCTAATATCCTCAGGAAAAGAAAGTCCTCTCTGTGAGAGAGCTGACTAAAGTCTCCTCTGTTTCAGATTTTCTGCTTTTCTGTATCATAATCAACTTTTTAAAAAATAGAATGTCATGATTCAATAATCACAGAACCATAGAATCATTAGGGGTTGGAAGGGACCTCGGAAGATCATCTAGACCAATACCCCCGCCACAGCAGGATCACCTAGCACAATTTATTATATCTTTTAAATCTGTCCAATAAATACATATATGTCTAATAAACATAGCAGACTGATTGGAAGAAAAATGTTTTGATATTTCAGTACTGCCACTTCATTTTGTGAACAAGGAAAGAGCTGTATTTATCACTGTGATGAACTACAGGTTACAGTGATCTAAGAAACGAAAGGCTTCTCAGTCCCAGAATCACAGAACATTAGGGATTGGAAGGGACCTTGAAAGATCATCCAGTGCAATCCCCCATGCCAGAGCAGGACCACCTAGACCAAATGGCACAGGAGCATGTCCGGGTGGTTTTAAATGTCTCCAGAGAAGGAGACTCAACAGCGTTCACTTTCCATGTGCACAATTGTGTTATTGCCTATTGTAAGGTGGGTGTCAGGAGGATGGAGCCAGGCTCTGCTCAGTGGCATCTAATGATAGGACAAGTGACAATGAGTGTCAGCAGGATCAGGGAGGTGCCACATCAGTATGAGAAGGAACCTCTTCCCAGTGAGGGTGACAGAGCACTGGAAGGGGCTGCCCAGGGTGGTTGTGGAGTCTCCTTCACTAGAGCTGTTTAAAACCCACCTGGATGTGTTCCTGTGGGACTTGGTCTAGGTGATTCTGCTGTGGCAGGGGGATTGGACTGGATGATCTTTCGGGGTCCCTTCCAATCCCCAAAGCTCTGTGACACATGTGTGCTGCACTTATACTGCTAATTGCAAGGTTCTTGCAGCCTGTTTCAAGCTCACCAGGCAGAAGAGCTATGCGTGAAGGTTGCACAATCTTTTAACAAAAGCTGCATTACCCCTAGATAAGGGGTAGTAAATAATGCATGTGATCTTAGCTGGTGTGGTTTTAAAGCCCTGTGAATGGCTTTGTCCTGAAAAGCCTTGTAAATAACAGAATACAAGGCATGAGACTTTCATGAGATAAACGAGTTACATTTGTCCCATTCTTGTCATAAAAATGTGAGTTCTGTTCCCTTTAATCACACTGTGCAGTGAACAAACAACCCCCCCCAAAAAAAAAAGCAACAGCCTTGCATTCAGGGTTTTGATCTAAACATGAGAAATCTGTCATCAGTCAGCAGTGCACAGCAGTGGAAGCAAATCACAGTTACTCATTAGGAGGGAGTGAGGCTGTGAGGGCTGGGGATGGGACCAAATACACAGTGGGAGGGCTTACTGTAGGCTAGCTCTGGACATCACCAGCAACAGGAAAGCATTAAATACCCTATTGGGAGATACCCTTCAGGCTCTCTTTTTCTGTTTTCTATGCAGGGTGCTTTTTGACCCCCGTGGGCGAAGATTGGTTTGTGTATTTTAATGTAATTGGGACATTTTAAGAAATCTGGCAGTGCTACTGGAAAAAGGCAGGGCTTCTGAAGTGGTGACTGCCTTCTTGTGCTTTAACATTAAAAGGTTTAGTTCTATCCACAGCTCTTTTCATCAGACAGTAGGAATATGAAAAGGTAATGTTAAGCCAAAACTGTGTTTGTTTCATAGTTGAACACTAAATCTTTGGAGTTCTGGGTATTGTTTCTCTTTCAGCATTTAATGAAAAACTGAGACATCCAGTCTTCCCATAGACAGATTCTGAAGCAATGTGAAGTAGCCTTTATGTGTCAGCACTCTGGGTGTCTGTCTTAAACTAGTTGTCAGTTCTTAGCTACGTGGAGAGATGGGCATCTCCAAGAGGCAATTACGTCCATTCTAAAAGCACCCAAACAAATCACCCTCTAGCAAAGGCCTTTTCCCTCTCTCCACTGACTGCAGATTATCTTCTCTTTTACTATGTGCCTCTCTTAAGTAGTCAAAGTAAAGTGAATGAATTAATCTCTGTGCTCTTAAAGTGTAGGCTCCACAGATATGAATAGATAATCACACATCACTGGAAATCGTGTTAGAGTATTTACTGTAGTTTGCTGCTTCATGCTTGTAGTGCACAACACGAAGTTGGCTTCAAAGAGCTAAACGAAAGTTGTCTTTCTTATTTTAATTGTCCACATCTAGTTAGGTGAGTTCAATGAACACATTTATCTGCGTGCCTTCCTAGTAAATCCTAGTTGCTACTTTATCCATTCCCCAGAACCGTTTAGGATGCGATGTGTTTTCAGCAGACCTTGCAAATGAGTGAAACTCATTTTTAAAGCTATGTGCCCATGCTTTTGGTACCCCTGGTACACATCTAATAGACCTGCCCCATATACAAAGTGAAATTCACCAACTTAAAAATACACTGCTTTGATTGAGGATGGACTTGAAATTTGTGCTCATTAGATGTGGCCAAACTGATGGAAGGCAGCCTCTGGAGCACCGTTGCTTTCCTTGTATAACATACCCTGACCACCAACCACATAAATGCTTTAAAGGTGATAAGTTGAAAGATTTTGCAAGTTGTTGTTCTTGTCTTGTTTTTCTACTCCATGAATTTGAACCAAATTTTCAATAGTTAGCAGTACCTCTTCATAGAATGTTGAGGCTTTTAGTTTGAAACCTAGAGATACAGAGTGCAGTGTTAGGTGTCTTAGTATCCCCAGTTGCCTGCTTTGTTTAGGCACCTGATTTTGAAGCTTGCCTTGAGCATATCTATTTAGAAAATCATATTGCACACAACACTCTGAAGAGCTGCAGATTCTTTTCAGCTAAATGTTTTCTTTGGTTCCTGAGGCTCATTTCCCAAACTCGTCATGAACTATACAGTATTTTAACAAAGGCCTGAATCTACTCTAAATCTACAACACAGCTCCTTCTCCCTTTGTTCATTCTTCTTACTCATCCCCAATTAGTAAATTGTGCTCAAATAACACTGATCTTCCCTCAGCCTTAATGCTGCCATTAGTGAGGGAATGCTAAAAAGAGCCTTTGTGAACGTTTTCCCTGCACATACTGCTTCCTGAAACTGAAAGTGACACAAAGAAGTTGTGATCTCCTCTGGGGAGATGAATGCAGATCTTGTTTGATGAAACACAGAGACTCGCACTTTAATGGGTTCCTCAGGAAAGAATGTTCCACATTCTTTTATCCTGTCCTGCTATGGTGATGGAGAGAATAAGATCATTGGATTTTCAGTATGAAGTAAAAAATGATACAGAGACTTGTTTATTTCCAAAGCTCAGGTTCCACACAAGTTCAAGCAATTAAAGCAAAATGTTCTGTAAACAAACTGATTTTGCAACTTAGAATAACTAGCAGGTTGTAGTCCAAAGGGTTAAATTGATGCTACCTTGAACATAGGTGTAAGATCATTTTGCAGAAGTCTTCAATAAGAAAAAAGGACAACTTTCAACTTTGCTTTCTAGCAAGGCTGCTCAATCAAACTGAGCTCGAAGATGTGCAGGCTCTGCTCCGTGGTCGGGTGTGCCATTGGGCATGACAAGTGGTACAGCCATGCGTTTGGTTTCCCCAGCTAACCCTTTCAGAAGACAAAAGCCACCGGTGAGGAGTCTAGATACCAGGAAGAAAAAGGCAAATACATGCTGGCCATTGTCCATGTGATGGACATGCTTGACTTTTCTCTAGAATGAAAACATCTGCAGGTTGTCAAAATGAATAAATAGATGATGTTGTCCAAGAAAGTGTAATAGAAAATGTAAACTCACCCCTAGCTGATTTTATTCTCACGGCACTCATATAAGAGGCTAAAGCTTTTCTTCTGTGCAACTTGATCTAGGTGGTCCTGCTGTGGCAGGGGGATTGGACTAGATGATCTTTCAATGTCCCTTCCAATCCTTAATGTTCTGTGATTCTGTGAATCAATGGATTATTGTGCTTCCTCTAAGCTGGCGTTAGATTCATTTCTTGTGTCTAACTTTTTTTCTCACTAGTAGTGTCTTTTCTTTCAAGGTAAATATGCATTTTCCTTAAAGGCAATTATGGAAATGATAGTATAATTTTTATAATTATAATCAGCCTGCAATGTTTATAGAATGTCTCTCAATCATTCATGAAGCAGTCTACTTTGGTTCAACAGCAAAACAGTACTGACTGTAAATGCAGTCTGCAATGAATGAGGTGAAAAATAGTTGAGATAAAGTATCATTTTTCCTATTATCTCAGAGATAATGTTCCACATCTGTAGCCCTAATTGTGAGACTTTTGAGATAATAGGCCCTAGGATGCTGCTCCCAAGATAATTTCGCCCAAAGACTTGCTAATACTATCACCTGTCTTTTGTACCTGCATGTATTAACAGTGATGACTGCATCTTGTAAAATCAGCTCTTAAAGACTCAGCACCAGCCTGGAGAAGAGAAGACTCAGGGGAGACTTTATCACACTCTATAACTACCTGAAGGGAAGTTGTAGATGGGTGGGGGTTGGGCTCTTCTCCCAGGCAACTAGTGATAGGATGAGAGGGCAGGCTCTGAAACTGCCAGGGGAGGGTTAAGTTGGGTGTTTGGAAGCACTTCCTCATGGAAAGGGTGATCAGACACTGGAATGAACTGCCCAGAGAGGTAGTGGAGTCCCCATCCCTGGAGGTGTTTAAGGACAGACGGGATGTGGCACTTAGTGCCATGGTCTAGCTGATGGTGGTGATGTTCAGTTGTAGGCTGGACTTGATCATCTTAGAGGTCTTTTCCAGCCTCAATAATTCTGTGATTCTGTGATCACAATTGCAAGTATCATCTGATTCAGAGGCAGGTCAAAAACCTTGTGTCTTGTGAAATCCTGTGGCATCTGTTGCCCTGTATGGGCAGGTACAATTTCTGATACACTGTCCTGTCACTTTTCTTTGGGAAATAAAATTGAAGACTTCAAAGACATCTTGAAACAGGAGTCTGAAAACTGTCTTCCCAGGTGGACCGATCAGGAGTCTTTACATTTATAAAGTCTCAACAAATTGTTATTGAATTTAAGTTAATTAAAGGACATTGTAGACATCCATTGACTCCCTCATATTCAACATAGATTGCTTACCTGTTACTAGTGTGCTCAGGATGTCAGCTTCTGTGTGCAGGAACAAAACCTAGGAAACCAGAATTCTTGTTCCCACCCACCTGTGGTAGCACTCACTCATCAAAAATCACTTATGTCCTAATAATGCTGCTGCTTAGATTTTATAATGTAAGTAATTGCCTGTATAAAACACAGTTAAGTTATATTAAGTTTTCTACTTTATTATAATAAAGAACCTACTCACAATGATTTTGTACCCTGAAGCTTATCTGAGCAGACACATCGTTATGTAGGTAGACATTCATGATCACATAGTTCTGCAGACCTACAGCTGAGGAAAATATCTGTTTCTTTGTCTTTTCCCCATAGAATTTTTAATAAATTCTTTGGTGTATTCCTACTTAAGTCCTTGGGGCTGAAATGGAAGATGGAGAAGATTGAGAGGGATGTGGCTAAAAATAGAAAACTAGTTCTTAGAAAAACCTAGGAACTTGGTGTTGTTTTTCTTCCTGTTTTTAATGAAAGATACTTGAAATTTTCCCAAAGAATTTAAATGTTCACGTACTAATGTGGTACCAAGTGTAAGTGGAGAAGATTAAGTGTGTAAAGCTGGATTATGGGACCAGCTGTCAACATTTCCCCTTTACCCTGTAGGATTATGGGGGGGAACGATCCCTTTCCTGCTAGGTGGGTGAACATTCCTTCGTTCACTTGAATCATGTCTATGGAACCAGCCTTTTTTGGGTTTGTTTGGGGCTTCTTTTTGTCAATAAAAAGTTCTGGTTTTAACCTTGAGATACAAAAATGTTTAACTGTGGAAAGTTGTCTTTGTGTTGGTATTCAGGAGTTTCATTTCTACCCTTTGAAACACACTGGCAGTTGAAAAATAAAATAAAATTGAATGCCCTTTAATTGTTTGTATCTCAACAGCCTCTGAAGCACCAGGCTGGAGGAGTCCTTTTGAATACTCGTAGTTGGGCACACAGAAAATGAAAGGATGCTGTCTTTTTCAAAACTTTAAAATCCTTCTGTGCTAAAGCAAAACCACTGAACAAACCCAGTCTCTTTGTTTAATTCCTGGAGCTTTGCTGCTGACTCTCCCCAGTGTCAGCTTTTTCTGAGAGACCAGAACAGACAGGCTTTAACCTATTTCCTAAGGATTAATGCACAGGCTGGTTATGGCCATGGAAGGAAGTCTGGTTCTAATAGAGGCATTACCTGCTAAACTCCCCGCTCCACTGTAACCCCTGAGATCTTTTACCAGCAAGGCTTTGACCTGATAGTTCACCCAATTCACCTAGGTGCACATTTGTCTTCCAAACTTGCCCTGGTCTCGTTTGGGTCTTCCCTGTTGGCAGTACCAACCAACTGTTCTGTGTTTGCTCTCCCAGTTCCCGTCAAGAGTGCCTCTCACACACAGTCTCACCACAGCTGAGGAAATTTTCTGTTGCTTCTGGTGGCTTTGAGATTCAGTTGCAAATTTTCAGTATTGTAGACAAATCTGGCTTCTTTGACAAACAGAGCTTTTGTGTAGTGTGTGAGCTTTTAACTTTTCAAAGTCACAGCTCTTGGTGAGAGGACAAGAACTCTTGGGGAGGAGGGACGTTGAAACAGAATAAATGAGAAGGTGCATTGTGAGTTAATGCCTCTTCAAGGTTAGTGGAGCTGGCTTCTCGTGTTGGCACTTGTTGTTGTGGTTGCTGAAGGCTTCTGGCCCGTGGGGAGAAATTAAACCTGAAGAAGCTCATGTAATGTAAATTTTGGATTCTGGTGTTTACATGTGAGTGCTTCTCTGCTGTTTGCCCCATGTGGTCATCAGCAGATGGTGCTGGGTCTTTCTTCTTTCTTACTCTTGTGTTACCCGCCTGAGCCTACATCATCATTCTGACCTGACAAGGTAGTTTTGCTAAGCAGTTAAAAATTCTACACCTCTAAAAAAATTTTGATTGCCTTATTTCTAAATGAAAATTCACATGAAAACATGATTTAGAAAGGCTTGCCAGAGAACCCTCAGTTAACCTACACTCTGCAGACATGGCCGTGACACCTGATGAGATGTTACTAACTACATTCAGATGACATTTCCAAATAGTTTGAAAAGACATTCGTGCACTTTAGCAGCAGTTGACAGTGGCTGTTTAACAACCCGGCTAATCAGAAGCAGATTATAGCAACAAAACTAATGAAGCACTAAAAGACTTTAATGAACAACGGAGGCTTTTTCATTCTCTTAGCTTTTCCTGTTCATTTTAAAGCTCTTTGTGTAAGAACTGATGTCACATACATGGGCTTGATACTAGAATGCTGCATTGGTATGGGTCTTAAACATTTAGGGTCTTTAGTCTTAGCTCTTCCCTGAACCAGAACAAAGCCCAGATGCAAGACCCTTCAGTCTGCACTTTGTTTCTACAACACTGAGTTTTTTATACTTCTCCTTGCAGTGAAGAAATCCCCAGAGCTGTGTGTGATTCGGTCCTAGCACGTGAATGACTCTGTCTAAAGCGAGGATTCTGAATCTGTGATGAAGCAGCTGTGGTTTTCCATAGGCTTTCTGTGCTGGGATTACTGGGCTCAGGAAACTGAAGGACACTGCACTTCTGTAGAAAGTTTTCATTGTGTCCAAACTGCTCTCAATGTAGGGAGTTCCACGTACAGAAATAGAATGACATCAAGAGAACCTGCTGGCTGCTTTCTCAGCTGCTGGCTTCACGAGAGCTGTCGGCACACACCACACCCCTGTGTGCTCCTTTTCTGTTTGTAACCCCAGTGGCATTTGTTACAGATCTGTACATTTTTTTATTACTTTATGACTCTCCCAGCTTCAGGTTTATTTGTCCTCATTGTGCAATTTTTTAACTATAGAAAATACCCTATGTGATACCTCTGTCAGTAGTGGAACATCTACCTGGTGAGGAAAGGCTGAGGGAGCTGGGTCTCTTGAGCTTTGAAAAAAGGAGACTGAGGGATGACCTCATTAATGTTGATAAATGTGCGAAAGATGGGTGTCAGGAGGGTGGAGCCAGGCTCTGCTCAGTGTCATCTAGTGATAGGACAAGGAGCAATGCATGTCAGCTGGAACATAGGAGGTTCCATATAAATATCAGAAGGAACTTCCCAGTGACGGTGACAAAGCACTAGAACAAGCTGCCCAGGAAGGGTTGTGGAGTCTCCTTCTCTGGAGATAATTTAAAACCCACCTGGATATGTTCCTGTATAACTTGATCTAGGTGGTCCTGTATGGTTGTTGCCCTTTGTGTTCTCCATTAGGAGGCTTTAGTTATCCTTTTGATTTCCCTGCCTTGATTTCCTTAGGGCAGGGGTCCTCAAGCCCCGGCCCATGGGCCAGATACAGCCCTCCAGGGTCTCCAATGCAGCCAGATGGTATTTCCCACCCCCCCCCCCCCCCCCCCTTGCCGGGGGTTGGTGGGCCAGAAACAAAGCAGCTGCAGATGATTTCCTGCCGACCGCGTGGCCGGGCTGAGGTGGACAGCTCCCCTGTCTCTCCCTCCCTCCCTCCAGCTCCCAAGCAGGACAAACCAGGCAGCACAAACTATAGCCCAGCCCCTGACACTGTCTGAGGGACAGTGAACCGTCCCCCTGTTTAAAAAGTTTAAGGACCCCTGCCTTAGGGTATGTAATTTCACTGAATGCTAGCCCTAAGATGAGTGGGAGTGTGATCCTGAAAAGCACAGAGCTCAGGGAATGTGGGAGAAATTGTACTGGGCTTCATGCAGCTCTGTGTGTACTCACAGTGCCCTGAATATTTACCCTCTTTTTAGATAGGTTTTTTTCTTCCTAAATTTCAATACCATTTAGAAAATAGTCAGATGTTTACAACTCTGGAAGAGGAGAAGAGGTGTCCAGCCTAGAGATTAAAATAAGAGCGAAAAATTCCATGGGATTCTTTTTTTCTGTATTCAGAGAGCAAAACTTTTTTCTCAGATTATTTACAAAGGAAACTGATTCTGGCAGCAAGGTTGAGCAGCCGGTTTAGGATACTGAAGCCTTCAATCAAAACAGGTTTTGACAGTTGTACATACACAGAGCACTGATCAAGAGCAGCAATTACTGCCTGAGCAGTACCGCTGATTGCACTAGTGGCGTTTCCTGTGTTTGTATCAGAGACAATTAGTTACACTTTCATAAATAAATATTTTCTGTAATTATGATTGTTGTTGCCTGTAGCACTTAGTTATTGTGAGAGAAGGAACAGCTTATCCTTTGATTGTATCACTCTTGTGGAAACTATTAGCTCAGGAGCCTAGTTCAGGCTTTTTTGCTGCTTATATCAGTTTGGAAGCTGGTGCTGTAGGATACAGAAAGCGATAACCACTGAACACAGGCAGCACTGACAGGCTTTGTGTCAGACTGACATGTCTCTGCATTTATTGTGCAGCCAAAGTTTCCATTTCCGCAACAAAGAGCTGTTTTCAAGCGCAGAGAATGGTGCCTCAAAACAGCACGGTACACAAAACCACCCTCCTTTTGGGGTTAGATTTAAACAGCAAAAGACCTTTTGTTCAAGATAAAGTCTCGACAAATTGTCTTTTTTGTGTGCATTGTTGTTCTCCCTGTGTAAGTCCCGGGGTCGTTTTCTTTGCTGTCAGTGTTTTGCTGTAAGCTCTGGCCCAGGTTACTGAGGCAGACTACAGAGGATTGTCTCCTTGGCTTTTGTATTTCTTGGTGGGAGCATTAGGTGACTCTTTCATTCTGTGCTCTTCATTCAGATGTGATCCTTACAGATTGGATCTGTGGAGTCTCTAATTATGAATAAAATTAATAATATGTTTATTATTTGCTTTTCTATAGCAAAAGGAGCTGATTTTTATCAGTATCACAGAACATTAGGGATTGGAAGGGACCTTGAAAGATCATAGAATCATAGAATAATGACTGATTGGAAGGGACCTTGAAAAATCATCCAGGCCAATCCCCTTGTCACAGCAGGATCACCTAGACCCAGTCACACAGGAACACATCCAGGTGGGTTTTAAATGTCTCCAGCATAGGAGGCTCCACAACTCCCCTTGGGCAGCCCCTCCCAGTGCTCTGTCACCCTCACTGTGAAGAAGTTCTTTCTAATATTTATGTGAAACCTCCTCTGTTCCAGCTCACACCCACTGCCCCTTGTCCTATCACTAGACGACACTGAGCAGAGCCTGGCTCCATCCTCCTGACATTCACCATTCACATATTTATAGACATTCCAGAGGTCACCCCTCAGTCTCCTCTTCTACAAGTATGTGTCTGAGATTACATTACAGTACAAAAAAGTCCCTAATTACTGCTGGTGACACTGCACCAAGTTTTGCCGGCAGAAATACTTCTGAGCATATTTCTCTCTCACATGAGCAGCTCTGTTTGCATCAACGTTACACAGATACCGGCACTGTATTTGTTAAGCGCAAAGTATTATTGTCTGAACTGTGTATTATTGCCTGAAGGGAGGAGAACACCTCCCTGATGATGAAAGGCTGGGGGAGATGGGTCTCTTGAGCTTGAAGAAGAGGAGACCGAGGGGTGACCTCTGTAATGTTGATAAATACGTGAAGAGTGGGTTTCAGAAGGATGGAGCCAGGCTCTGCTCAGTGGCACCCAATGATAGGACAAGGATCAATGGATGTAACCTCTGACACAGCAGGTTCCACATCAGTATGAGCAGGAACTTTTTAACAGTGAGGCTGACAGAGCACTGGAACAGGATGTCCAAGGGGGTTGTGGAGTCTCGTTCCCTGGAGATGTTTAAAACCGGCCTGGATATGTTCCTGTGCAACTTGGTCTAGGTCATCCTATTCTGGCAGGGGGATTGGCCTGGATGATCTCTCGAGGTCCCATCCAATCTCTAATGTTCTGTGGTTCTGTGAAACGTCACAATCCGATGCCAAAAAGAAGCCACATCTGATTAAATCTCTAATTCCAGGCACATGCCCGTTTATTACACAGAACAACCACAGAGACAACAATTACTTAAACCTTCAAAATGGGATTTATAAGCTACCCAACATTTCATAGCACTGCAGAGCCTTTTTTCACGTGTGTTAGATACTCACCTCAAGAAGATGAGATGCCGATCACATTCCATGTCTGATCCAAAGACTGTCGCTGCCTGTGATGTTGACTAATAAACAAACTAGCAGATGTTGATGCTGAAAGAATTATTTGATCTCAAAGAACAACGCCAGTTGGTATTGGAGTCTTTTTATTTCTTATGTCATGCTGGGATAAATGTGGCCGTGGCGCTTAAAGAATAGATTGCTGATGGAGAACTGACGACTGCGTAACTCACGTGAGAGATGCTTCCTGTAATCCTGCTGGACAGTGCTTCTCTAGGGTTTTGCATTTTGTCTTCAGTGCCTGAGGGACTCTGCTGGCGTCAAACTTGTTCTGTGACCACTTCAAACAAAACATTTACCAACATGTTCATGAACCTCTACAACACCCTTCTGTGGGCTGTACTAGCAGAAGTATAATTTGTCTCCATGTGCTCAGTGTAAGTCTTGGGGATTCTCATGTCAATCTGTGAAGCTGTGAGGTAACTTTTGCCCAGTGGCTGTGAGTGCTGAGGAGAAAATGCCTTGTGCAAAGCCTTGCTCAGGGAAGGGGAGCACAACGACTTCCAGTGTTTGTGGGAAGCTTGTCTTTCTGTGCAGGAATACAGATGCATTTCAATGTGGTCGTGTGGCCCTGCTTTGACAAGCTGTGGGTTCACAAGTGCTCATGAAGTTTGTCTCCAAGTTTAATGTCAGAAGACTTTTAAGGTGTTCTTCTGGCCACTGGATCTTGGCTTTTCTGAAATACTTCTTTCTTGTGATGTGTTTCTCATTCTTAATACATCACAGAATCACAGAACATTAGCGATTGCAAGGGACCTCGAAAGATCATCTAGTCCAATACCCCTGCTACAGCAGGATCACCTAGAGAAAGTTGCACATGAACATGGCCAGGTGAGTTTTAAACATCTCCAGAGAAAGAGACTCCACCACCCCAAAGGGCAGCCCCTTCCAGTGCTCCATCACCCTCACTGTGAAGAAGTTCCTTCTCATATTTGTATGGAACCTCCTATGTTCCAGTTTACATCCCTTGCCCCTTGTCCTGTCACTAGATGACACTGAGCAGAGCCTGGCTCCATCCTCCTGACACCCACCCTTCACATATTCATCAACATTAATGAGGTCACCCCTCAGTCTCATTTTCTCCAAGCTCAAGAGCCCCAGCTCCCTCAGCCTTTCATCATAAGAGCGGTGCTCCACTTCCTACATCATCCTCATGGCTCTATGCTGAATTCCCTCCAGCAGCTCTGTGTCTGATGCACATGATGATTTTCTTCAGGTTTTTACACTGTTTAATACATTTATTGCTCCTTGTGCATCCTCCTTGTCTGTTCAACTCATCTTTCCCCTCATCCTTGTCGCTCTCTGAAAGAGAGCTGCCCTGACTGCCAAACCTCCCCCTTTCTTTGACTTTTCAGCTGCTACTGTTCAACTCCTTTTGCTCAAGTTTGCTTAAGTTTGTCTAGGAAGCCAGATAAATATTTTATTTTTTCAGAATTTTTCCCCTGGGAGGGTTTTTTTTTCCTTTGAACTGAGTGTAACACATGATATCAAAGGAGCTCTGGAACGATCAGCAGTTGAAGAGCGCTGCATATTTTACGTGAATTTTAAACAGTGTCCCCAGTCTGTGCAGGGAAAATGACTCAACCATCTGTATAACTAGCTGAAGGGTGTCAAGTCTGTGTCGTATGGAGGGATAACCTGCTTACAGTGAGGAGTAAAAGCTGAGTGTGTGTCTGAAAGTCTACTCACATTTGGGTTACTGGCAATTCCTACTTTATGCTAATAGACAAGCGTCAAGAGCAGAGTAAACACAGCCTCGTCTTTGCTTGCTTGAAGCTTTACAGTCTCTGGATGAGCATTTACAAGAAGCTTCCCAAGCTTTTCCTCTCAGCACTACAGAGAACAAAGGACTGTGAATCAATTCCCTCTTACTTGGTGGTTTACTGAGTTGAGATATTAAGGCTTATCAGGTCTTCACTATCTTTTCTAAAATACACATCAAAGCTTTATTGTAGCAATCTCAGATCTGAGGAAACAGGCAGGGGAGTAATCGAGTGAGAAGGAGAACATGACAGTCCACTTGACTGCCCTGTGATGATTTGGAAAAAGATGAGGCTGCTTTTATTTGGGAACTTTGCATTAGTCATATAACAGGGCACTTAATGTGAAGTGTCTTATGTCTACTATTTTCTAAACCAAATCTGATTTGTGTTGTTTGTGCCAACAAAGATGGAGGGAGTCTGTTTAGGAAGCAGAGGGGATTCTTCTCTACTGTGTCATGCTAACCTCAGATTATTAATCTCTGTGTGTAAATCCAGGGTAGCTCTAAAGAAACTACTTCAGAATTTGGAGCAGTGCAGTTCATCTTAGGACTGCATTATGTCCATGTTAAAAACATCTCATTTTTGTGGAATCAGGGCAAATTGTTCAGATAAGGGTTGGCCTGTTTCTGGAACCTCAGCTGACTTGTGTCCTGATGTGGTGCTGAGGGTTAAACACAGAATCACAGAACATTAGGGATTGGAAGGCACCTCGAAAGATCATCTAGTCCAATCTCCTCACCACAGTGAGATCATCTAGATCAAGTTGCACAGGAACATATCCAGGCAGGTTCTAAATATCTCCAGAGAAGGAGACTCCCTGGGCAGCTCTGTTGCAGTGCTCTGTCACCCTCACTGGGAATAAATTCCTTCTCATATTGATGTGGAACCTCCAGTGTTCCAGCTCACACCCACTGCCCCTTGTCCCATCATTACAGGGCACTGAGCAGAGCCTGGCTCCATCCTCCTGACACTCACCTTTTCTATAGTTATAAACATTAATGGGGTCACCCCTCAGTCTCCTTTTTTCCAAGCTAAAGAGACCCAGCTCCCTCAGCCTCTCCTCATAAGACTTTTTCCTAGCTAGGACCTCTGAAAATAAATACAGTGAAGCCTGTCAGATGTTCTGCTAATGTAATAATAGGACAGAATAAATGCTCATTTTAGAGTGTTAAATTTTGTTGTAAAATAGAGCCATTTGTTCTAAGAATTTAAAACAATAATCAAGTATACAATGAGTGTTTTAATTAACTTTTGGAAATATTATTTCCCAGTATAGGGAAATGGGCATTCCTGAAATAATGGCTATGGTTTGTGTTTGTATCCAAGTCTGTGTAGACACACAGCAGCTTCACTGAAATCCATAAATGTGATTTTCTTCATTATTGCAATTGTCACTGCAGAGTTCCATCAGTACAACACATGAGATGATTGAATTTACTGATGACTGGAATTAGGCCCTCTGTGTTTTGTGATAATATCCTTTGTTAAGAACGAGCTGCTTTCAGTTTCTATTTGAAAAATAAGAACCATTTTTTAAAGGAAGGAGTAGCAGCATCACCCAAAGATGAGAAAGGATTTCTCTGGGTTCGTTTTTGATCTTTATTCAGCAGAATGTCACACAAGCATTAATGTTTAAAGCATGAAAGCTGATTCAGAAGGACACATGGATGTTGCAGAAACCTGCTCGGAGCTGGTTCTGGAGCTCAACAGCTGCACTGCAGCCATAACAGCAAATCTGAGCACTTGTTAGAAATATTGAGAGTGACCAATGTTCTTGAGAAACTGGTGCAAAGTTCCAAGAAGTGCTGCAGTTACTTGCTGAGGTCTTATCTTTCCAATTCTGCTTTACAGGTTTGTGGATGCCTCTGTCTGTTGTCTACCAGAGTACAGAGGGTGATGCCTGGTGCCATTGTCAGTCAGTCCCAGAGGCCTTATGGCAACAGTAGAGATGAGCCCTTTGCACTGCTCTGTGTGTGTGAGAAGGCACATACACATAGATAAGGGGTCTCTTAGATGAGAGTCAGGGCTGTTGGTGCACTGAAAGCTGGTGGAGTAGATGAAATCACTCTGAATGGCTCAAAAAGACCTGAGAGCTGGAGTCCTTTCATTGGCTTTTTTGCTCCCCAGTTCTATGATATTTAGAATAATTATGATAAATATGTGAAGGGTGGGTGTCAGGAGGATGGAGTCAGGCTCTTCTCAATGTCCTCCAATGGTAGGACAGGGCACAATGGGTATGAGCTGGAACAGAGGAGGTCCACATCCATGTGAGAAGGAACTTCTTCACAGTGAGGGTGATGGAACAGGCTGCCCAGGGCGGTTCTTCTCCAGAGACGTTTAAAACCCCCCTGGATGTGTTCCTGTGAGACTGGATCTTGCTGTGATGGGGAAATTGGTTTACATGATCTTTCGAGGTCCCTTCCAGTCCCTAATTCTCTGTTCACAGGAAGCTTTATGGCTTTGTACAATTAAAGTTTGCAAACCCTTTATTGGATCTTGGGAGCAAAGCACTGCAGAACTCTTGTCTAAGTGCAATCAATCACTGCAATCTTTAACCCCCTTTTCTCCCCTTGCCTTACCCTCCCCCAGTTCAGTTTGTCCTCCAGTCAGTGGAGCCCAGCTCCTGCAGACTAGCCCTTTGCCTCATCTGGCCTCTATTAACTTAATATCCATGAAGTGTGACTGATTGTTGATCAAACAAATTAATTTCATCATTCTTACGCTTCCTGCATGTAAAATGGGGTATCGCTGCATTAATGAAAACACATCACAAAAATGTTTTAAAAGCAGCAAAAAAGAGAGAATAATGCGAATTGAACTATTTTGAAATGGTTGTTCTGGTTCTTGAAACCTGAAAAATGGTTATTTTCAAAATAACGTTGAAATTATTTTGAATTAATAATTTTGAATTTCAATTATCTTGAAATTATTTTTGATTTTGAAATAATTTTGAAATGGTGGTTCTGGGTGTAGTTACACAATGGCATAAGTGGCAAAAATTATGAGAGCTGAAATTTTTACTGAAAAATAAAGACAGGAAGAAAACCCCACAGTCCCAAGAAAAACCACATCTTGCTCAGAAGAGAACTATTCCCAAATAAATGGTATCAGATGGTTGGCCAGAAAGGTTGACTCGACAATGTGATGTCATTTACCTTTCCCGTATTATCTGAGGCAACTGCAGTAATTGCACAGTTCACTTTCATCCAAAGACTAGAAACTTCTTGAGGACCGTTTAGTCTGGTTGAAATGGCAGGTTCCTCACACGGTGACAAAGCGGTTTAGCCAAGCAGCGTTTATGTCATCAGAAGTTTGTAAAGAGAGCATTTCGATTTAGCTGCCAGATGGATGCAATGAAGAATTCATCATTTGCTGCTTATAAAGTTATACAGGATGTGCTGTCCAAGTCCAATATTCAGGACAAGATACTCTTTTTCAGACCAGCGTGGTCCCAGAGAGAACCAGATCCTCAAGTGAGCTGAATCAGAGACTGTCTAATCACAGCAGTACTGAGAACAAGTCTTCTGGTTCTTCTTTAACCCAGTGCACCAGTTCACATATTGAGAACATCTGAGAAGGTGTTTTATGAGGTTGAACAACATGGGTTCCTTCTCAGCTTATTGTGGAATGATGCTCTGCTTAGAAAAAAAGCTTTTCCCCTGTTGTAATACATGAGTTTTGTATGAGAACTTCCTCGAGTGAAGCCGTGAGTCAGGTGAGAGAAGATCACTTGCAGCCGAAGTGAAGATGGTGGTGGTGGTACAACTAAGAGCCTTTCTGACCTGCCATGGAGCTTTTTGTAATTCTGGGTGGATCTAGAACTAGAACTTATTGAGATGTGCACCATGGTGGAGTCTTGTTGTAGGGTCAAGACGGGGAACTATATCCGAGGGTAGAAAATCATGTTACCTAAGAGAGAAAACTGCTTCTGGTGCAAGTGAAGGAGAGTAAGTCTCTTGTAGAGGGAGAAATGCAGGATGAGAATGTCTCTTCCTGCTTGTACCTCTGTCTTGCTTCTGTGCCCATGCTTTGGACTTCATCCGTATCCACGCCGACGTTCTTCAGCGTGTTAGCCAGCCGCTGTGAAGGACTGCAGTGTGAGGAAGCCACTTTGATATCAAAATAAGCTTCTAGCACCAAAATCTTACTAAGCAACTGAGAAGCCTTTGTGCCAGCAATGTTTTGTGAGTGGGTGGGCACGAGAAAGAAAGTGTTAGTTGAGTTCATCAGTCTGAGCATTATAGCTACTTGTGGTTGCACCATGTGTAAACTCAGTAGTTGTAGCCCCCCCCCCCCACATTCTTCCTTCTTCTTCCCCGGTTTTGAACATTCAAATTAAGATATAATTGCCATCAGCACAGATCACTGAAAGGTATTTCTCTTGTTTTCTCTGAGTTTGTTTTCAATTAGCAGTATTTAATCTAGGCTTTTCTTTTCCTATCTTCCTTTCTGAGAAGCACCGTTTCACTGCGAGTGTTGCTGATTATTTACGAGGTAGCCTTTCTGTCACCGACAGACAGCTGGGGAGAGCAGGCAGTTGTCTATTCGATTTGAAAGATGAAATATGAAGCAAGTGCTGGTTAATCCTTGAGCTTCCACTCTGACTTCTGCTCAATCGTTAGACGTCAGCAAGTTAAAATATATAATACGGCCACTTTACACAAATTTGTCGAGCAAGCCCTGCTGACTAATGAAAGGACAAGTTCTTCCTTACACAAATCAAACCCTGAACACATAACAAGCACTGAGGACCTTGGGAAGAATTGGATGAGAGCAGTAATGTATTCGTTTTTGTCTGCTTGGGGGACAAGTAAAGCAGCACTGTGACTTGAGTAGGAGCTACTGCATCCAGTTCTGGAATACACAGACATAGGAGTGAGTCCAGCGGAGACCACAGGGGTGATCAGGGGACTCCTGTGAGGACAGGTTGAGAGACCTGGGGCTGTTCAGCCTGGAAAAGAGAAGACTCGGGGTGGGGGGCATGATAACAGCTTTTCAGTACCTGAAGGGGCTACAGGAAAGATGGAGAGGGGCTATTTAAGAGGGACTCTAGTGACAGGACAAGGAAGATGGTTTCAAACTCAAAGACGGCAGATCCAGATAGGATCTTAGGAAGCATTTTCTCACTGTGAGGGTGTTGAGGCACTGGAACAGATTGTCTGGGGAGGCTGTGGATGCTTCATCCCTGGAAGTGTTCAAGACCAAGCTGGATGGAGCTTTGAACAACCTGTTCTGGTGAAAGCTGTCCCTGCCTATGGCAAAGGGGTTGTAACTAGATGGTCTCTGAGGTCCCTTCTAGCACAAACCATTCTGTGATTCTACACGCAGGCGTTACTGATTTATGTGCTTAATCTTAGAGGGGGAAAACAGAGGAAGAAAACAAATGATCGTGATTAATTTTGAAGAAGAGCATCTGATGGATCAGAGCAGAAAGGGGGTGAGATTTAAGACGTGGAATTCAGACATGAAGTTTTGATACCTAGTGGACTTGATGCACAAATGATTATAGAGCTGTGGTTGTTGTTGTAGGTTTGTGGAGATTGAAGATCTCTCTGAAACGTCCTGGTCAACGGAAATATAATGCCTTCAGCAAAATTATTTTTGAGAAATTCTGAGATGTCTTAAACAGCTGAGCTGGCATTAGTGGCAGCAAAGAAGGTGACTGGAGGCTTAGAGCTCTCAACAGCGAGGAGTGAATGTGACCTCCTGTATCCCTGAGAAATTTAAGACTCAAACCCCATCTACCTTTTCAAACAGACAGAATTTGAGCCAAGTCTGGAATATCAGTTTCTCTGAGCTGAAGTGAAAAAAGGTGACTGGGTAATTTTAACTGGTTTCATATTTACTTACAAGCTCAGGTCTTAAACCTTTTAAGTGAAACTGGAACAGCTTGATGGTGTTGCAGGAAACCAAAGTGAAATGTGTTGATTTGGCAGACTTAAGCATGAAATTGTGTTTCTTAAGGGTTCTAAACAAAATCTCAGACTCATAGGAGAGGAAGAAAATTCTCATATGAGTTGACACAAAGGAAAAGCAAATTTTACCTGTATTAAGAAACATTCTCTTCTAGTTACTTGTCCATCTTAAAGCCCACTTTGTATTAGTTTTACTTAGAGAAAGGAAAAGTGCATGTCTGGAAATTAAGATTGTGTTACATAGTTAATGGTGTCTCTTGCATTCTGCATTGGATCAGGTCAGGACAGTCTTCCACACACATGATCCAATTCAAGTAGGTTTCCAACTAGCCAAATTCTAGCATTCCATTTCCCAGCCACGTCAGCTTGAATGGCTGGTGCTTGGACAGACTGTGCAAGGACTCACTGCCCTTGGCAATACTGTGTCTCCACTTTTCATATAGATGAACACCCTTTTTTCGGTGTTTTGAATGAAGACAGGCTCTCCTGCAAAATCAGGCTTCTCTCCAAAGTTTTAAAGTTTTCCTGGGCACTTCTGCATTTCTTAGTTGCCATTTTAAGAAATATTCAGGACAGCTGGTTGAGTGCATTTGCTTTCCACTTCATCTTCCTGCTCAGAGTAATGACAACCTACAGTGGCTGATAAGTAATGAGTGACATAAAATAAGGTAACTGTGGGGTTTAGTGAATCGATGGCATCATTGAGTTTCACCTGTTACCCCTCTTACCTCTCCAAGAGCAAAAGAGTCTGATATCTGTGCACCTGACATATTGAAAGAAGATTAATATTCTGAAGCAGTATGAAAATTCTCCTTTCTAGCCAAAAGCTGTGCTCCTTCTACCTCAGAAGGTTTTCAGAAGACTTGAGTTATGTTTGATATTTAGCCTCTGGATGAAATCTAACTGTAATGAAATCAGGGGCATAACTTCAAGTGTGTCGCATCCAGGCTTTCAGAGAGTGGTTTTCCGCTGCTATAAAACACTTTCTCCCTCCCAGGACAAAAGGAAGCAAGAAGATTATGTTTGACAGTGAAATATTTATTAAAATCTCTGTTCATCTTTAACACTGTGCTCTGCTAGCACACTACTGATTAACAAGCAATCAATTTCATGTTTCTAGGCAAAGCAGAGGAGAAAAGGGGGGATGGGGAATCATAATCCCAATATTTTATGAAAACTAAGAAATGCTTTCATCTTTCCCTGATCTCATTGTTCCTGCTAGTGTTTACAGGCTGCAAAAAACCTCTCTTCACCCAAACTCCATTTAACATTTCCGTTAACATTTAACATGAGGGCAGACACTGACCTGCTTTTCCAGCTTCAGCTTTATGAGCTGCTCCGTGGCAGGCCAGCTCTGCTGCCCAAGTGGAGGCAGTGCTTCCTTCCATCCTCCTCCTCGCTCTGCCCCACATTCAGATCTGACATCCCACTCACCAACTCAGTCAGCTGGTCCCACAATCAATCTTTGTGGGTTTGGTTTGAAATATTGCTGAGCTGAGTCACCCAAAGGAACGGGCGGCAAGCAGCGACTGGGAGAGGCAGAAAGCCCTCAGATGGGAGGGTGGGTTTTCTGTTGAGGGAAGTGGAAGTGGCTCTAGGAGTTTGGACTAGATGATCTTTCGAGGTCCCTTCCAAGCCCTAATGTTCTGTGATTCTGTGATCTCTTTCCTCCGGCACTGGGGAGCTGCCTGGGTGTCGCTGAGGGTGCAAACGCTACCTTGCATTCAGTTTAGTTTCTTATTTCTCTCGCAGCCTACTGCAAGAAAGGACCATTTGGTCTTTGTTCATAAGAAAGAGCTATGTAGACCTTTCAGAGTAACTTCTTTCATATATTAATCCCAATTTGCTGAGTCTTTCTGATGGAGGTTGTTGCCCCCAATTAGAAGCTTTTTGCTAGGGAACACCCCCCCTGACTTGGCGGTGTTATACATGTAGGGAAGTCCTTAGATTCTACTCTCTCTCTGAAGAACATTTCCTGCTCTTCTCAAGAAGAATGTTGTTTGAATACTGCAGATTTTGCCCTCTTATGTATCAGCAGCTATTTCTATCCACAGTCCTCTGCATCTTTCCTTTGTATTGCTGCCTTCTATTTCTTCTCTGGTTCTCTGATAGTAACTGTCAGGCAGACCCAGGCTTGTATTGGTTCTGTTACCTTCAGCTCAAGTCCTTACTCTCTCACCTGATGTGCTTGCTCTTATTTTAATGAAAAATGCTTCATTTTGGTGCAACATCTGTCTGTATTGATTTTTCCAGCCACTTATTTCCTGAGGTTTTATCTATTCTTTTGTGTGAGACGTGCACTGTGCAGAAGCAGTTCTTAATCCTGAGATCTCCCTTCAACCCGGGCAGAGTTGCCAGGAGAGCTACCAACTACCAGCCGTAGGGATGTTACAAAGCACCTCTACAGCAGCAGGCGGTGATTAAGCGTTAAATTACATCATTTGCATGATCTTTGGTTGGTAGCCTGAACCCCTTCATTACCTTTGTTGGGCAGTGAGAGCTCTCTGTGCTATCACAGGTAGCACTGAAAGTAGCAGATGTAGTAACGTTGCTGAGTAACTGTAACGTGGAGTCTCCTTCTCTGGACACAGTTAAAACCTGCCTGAGTGTGTTCCTGTGTGACTCAGTCTGGGTGATCCCGCTGTGGCAGGAGAATTGGACCAGATGTTCTTTAGAGGTGCCTTCCAGTCCCTAACATTCCATGATACTGTCATGTTCCTTACTAAGAGCAAAACTCAGGCCGTTGTTTTCTGTCCTTGCATGATCCCTTCTCAGTCCTGAGCAAGTCAGAAACAGTCTTGACCATGTTAATTCCCCATCTTCTGTACAGAAAACAGAGGAGAGAGGAGATGGGAAGCGAATAATCTAAAAACCTCAAAAGGATGTTGAGACCCAACTACAAATCTAATACCCCAGGACTAGCATCAGGCATAGAGAACTCACTTCTGGGAAGCTGTGATCCATAAAACTCCTTTTGTTGCTGCAATCATAAACATGAAATGTGGAGGGTTGAGTGGATTGTCTCACTGTGGGTTTGTTGTCTCTTCCTCCTATGTTCCTGCCCTAGGAGCCAATCTTTTCCGTCAGGTATGGCACAGCTGAGATCTGTGCAAACCCCACTGCAGCCACCGCTCTTTGTGGCTGTCTGGTTCTTAGTGTTTGTGCCTCATCTTCCAACTTTCAAATAGTGTGAACTATTCACGCCACACAGCGATGTAAGTATATAGGACTCCTCCATAGGTGAACACAGGCAAAGATGCTCACAGTGCCCTGGTGTCTCAGCTTTGCTAAGCCAGGGGAGAGCAAAAGCCCAAACCAGAGCAATCAAACATGAGCAGCAGAAGGGCTTCCTGGCACAGTGAGAGCACGAAGGAGCCAGAATCCCTAACAGCAACGTGAAAATTTCCCTCTGTGCCAGCAGCTCTCTTCACACAGCAGAGCCAAAGGGCCTAGATGCCACCAAAGGCATGATTAATGTGATTAATAACCTCTGATCCTATGATGACTCCTTAAGAAAGAGGTGCTGTGTGCTGGCTGATGGCAGGGCATGCACAGGACTACAGGGTTCGTGTGCTTCTAGTAGTTTCCACGTTTCACTGTGCTTTGCCTGTGTCCTTCCTACACTGGGATACTGGAGTGAGGCAGTCACAGAGGAACCTACTTCCTCAATTCGCATCCAAATTTCTAAATCATGGTAAGTGCTGCACCGCTGAGGATTGTCTAAGTAAATTTTTCCAACAGTGTGGAACTTCCTGATTTAATTTGTAAGCAGATGTGGACTGCAGTTTTTCTCATATATGATTATAGATCCAAATTCCATCTAGCTCACCGAGGACTATTTTTAATAAGAAAAGTATGCCAGATCTGAGTCTTTCCAAGCAAAGCTAGGCAACAAGAAAGCTCCCTGAAAAGCCACTTGTAGATTTCTCTAATAAAAGTGAATTTCCTTGCATGGTGTGAAGGCATCTGTACAGCAAGAGTTAGGAAGATGAAAGGGTCTCAGTATCTTCTTACTGGGAGCCTGCATTTTACAAGGAACTCTGCAATCAGCATCAGTCTTTCTGAGTTTCACAAGCAGTGGATTTCTGTTGGTGGGGTGCTCTTACCTCTGCTGAGCTTCTGCAGACCAGTGGAAGGGTTCGTGCTAGTTTCTTGCTGTTATATAAAGTAGAAAAGTGAATTTTTGTTTTGCAAGGTGACATAAATAGTTTGTCATAAGCAGCTGTGGATAGTGGACATATATCACACAGCCACAGAACATTAGGGATTGGAAGGGACCTCGAAAGATCATGCAGTCCAGTCCCCAGATCCAGCCACAGCAGGATCACCTAGACCAAGTTGCACAGGATCATGTCCAGGTGGGTTTTAAATGTCTCCAGAGAAGGAGACTCCACATCCTCCCTGGGCAGCCCATTCCAGTGCTCTGTCACCCTCACCATAAAGAAGTTTTTTCTCATATTGATGTGGAACCTCCTATGTTCCAGCTCACACCCATTGCCCCTTGTCCCATCACTAAATGGCACTGAGCAGAGCCTGGCTCCATCCTCCTGACACCCCCACTTCACTTAATTATAAACATTCATATGGTCTTTAAATTTGCCTGCGAGTTGTTTGGCAGTACTGCCAAACCTGGAGCCCGGGTTTGGGGTGCTCGATGCCTGTGGGTTAGCATATTCTCTAAGTATTCTTCAGACTCACTGAAGACAAGTGGTGGCACTCTACTGTAGAAGCAAAAGGTGTTCTTACAGAAGTTCCTGAGCAATTCCTTTCTATAGCTCAGAGCAAACCGACCGGCGCCGGCAGCCACAAATCACAGCAGCAGCAGCGTGTGCCGGCTGGGGAGGCAGCGTCGTTTTGCAGACTGCTGGTAAATCTCTTGGAAGTTTCCTCTGCACCCAGCTGCTGAATAAAAGACATAAGTGGTGCTCATGATGGGCAGACCCCCATAAAAGGCCCAGAAGTTTGTAAAATTGCTATAAAATCACTGGGTTGTAGACAATTCTTTGAGCAATAAATCTCTCTCTGTTTATGTGATGGGGGCTGAATTCTGCAAGGTCCTTTCCAAACCTAGACTGAGGAAAGTCGTAACATAAAAGAGCTTTTGAAGGAATAAGCTGTGAACCCAAATCATACAAGTAAAATGGTTCAAAGCCAGGCTTGAGATAGGAAAGAACAAAGCCAAAGGATTAGTTACAACACAACTAGCCCCCAACTTCAAAGTCTTAGAACTACTGTGGTTAGCTCAACCGATTACTGAAGCTCATCTAAAACCAGGCAGGAATCACAGTCCTTCTGGCCTCAAACTCTGCCCTAGCCAGAGGCAAAAGGACTAGATGCTTCTTTGAAAGGCAAATCTGAGAGCTCTGGCAGAGGATTCCCAGAGTGTGGTGAACTGGAACTGTAAAGCACAGCTAACCTTAGTGGTGTTTCCCTTTCTGCACTGTCTTAGAGCACTGGGGTTGATGTTAATGTTCGGTTGATTCGTCTGTGAAAACTCAAGCTCAGAAAGCCTGGAAGAACAGGAGAAAAATAGTGGATGTCTCCTCAATTTTACGTGAAGGAAATAAGCTGTTCAGGGAAGAGAACACTTACACTAAAACAATGCCAAGAGACAGCACTATTAGCGAAAATGGAATTGTGGTGTGGAAGGAAAATGGGGCCCTTGGCTTGTACGTGTGCACCATCAGCACCATGAAAGCCTTGACTTCTGAAGAACATATTTTATTATTCACTCAGTTTTGTTGAATCTATCAAATACCTAAAGGTACTTCTTTGTTAACTACTACTCAAGATTCAATGGAGAATGTCAAGCTTCTCACTGTACTGGTAGATACGAAGAGATAGGAAGCTGCCTAGAGAGACTGTGGAGTCTCTTTCTCTGGAGACCTCCTAAACTTCCTGGACTCATTCTTGTGCAATCTGTTCCAGCTGAACCTGCTCTGGCAGGGTGATTTGGCTAGATGATCCCCAGAGATGCCTTTTAACCTCACCCTGTTCTGTCATTCTGTCATATTGCTTTATTTAGTTTGGAGAAGAGGAGACGGAGGGGTGACCACGGTAATATCTATAAATATGTGAAGGGTGGGTGTCAGGAGGATGAAGCCAGGCTCTGCTCAGTGGCATCTAGTGATAGGACAAGGGGCAGTGGGTGTGAGCTGGAACATAGCAGGTTCCTTATGACTATTAGAAGGAACTTCTCCCCAGTGAGGGTGACAGAGCACTGGAAGGGGCTGCCCAGGGAGGCTGTGGAGTCTCCTTCTCTGGAGATATTTAAGACCTGCTTGGATGTGTTCCTGTGTGAATTGATCTAGGTGACCCTGCTGTGTCAGGGGGATTGGACTGGATGATCTTTTGAGGACCCTTCCAATCCCTAATGTTCTGAACTATTCCTCCCCCTCCTCTCAGACTGGATTGAGCTTTCTGTTTGCATAAACAAGTAAGGCAGAGGGGAGCAAAGGGCTGTTGCTGCTTCTTTCTATAATAAGTCTAGGAGAAGGCTCAAGCCCTACAGTAACTGAGGAGTCCTGGCCATTGTTCACAGCGTGAAATGTTTGTAGCCAATGCAGCAGTTAAATCTGCAAGCCGATTAAGTGCAATTATTGAATGAAAGGTAATACTTTTCTTCAGCAATCAAGGTTAAATTTAAATAGGTTTTTAAATTAGAAGGTGACACCTACTAACTGTCAGTCAATTAGCTGTTTAGCTGGAGAGAGCTGGCATGAAATTTCTACTTTTTAGAAAAAATATTTATAGCCCAGGTGCTGAAGGCTGGAGAGGTTTCTGCATTTTGTGCAAAGAGGGCAAATACACTCAACACACAGGAATAATGTGCCCTTGCAGCCAAGAAGGCAAATGGCACCCTGGGGTGGATCAGAAAGGTGGTGCTTAGCAGATTGAGATTGGTCCTTCTTCTCTTCTAGTCTGCCCTGGTGAGACCACAGCTGGAATGTTATGTCCAGTTCTGGGCCACTCAGTTCCAGAAGGATACAGAGCTGTTTGAGACAGTCCAGTGCAGAGCCACAGAGATGATGAAGGGAGTGGAACATCTCCCTTATGAGAAAAGGCTGAGAGAGCTGGGTCTCTTTAGCTTGGAGAAAGAGGGATCATAGGATGTTAGGGTTTGGAAGGGACCGAGGGATGATCTCATTAATGTTTATAAATATGTGAAGGGTGGGTCTCAGGAGGATGGAGTCAGGCTCTTCTCAATGTCCTCCAATGGTAGGACAGGGGACAATGGGTGTGAGCTGGAACAGAGGAGGTCCACATCCATGTGAGAAGGAACTTCACCGTGAGAGTGACCTAAGTGGGGGTTGTGAAGTATCCTTCTCTTGAGACATTTAAAACCTGCCTGGAAATGTTCCTGTGCAGATTGATCTAGGTTGTCTTGCTGTGGTGGGGATCATCACTAGATGATCTTTCAAGGTCCCTTCCAATCCCTAATTTTCTGTGATCCATGATACCGCTGTGGGTAATTTTAAGTCTTAGTCACCTTTTGCAACTGGAGACTGAGACAGTGCCTGTCTCGTACCACCAAACAGCTTTCGCTTGGTTCCTGCTCATGGCACTGCATTTATATCTGTGACCAAAAGCAAGGAGATGGACCAGTGTCAATCCAGCCAAGCTAGTAGGTGCTTCTCATCCCAAGCAGCTCTGGCCTACATTTGCTGGGAAATGCTGAGGGGTAGTGGCTCTGCCCCCAGCTGCTACAGGACCCTGGATGAAGCATTAAAAGTGAGTTCCCTCCAACCAAACACTTCAGGGCTGTGTCAGGCAAAGGGGGTCCGTGCTTAGCCAAAGGATTCTGTCCATCCACAGAAGAGATCAGAAAATGTTCAAAGTGTTAAAATGGAAGAACGATGCCTGGGACATGCTGCTTCTGTAGCACTAGTGTTTTACTGGAAGGATGGTTGGTTGCAGCTCCTGCTGGAAATTTGCAGAGCTGAACTGCTTGCTTTGCACGCAGCTGTATACACGTGTGGTAGTAATGAGATAAAAATGGGAACAGTTTTACTCTGTGTTCTGCAGTCTCTGTGAGGACCACTGCCTGAAAAAGTTGTCATCCCTTGCTCTCCCTTTCCGTTTTTCAATATTCAACTAGTAGCAATTTCACAAGAAACCATGCTGATGTTTTTCTGTTTCTGTTAGTCTTTCTTTCTTGTGCTCTCTGACCTTCTGATGAAATTACTGCACTTCATCATGCAAAAAGGAACACTTAAAACAATTATCTCAGACATGCTTCTATTTACTCTCCCTTTTGAAACGTTCAGCCTTTCAATGTTATGATTATGCAGACAAATGTTTCTGCTGTACCAGGAGGCATGAAAGAATCAAGGGAGAGGAGGGGAAGCCCTGAGAACCATGCAAACCACTTACAAACTACTTAAGACATCGTGTACTCTCCGTTCGAGTTCCATTTGAGACATTAGGCTAAATCCTGCTTTCAGATGCACATCAGTGGCTGTGACAGAGTGGACTTTGCTCAGATGTTAAGGGTAAAATCTGCTGCTGTGAGCAAATTGGTTTGGTGTGTAACAGGCACCATCAGTGGTGTGGCTGCAGCCCTGACCCATGCACAGCGTTACGCTACTCGTGCATCTCGCTGCACTGCGGATGGTTCAGGTCTCAGTGTGTATCAGGGAAGCCAGGCACCTGGCTTCATCTAGCATCAGTCAGACTTTCCCTGTAGCTAAGCCAGAATGAAAATAGCTTTCTGGTTTTGTTTTCTGGTTATTCTTTGTCTGGGTTTCTTTTTCCCCCGTGGAAGCCCCAACGAAGCCTTGTAACGCATTTGGTCGATGACCAATGAACGTCTGTGCAGTTCTCCGGTAACAGCAAGAGCGAACAGGCAGTTGAGGGAGCACAATCACCGGCCACTTCCAGTGTCACAAATTCAGACTGTGCTGTCAGTAAAACACAGGTCTGAGCTGCCAGGTCACCCCTGCTCCACAGCCAAGTATCATGACCACGTTTGGCTCTAGGTGGGATAAAAGCAGGGCAATGTGCCGGAGAAACAGGGAGCCCAAATGCACCCAGTACTTGATAGTGTAAAGAAATAACGTAGGTAGCTAACATGGAGCTACTTCTATACTGGAATCATAGATTGACCATGCTTCTATTCTGCAAGCTACTGGCACAAAGAACTGTAAGGAGGTTGTCATCGTATGGGTTTTTAATAGTAGAACAAGTTGCCCCAGGGTGGTGTCAGCTTCCTGTCTTGGAAGTACTCCCAGCTGGACCAGAAGATGGCCCCACTTTGAGCAGTGAGTCGCAGGACGTTACATTCAGCTTCCTTCCAAACTAGATTGTTGTGAGATTCCATGAATGGTATGAAATATTCTCAGTCTGATCTCGGTTGTCATGGTAATGGGATTTTCTATGGTTTCCTTGTGTAAGAGCTTGTGGTTGCCAGCCCTGGTGCAAACCAGTCCATAAGAGATCACACATAACAAAGTCCTAGTCAGAGGTTTGAACGAGCTCTTGACCAGAAGGGAGTATTCGAGTTTTATTTGCTCCTAGTTTTGGTTTTAACTGAGAATCTTGAGCCTGGTGTGTATGTGGTGTTAAATGCTGTCGTTTGATTACTCCTCTGTTTCTTGTGCTCTGTGCAGTTAAACTCAAGCAATACCCATAGTTTCATTTTTTGGGAGCTTTTTGAACCTTAAACGAGTACTCGCAGCTGCATATCCACAGGAGATAATGATCAACTATTGAATTGACTTTGATATTGATCAACATGTCCTAGTTTTGACAGACAGTATTGCTATTGATTTTGTAATCAGATCAGAACTGCAAAGCCTCTGAAGCATTCTGAGGCTGATTAACAAGGGTACCTGCAGACTACAATTAGGACAAAAGGTTTATCTTCAGAGCTGTAAATTACTGAGGCTACATTGATTGCCTGGATTACAGAAGCTACTAATGCTTCTTTAAAATTCCATTTAACAATTTGTAGAGAAGTTCTGTAGTTGCCAATAATAATCATAATTTAATTACATTTCTAATATATTAAATGTAAAATTACTTCTCAGTGTCTTCTTGAATGTGCCCTGTCATCACTGACATCGTAGTACAAACACTTTCCTGTGTCTGCTACAAGCTGCCATCGGAGGTTTTCTGTGTTCCTGGCGGAGGTGGCAAATTAAGCCATCAAAAGCACAAAAGGTACAGTTCAGTTACAGTATCAACAGCTGAGTCAGTTTTCTAGATATTAAAGTGCTGGCGTTCTTCTCTGCTAAAAGTGCAGGACGATGGAAAGACAGAGGTTTAAAACAACAGACAGCAGAGTAATTGGCCGTGGTCAGTTTTTCTGAACAGGAGGTTTTAAGACTGACTGGGTTTTAAAAATCAAAACAATCAAACAAAAACCCAAACACCAAGTGAAACTTGAAAGAAAGAAAAGCAGTGACGTTTCAGAACAGGGCTGCCTCAATAAGGGAAAATACCAGGAGGAAACACATCAGTGCAGGATAGTAACATCTGCTTTAATTCTGCATTTAAACATCTGTGCGACTGGATCTAGGTGATCCTGCTCTGGCAGGGGGATTGGACTGGATGATCTCTCGAGGTCCCTTCCAGTCCCTAAGGTTCTGTGATTCTGTAGTAAAATACATGTAAAGGACTTAAGCTTAGGAAAAGCCTGAAGGATCACTGCTTGTGATTTGAGCCCTCTGCTCAAAGGTGTGAAGAGCTCTGTCTAGGATGTTGTACAGCTGTTTTATCTGACAGACTGCTTAAATGGCCCCAGCTGAAGGAGAAAAGCTTTTAAAAGCTCCGAGGTGCTGTGTGTTGCTGTTTGGCTTTGAAGCTGGCCTTGCTTTGTGTGAAGGTTGGGCCAGGTGCCCTCCAGGGACACCTTCCTAACTAAATCTCTCTGTGATTCTGTTTTCCATTGAGGAGGTACCTTGGAAGTAGTGTTTCTCAGGGATGTTTTTCCGGCTCTGGATTGTTTCTTAAAGGCTGTGCAAACCCAAATGGACTCAGAGAACAAAATTTCCTCTGGAAATGTGCAGACACTTTCTCCCTTTGAGCTCAGCTTGCTGTTATTACGATCGTAACTGATTAGTCAATGCTTCTGTTTGCCTCTACCCATATTGTTCTTATCTTTTACGCAGCCTTTTACACTTGGGAAAGGTCTCCCAGTCGTTTCTCTTACACCTTTGATTTTCCTTAGTTGTACTGAAGTCCCTTGTAAGGAGCTCCTAAACATAGTGGTAGAAAAATTACTAATAGAAAATACCAACAGGTTTGTGGGGCTTGTTCTTCCCCTGCTTTAGAATTTGTAGTGCATTTTTAATGCTTTTAGTCTGTCTTCTCCTCAAAGCTGTCGGTGTAATGGAGAATAATTTGGGTTTGCCTTGCTTGCAAAGGGCTTGGCCCAGTGCTCTCACCAGCTTGAAAACCCTCCACCCCAGCTCAAGTCTCTCAAATACTTAAAATCTCCACTTCTTTTTGGTAGCCCCTCTGTTCTTACCTCAGACCAAACCCAAACATCCAGTAACATGGGAGGGCTGCACCTCTTCTGCCTTTTTGTGAATTTGGCTGCTAGGATCCATCCTCAACACCATGGCAAAGTGCTTTAAAACAGAAGCTTTCAACATAAGAATGACATGTGTGAATGTGTTTTGGAGGAAGACAGCTTCTCTCTCCTCCTAAATAACAAAAATCCTTTGGATAGACCTACAGAGCAGAGCACTGTCAAATACCCAGGAAGCAGCAGCCTCTTGTTGGTCTGTTGAGAACACGAACAGTATTTTCATGTTAATAAAAAAACCCCAATGTTCTGAAGAATAGATTTTCCACATCAGATATTATAATGTGTGATGAGTAGCTCAGTGGGGTAAGAAATGGGATAACAGTGACTAAAGCAGAGATAAAGCACAAGCAGAGGAATTCAGTAGTTTTCAACCAAATATCACTAAACTATTAGATCTGGGAAGGGTTTCTAGTAGGAATTACAGAGCTCGTTCCACTGCTTCTCCTGCTGTCTTTGGTGATTGATTTTGATTGTGGGGGGAAATTAATACTCTGGTCTTTGTCGCCAATAACAATTTTTGGCTGTATGTTCTCTTTTTTTCAGAATTCATAAATCTTTGGCAAATAAAAATGAGTGAAAGAAGAAGTAAACTGAAATATTGAGGCATGAGAGGTCTGAGGTGCAATGGCTAAAGCGGATGGCAGCCAGTACATTGATTTAATTCTTGAAATCTTGCCCTACTTTAAAGAATAAAACACCTGAGCAACGCTCAGAGAGCCAGCAGCATGTGATGCATGCTCAAGTGTGAGGAGAATGATTTCTCAGAACTCATAAAAAAGGGATATGAAAAAGCAAACAATATGTTGGCACAGACACAGTAGATGTGAGGTGTCTGCTTCTGGAGGCAAAACCAAGCGGTCAGTCCTGTCACTTTCCTGTCCTCTGTACAAGGTGTTGTTGCCTGGTTGCTTGTTCTGATGCTGCCTTTCCCATCTGATTTATTGCAAATTTCATTGTCTCCACTGATTCACTGAATTTGAAAACAATTTCAGCAAAATGTAGTTGCTGGGTAACAATAATTGAAAGGTGAAAATTGTGGTCATTTGAGAGAGGTCAAGCAGTGAGTGCTGTGGGAGCAAATAGGGATCACTCATCTGGCTGATGGTGTGCCCACTAGGCGCTTTTGGAGCTCTGGGGCTGATCCAAGGAGCTCCTCTTACAGCCACTTTCACAAGCTGATGCTGCAACAAAGTCTGGAATAATTTTTGGTGTTGGGTTCTCTCTTGGCCTCTAGAGCAGCTTGATTGCTTTCTGGGGCCATTTCTAGTGTGAACTCAGGACCACCTTTGGAACACATTCTTGTGCTATTTCTCAAGCACTTGGGGGGCCCCAGTCAAGAACTATGTCTAGGACCATTTGCTAGACATTTGTCTAGAGACACTTGAACTATACCAACCATTTGCTTGTGAACTATAGAGGAGTCACTAGACTAGAGTCACTGTAGAGGCACGGTCTCGAGGCTAGTACCTGGAGCCACTCTTCAAACACTTTATTAAAAGAATTGTTATTTTAAAAGGATTGTTATTTAAACTTGCCATAAGAGCAACAGTTACAATTCTGAAGAAGCATGTGAAATACAAGTTCCTTGTGCTGTTTTACACATCAGAATTTCTATCATTGCATGTAGTTATTTTCTCACATGACATCAGACTCTGACATTAAAACCCACCTGGAGGTGTACCTGTGTGGCTTGGTCTAGGTGATCCTGCTCTGGCAGGGGGATTGGACTGGATGGTCTTTCGAGGATCCTTCCAATCCCAATTCAATACGATTCAGTATTTACTTTAATAAATATTAATCCCTAATAAAGATTAATTCTAACTTCAAGGCAAAAGCCTCGATGCTATCTGTATATTCTGCTGAGCTGGCTGCCGGTGACTGCGCCGTACCGCTGCCAATTCCATCAATTTCACAAAACTCCTATTGTCAAAACAATTCAGACTCTCCTGTAGTAATCTGATAATTGAGACTATAGTAAACTGGCAGCAATTGCTAAATTAATTTGTGAAACAGTTTTAAATAACAAGTAGATGGGAGAAAATCACAATCTGATTATAGATATTGCAGAAGGAAGAAACCAAATTAAATTCATTGGATAAATTATTCATTGTTGAATCACTTTCTCGGTAGTACAACTAACACCCCAGGGGGAAATATACTGGAAAGCTTCAAAGAGGAGCTAGAAACCTTCCTTTGATTTCTAATAAAAAGTTTTAGATGACTGCAGGTGCCTCAGATACCTCCTTGAAGTGATGACAACTTCAGTTCAGCATGGCAAAGGCAGCAGGACTGAAGGTTAGGGAACAAAGTACAATGGTGGGTGTGGGAACCAGGCATCTTCTGGCTCTTTACCGTTGAACTCACTTGGGCAAATGTACAGATCTCATTGCTTAATGTTTTTGTTTAAAAAAAGATATCCAGGAAATCCTGCTAAAGGGCTCAGAAGAGAAGCCTTGGCTTCTCCAGAGGATGTGAAAAAGAAGGAAATATTTTATGGGCTCCATATTCAAAGATGGTCATTGAAATCAACCCGGGACAGAGGAGCACAGAGCAAAAAATGAGATGTTTGTTGTCACCTGCTGCTGTGCTGAAACTTTTGTCTCAGTTCATAAACTTTCAGCACACAGATCATTTGAATTCAGTCCACAGTTTTGGGAATATATGTCTTATTTTTTAAGTAAACCCTTAAGTAGCCTTCACAGTCAAGGCCATGAAAGGCTTCTCGGACTGGGACCTTGACTCACTGTTTCTAATTGGAAATTCCAATAGTATTTTTTCAAATTAATAAGCCTCCAATTATAAATTCAGGTGCAATATGTTTCTTTGAGGTTTGCTTCATGTGTTCACAGCATAAGCTGCCCCTAATACCTTGTCTCCTTCTGCCTTGTTTTGCTTTCATCTCAACAGAATACGAGCAGCCAGAGGCTGAAGAGCAGACCCATTAGCAAATGTACACCTTTCAAAATTGGCCTCACCTGCCAAGACATCTAAGATTAACATAACCATTTTCTTAACAAAACTTACTTCTTTTTTTTTTAGATCCTAAGAATAAATTCCTTTTTTACTCTACCTTGGGATTGCCACACAGTGAGGTGCTACAGCCATTGAGTAGTGTTTCTGGAGAGCTGGCTGATGACCAGAATTGCCTTTTAAAAGATGTGTTGAATGTGATAAGAATGGACGTTGGGCTTTACCTTACTGCAGTATCTCAGAGCGTTGGACTTTGAATGATACAGGAATTAAGATGTCAAAGGAAATCTTTCTCTCTTCTGTTACTTTTATTTGCAGCTCGTGGAATAATTATCATCAAATAATGGATTAGCTGGACTTTTATCATATTATTACATAGGTAGTTGAGTGCATATTTTAAAGTTATTCATTTTATTATGGAGATGAATCAAAAATATAGCAAATCTGCTTCCAAAAATACAGTTACTAAAGCAGTGGCTTTTTGTTTGTTTTTTTCATTTTGCTTTTTTTGAGTACTGAAGGACACAGAAGTGCTGGAGAGGGTCCAGCACAGAGCCACAAAGATGATGACGGGAGCAGAACACATCCCTTATGAGGAAAGGCTGAGGGACCTGGGTCTATTTAGCTTGGAGAAGAGGAGACTGAGTGGTGACCTCATTGATGTTTATAAATATGTGAAGAGTGGGTGTCAGGAGGATGGAGCCAGGCTCTGCTCAGTGTCATCTAATGAATAGGACAAGAGGCAGTGGGTGTGAGCTGGAACATAGGAGGTTCCATATCAGTATGAGAAGGAACTTCTTCACAGTGAGGTTGACAGAGCCCAGGAAGGGTCTGCTCAGGGGGGTTGCGGAGTCTCTTTCTCTGGAGATGTTTAAAATCTGCCTGGATATGTTCCTGTGTGACTTGGTCTAGGTGATCCTGCTGTGGTAGGGGTTTTGGACTAGATGATCTTTCAAGGTCCCTTCCAATCCCTAATGTTCTATGATTCTGTTGTTGTGTGATCCAAGTAGCTCGAGCAGTGATGCTACCAGCGTAGGCAGGAGAGGATGGTAAATGACACTTATTTCAACTTATTTCAACTGAAGCATCAGCTGTAAAATGTAAGCCCAAATTATACTGTAAAAAAAGAGAGACACTCTTCTCTGATACTGTTTTCTGTCTCTGCTGATAGGAGGGCTAGAGTTTTGTCTGTTTGCTGGACTGTCTGCCATGTTTCTAGCTCATAGCAACACACCTCTCCTACAAATGCCTCTCGGGTATGGGCAGTGTTCCTGGCAATGATGCCCAGATCATCTCCTGTGAGCCATGCCTGTGGGTTGGATGATGTTTCCTTCCACACTTTGGTTACTTAGGGTGCTTTTGATTTGACAGCCTGTACTCCTAACTGCAGCAGATGTACCTTGTAATTGAAATCAGGATTCCATCTTCTTAAAACCCCCTACCTGGAAACTTATGATTTTGTCCCCCTTTTCTTGCTTTGAGTTTTTCCTGCCTGTATTCTGTTTGTTTCACACGCTTGCATGCAGCAGTTACAGGATTTACAACAGAGATAACTGGATGAGATGCATAAACTTGCAGAGGCAGTTTTCTTCTGCAGATCATGCAGAGCTGTGTGCTGCCCTCCAGAGATGCTCTGGTTGTGGGAGTGGAGTTGGTCTGACATCACACTGTGCTACACCTTCAGCTGGTGTTCTTCCCCAGGCTCATGCCTTTGGATGCATTCACCTGTCAAATCCACTGCTGCTGCAGGAGCAGTGAGAGTGTCCTTCATCTTTTCTGTTCATTTCTAGTTTCCTTGCCTGTCTTTGGTGTACAGCAGCAGAGCAATCATGCAGCATGGAGCTGCCTGGACTAAACATGTCCCACACTTTCCCAGTGTGTTCGGACAATTATTGTTGATGAACCAAGTAGCTGTTCTAGGCCTGAGCTCTATCTCCATGCCACTACCTTTCCTTTGAAAATGCTTCTGTCATTGCTGGAGGACAGGGCTCACTTAACTGAAAGAGGTATCGTTTAAAAGTCAAGGACAGTGCTCAGCTTTCAGCATCAGAAAGGAAAGAGGGCAGCTCCCCCAGGAGGATGTTGGCCTGATGTCAACAGGCTGCTTTCATTCCTCTTTCCTAATTGGGAGATACAGGATCAGCTTGTCAGGAGATGACAATTCATACACTTTCACATAGTCTCTAAAAGAATAAGCCTTTTAAAGGCACTTAGGTATCTTCAAGTGCTGATTTTAGAAAGTGAGCAGGAATTCTGTGTCAAGAACCTCTCTTTTCTCCACCATGACCCTTCTTTCTTGTTCCAAAGACCCTCAGTGCAGTTCTGGAATTTCTTGGCTGAGTTTTCCTGCTTTCTTCCCTGGAGATGGAGGGACTGCATTCCTTCTCCCCAAGCCTTTCTGGGTCTCTCTGCAGAACCATAGTTGTGTGCATGGTCTGGCTAAATTGCAGCAACATTGTGGACATCTCTCAGGGTGATTCTGCTCTCAGTTCCCAGACCAATCTGATTCCAGTTCTCGTTTTAACCCAAACACTTATGATGTTCCCTCCTCACTCCATTGTCTCTTCCCAACGCCAGCAGTTGGAAGGACCTTTAAAAATAAAGCCACGTGTCTGCATCAATAGATTGATTGATCATGAGGCTTTTAAAAATCCCATTATGTCAGTCTAGACTGTTGTAGCTGAATTGGACTATAGATGGAAACGTCACAGAGCCCTTTTAGTGTGATACTGCCGCAGACTTCATTGATATGATTATCATAGAGATACAATTCTCTAGGAGTTTATATACTGGTTTTTAAATGCTTGAATAGCATTTCTCCATAAAAAAGTACATGTACAACTGTGATTATGAAGAGGGAGTGTGGGAGAGCATTCTCATGTCTAGGATTTAAGGAACAACTCTCAAATCCTGTCAAAGACTCTCAGGAATAAGACTTTCTGTTGAAGGATCATATGAAAACAAATTGCTCATGTCTGCTGTCCTGGACACAAGGTTAATTGCTGTAATGTAGAGCAGACTGAGCAAAATGTTGTGTGCAGATCTCCTCAATTAATCCCTTGCCTAGAGAGGAAGCATCCTGAAATAAGCAGTAGAGCAGCCAGTCACTTAAATAGCAAGGGTTACAATGGCTGCGTCACGACGGAGTGTGAAATCGTGCTCGAGGAATGCCAGAAGGACATACAGCAAATGGTGAAACTGAGGGTTAACAAGACCCCTATGGTACAAGACAGCTGGGTGACAGAAAACAGCACAGGGTTAGATATTTATAGGACAGCCTTTGATTTTTCTCTGTTCAGTTTTGCATAGTCAAACAACATCCCTTGTGAGTGATTGATTATCTAGGCGTGTAGGAAGTCCCCTGCTAGCAGCAGTTGTTCAAAATGCATCTAGAAACACCTTAAAGGACCAATCTGTCACACAGACAGTAATTAACTGGTGCAGAAATTCATTGAAAGGAAAAATTTGGGCAAAACCCACCTGGATGTGTTCCTGTGCAACTTGGTCTAGGTGGTCCAGCTCTGGCAGGGGGATTGGGCTAGATGATCTTTCGAGGTCCCTTCCAATCCCTAATGATTCTATGATTCTAGAACTGGAGATATGACATCTAGGGTAGATGATCAGACAGCTGTGTCATCTCAAGGTCTGTGCTCTGAACACTGTCAGTGCATGTCACATATTGTCCAGCATAATGATCCCTGTGCATAATCCCATCCTGTTGAAAAACAGGTGATTTACTGGAGCCCACCAATATACAAAGTTCTTTGACTTTTCCCCTGTTTTAAGAGGAGCCATCCTTTTCTTTACTTTCATAGCTAAGGAGTGTAAACTCTTCTCATTTTGCAGCATTGCAGAAGTCCAGACTGAACATAAGAATAACAATCTTAGTTGCCTGCAGCACAAGATATAAAGGAGAAGGAGTTATTATATCTGTTATTGTCAGAGTGACTCAATTGGCAGAAATATTGCTGCCAAACTGGTACCTTTTAGGTTTCTATATCTTATCACAGGTGACGCTGCACTGCAGAACTGGGGAAGGTTTCTGAGAAGAAGCTGAGAGGCAAAGAGAGGAGTTAATAAACGATGAGAAATTCTTACATGTCCCTTAGTAGGTAGCACTTCCTTGATCAGTCTGGAATCAATAGTCCAGACTGGTATCTTTCCCCACTCGTGGGTGTTTTTTCACCTGAAATCCTCACACATTTACCCATTACTCCATTCAGTCTAACACTGAAGTTCAGGGAGAAGTGTGGCTTTCAAACCATAACATTTCAGCTTGGCTTTTTGCTCTTTTTAACCTGAAATAACTGGATGAGTTTTCAAATGCACTTAGAAACCTGCTGGTAAATCTATATCAGATGAGAGCTTTGAAATCTGAAAATCACAGAACATTAGGGATTAGAAGGGACCTTGAAAGAATCTAGTCCAATCCCCCTGCCAGAATTGTTATTATTTTTTCAACAGCTTAATTTTACGATATTAACTTATTTAGTCTATGTACTGTAGGGAAAGAAAATGCAGCCTCCTGAAATTTGAAAAGGGTTGATAAGTCAGTGTGGTTTTAAAGTTTTGCACTGTCAGCATTCTGCCCATCAGCCAGACCTTCTGTCACAGTTTTTTTACAATTATTTTGGCAGCATCAAGAACTTCACAGAATCACGGAACATTAGGGATTGGAAGGGACCTTGAAAGATCATCTACTCCAATCCCCCTGCCAGAGTAGGATCCCTTAGATCAAGCTGCACAGGAACATTTCCAGGTGGGTTTTAAATGTCTCCAGAGGAGGAGTCTCCAGAACCTCCCTGAGCATCCCCTTCCAGTGCTCTGTCACTTTCACCATGAAGAAGTTCCTTCTCATATTTGTGTGGAACCTCTTATGTTAAACTTCAATATCAGGATGTTATGAATGGTGACTATTAGTCAATCAGTCAAATGGCCAGGTGAGCTGTAATGTGCCCTATGAATCACAAGGAGAAATGTGTAGTGACTGGTTCCAGCCATGTACCATCTAGTCCAGAAGTAACAGCCCCATTCATGTCAGCAGCACTGGTGAAGTCTGTTCTGGTTAGGGCCACAGTATGTATCCTTACCCACAAGCAAAAATCTGGAGATTACTTACTAAACCCTCCTAAGACCTAAGTTTTTACCTTCAGCCTTGGAATGTTTTATCTCTATTTTCAGTCTGACAGCCACCTAAATGTCAAGGCTGAGCTTCCTGGGGAGTTCAGCGCTGCACCTGCCGTGCTGCCCAGCATGGCCACAGGCATCGCTCGTGCAGCTGTCCGTGTGTCTGCTCATTCACCAAAGTATGATGAACTCTTTGCTTCCCAGTGTCTCATCAACTAACAGCTGTTCTTAAGCTTCCCTTTGGTTTTGCTTTTTGAGGTGATTGCATCGTAGTAGATGTTGTGGTGTGGTTTGGTTCTAATAAAAAGCTGTGCTACAGGTAACAGGTTTGAGCTGGAACACAGGAGGTTCCACATCAACATGAGGAGGAACTTCTTCATGGTGAGGGTGACAGAGCCCTGGGAGGGGCTGACCAGGGGAGTTGTGGAGTCTCCTTCTTTGGAGATGTTTAAAACTGACCTGGCCATGTTCCTGTGTGACTTGGTCTAGGTGATCCTGCTGTGTCAGGGGGATTAGACTAGATGATCTTTTGAGATCCCTTCCAAACCTTAATGTTCTGTGAGGTTGTTCAACTTTCTAAAAAAAGACATATTTGGCATCTTGTTGAGACTTTAGGTATCATACCTTTAACTGAAAAGCTTCTAGGGTGAGAAAGATCATGAGATATGAGCACTATCCCTGCCTTTTCCATAACTGGATTCTCACAGCTACTTCCATAAAAATGATAAAAGTAATTAAACAACAAACAGTTTTGGTCTTCAAGAAAAACTTCTATGAAAGTGCCCAGGAACAGGTTTCTCAGGTTTTCTCTGAAAAATGAAAGCTGAGCCTGATCTTTCCACTGAATAAGTTAATATTAATATAGAAGATGCTTATTTTCCTCTTTGAAAACCTTGAAGATCTGGAGCAGGTGGGTTTTTCATATATATGAAAGCAAAAGATTTCATAAGAAAAATCAGAATGTTTTCAGGAGAAACTGTCCTTATTTTCCTGGGGAAAAAAAAATCACTCTGCTGAAAAGCAATTATGTATTAGAGAAGGAAAGTGGTTTGATGGGAAATTGACCACCTATCATAAATTGATCAGCTTAGCCAGACTGGCTATGAGAAAGAATTAGCTAGAGAGAGATAGGAAGCAGGAAAAGAAGGGACACAGAGGCAATGGAGAGATGATTATCAACACGTTTCATTCCCTATCAGAATCACTTCTCTGCAGCCACTTTACCTAAATAAGGATCTATTCAGTTACAGTCCCTTTCCTCTTCCGTGGGTGACTAAATTTGTGCTATGACTTGACTGCAGTGAGACCTCAGCACCTGTACTCTGCCACAGACTGACAGGTATTTCCTTCCCTGCACTGGAGCCACAGGAAAATGTTGAAGCAAGTCAGGATTGATGAGGATATTTTGTTTGTATTTTTAACTCACCTGTCTTAAAATGTGGGGTAGTAAATGTTCAGTTTGATTGAGTTTTCTCAGAGAATTCTGCTTAGCTCAGTCATTTCTTTGAAGCCATTAACTGTGGCTGTCATATATACTTGCCACCAAGCAAGGTTTCAGCTGCCAATTCCCGGGTAACATATGGGACAAACATTTCTCGTTGCAAGAATGGCACAGATTCCTTTGAAAGAAATTATTTGTATTACACTCTGCTGATTCCTCCCCTTGTTGCTTATATTTGCCTGGGGATTGTTATTTCTCTCTATAGCCAGTGAGGCAATATAACACTTGTCTTGCCCTGGTGGGAAGAGGTCCCCAGGTCTACAAAACATGTGATAGAGAAAAATTTGGATTGTTCAGGGCTTTGAGAAACTGGTCTGTTTGCTGATGGGAACCAGTCTTGGCAGTCTGGGATGGAAGAACCCCCAGGAGGGGCAGAAGTGGGAATCTCTAGTGCAAGAAGGAGGAAGAACCTAATGTTGATTGACCTCTAGGAACAAGAGATCACTGAATCACTCTGGTTGGAAAAGACCCCAGGGATCATTGAATCCAACCATCCATCCTACCTTACAAGTTCACCCCTAAACCAGATCCCTCAACACCTCATCCAAATGATCTTTAAACACATCCAGGGGTGGCGACTCAACCACCTCCCTGGGAAGCCCATTCCAGTGCCTGGCCACTCTATCTATGAAAAAATTTTCCCTAATATCAGGTCTAAACCTACCCTGTTGTAACTCATGATAGGGACAAGTAAATGGCCAGCAGGAAATGTGCAATCTTCTTGTTTCTCCTCTTAAAGAACAGAGTGCTGCAGGGAAGAGCCCACTCACCCTGCCTGGGGTGCTATCCCTCTGCCCCTTCTCCACCAGCAGTCTCCTGCCAAAAGTGCCTGAATATATCTGAAAATCTGTAGGAACCCAAGAGCTTCTGTTTGGGCAGGATTACTTCTAGCTTTGCCAAGCACATGAGTCAGAGGCAAAACTAATTAATGTCGCTGTGTTGCAGACTCTTCCTTAATGAATCCCCCTCCTCTTCAAATTAACCTCAAATGAAGCGAGTAGCATATTTTGCAGATGGATCGTTAGCAGCGCTGCCTGGCATACAGGAGCCTGATACTGTCTTTCCTCACTATTTCAGTTGGAATTACCTAAAGCTGCAGCACAGAAAGAAACATTGCGTTATTGGCACCAATAGCTTCTCCATTATCTCAACCCACAACTGAACCAGAGCCATTGCTGCTGCTCAGCTTCATGAACGAGTCACTGGAAAGTCCCTCATGTGCTTCGTGCCTGCGTGCTTCATAGAAGCCGCGATTCTTGCTCAGTAGAGGAGTGGCAGAGAGACTTTCAGAAGTTTTAGAACTATCACCATGTTTTCTTCTTTTTGATCCTTCTTTTTGATCAGTGAGGACAAACCATTTCAATGTAATATTCCAGTGATCCTGCTGCTTCCATCAGGAGCCAGCTTGAGCACCAAGAAGCAGTAAGACTCAGCAGCTTGTATTTCAGCGTGTGATTGCTGCCCAAGGAAATGCCCCCTGCACCTCCTCTATTGAAATATCAAGAAACACATTTTCTTGCTCACAGGATGAGTTGTGGCAGGGACCTGTTGACAGCGTGAGCATTGTGAAGAAGTAAAATCTGTTCAGAACTGCCAAGAGGATTTTAAAAGAGTTCAGCTGCCTCACAGAGACCCTAATTCATTGGTTAGATTTAGGATGACTTCTTCCTTTTGGAGAATAATCCACCTTGAGAGGACTGGCAAGTGTTGAGGACTCTTGGAGCTCTGACCACTGCAGTCAGTGAGTAGAGATATAAGGACACAGAAACCAAAAGATGTTGAGTTAAGGCAAAAGGTGGGTACTCAGCACGCCAGGAATTGTTTAGAACAGTGCACTTTACTATTGCTACTCAGCTGGGGTTTTTTAGGTGGCTTTTCAACCTAGCTTTGGCTTTAGCAGGGAAAGCCAATGTGCTACACGAGACAGACAACTGTAAGGACACTGAACTGCTGAAGAGAGTCCAGTGCAGAGCAGCAAAGATGATGAGAGGAGTGGAACATCTGATGAGGAAAGGCTGAGGGAGCTGGGTCTCTTGAGCTTGGAGAAAAGGAGACTGAGAGGTGACCCCATTAATGTTGTTAAATACGTGAAGGGTGAGTGTTAGGAGGATGGAGCTAGGCTCTGCTCAGCATCATCTAATGATAGGACGACGGGCAATATGAGAAGAAACTTCTTCACCTTGAGGGTGATAGAGTGCTGGAAAGGTCTGCCCACGGGAGTTTGTGGAGTCTCCTTCTCTGGAGAGGTTTAAAACCTGCCTGGATGTGTTCGTGTGCAATTTGATCCAGGTGTTCCTACTGTGTCAGGGGGACTGGACTAGATGATCTTTTGAGGTCCCTTCCAATCCCTAATGTTCTGTGATTCTGTAATTCTGTAAAGACTCTATGTTCCCTGTTCCCTGTCCAAATTCTGCTGGTGTTTTTTCATTACCCAAAGTAACACATCAAAAACAGTGGCAAGTAACAGCTGCATCTGAGAGACAGTGGAAACCAGCCCCAGTTTGCCAGGAAAAATGAAGTGTCTTATCAATCTATTAAAGAAGATAAAAGGCTGTTTTTTGGAAATAAGTAAAAGACAGAAATGCCCTCCTTTGTCTCCAAACTAAGAAGTAATCAATGTCAATAGGAATGTGTATGCTGTTTAGACAAGTAAAGGGGAATGTTGTTGCCTGTCTGGAAACAAAAATCAGTGTCTGGAGAGAGGAATAAGGGAGGAAACAAAACCTTTGAGGTGGGAATAAGACAATAAATTGATACCTCACAAAATGAAATCAAAAGTTTCTTGGCAGGAAGGAAGTGGAATCAGGGAGGAGAGAAAACCCACAAGACTGAAAGGCAAATAGCACGGCACGGCAAGTCAGGGAGAGACACTGGCACTTTGCAGATGTTTTCCTGCCTAGGAGTTGCACTAGTCTCTTTAAGATGTCAAAAGCAGATGTTTTCTTTTGCAATGCAAGCGAGTGCAGGCAGCGAGCACAGTGGCTCCGGGGTGCAGAAGCAGTATGGGGCTTGGTCTTGTGAGGCAATTATTGCTGAACACGTTGTACAGCCACTGCGCCTGCCAGGTAGAAGATCTATATTTAAAAAAGGAAGGACAGACAAATTGGTAGTGTCACCAAAAAAAGGTTCTGCTTCAAATGGGAGTTTTTAAAGTCTTAAAGATTTTTAACTAACTTATTTTTATCAGCACTACAGTTTTAAAAAAACATGGTAGTCAGCAAATGGAGTTTTTTCCAAATATGACTGTGAAATGTGTACACAAGGGAGGTGTAAACTCATCTTCAAAGAGATCTGGAGCACAGGAGGTTCCACATCAACATGAGAATGAACTTCTTCACAGTGAGGGTGACAGAGCACTGGAATGGGCTGCCCGGGGGTGTTGTGGATTCTCCTTGCCTGGAGACATTTAAAACCCAACTGGACATGTTCTGTGTGACTGGATCTAGGTGATCCTGCTGTGGCAGGCGGATTGGCCTAGATGATCATTTGAGGTCCTTTCAAAGCCTTAATGTTGTGTGATTCTGTGGGTAAAAGGAACTTATGAAGAACTTTGTCATTATAGATGAAAAAGCTTCTGAGCTAGACACTAACATGTTAAAATATTTTATTGGGAAACAGGTGGAGATAGCTAATCCCCACATGACACGTAACCAAACCCATCCTTGTGCTCTGGGCTTGAGAATATGGTTAATGTGAAGATAGATAAATCTATTCTAGGTGAAAGGATTTAGACCCCTAAAATTATTGCAGCCTTCTTTGTCCCCGTGCACACTGTGAGTCTGATCAGAGACCGCTGCCAGCTCAGAATGCTACGTGCTCATATTTTTGTGTGTGCAAGTGCTGTGTTGAACTTATTTTCCCCCAGTAAAAATTACTTCCTGCAGAGTAGGAAAATGAAACGTTAGCTTGTAGGTGTTGCTCATTAGAGATGCTGTAGTAGAACAGGAAGGATTTAGAAGCAATTAAACTAGACTCATTTGGGAAGGGAAATCAAACTCTCCCTGGAGAAGGACTAGTGAAAGCTTTTTTTTTGTTTTCCTTTTTTTGGTCACTTTTTTACAACATTTATTAAGTTATTCTAGTTGTTGACATTTGGAGCCCATACAGGTTATTTTTGACCTTCTGGTTAGGTGAAAGTCACATCTATATTCATGTGAGCAAAGATCTCATGTCTGTGGGAAAGTAAAAGTCTTTCTCATGCTGCTCTTAATAGCAAAAGAGTATCTGGAGGAGATTAGTGCTGAGAAGCAAAGAGAATTACAGAATATATGGATCATTGTGGGCATTTTATCTGTTCTGCTGATAAAAATCAAATTTACTATGTGCAATCAGCTGTTTTAAGTGTTGGGGCTTCTGCTTCAGAACCCTCTCAGCTCCTTGGAGAATAACTCCCTGCTTCCGTATTGTTACCTCACACGTTTCAAAGTCTTCCTCAGGTCTGATCAAGGTGGTCTGAATAGGCACCACAGAAGTCTGCAGGTATTCCCCAGATGGATGGATTCTCTCTATGACTGGAAGTAAAAAAATGTTGGAGAATGGGCAAAATTCCATATTCAAAATTAACCAATTTAATTGAACCGAGCCTTAGTAATTATTGCCATTAGGCCAAGTGCTTGTGGGAGAGACTATATTATCTAAAGTTAAGTGATTACTGTACTTACAGTAATTCATACAAGTGAATATGCTTCTCTCGGCACAGATGGGCTGCAAAGAGGTATTTGCACTTGTGCCAAATTAGAAATAGTGGAATTTACACTGATGGAAGTGAGGTTCAGGTGCATGATGGTGATTTTTGTCAAATTTTACATCCACTTATTCCACCCCAGGCGCTGAGATTAACCTGGGGATTGCAGTTGTGTGACTGTGTTTTAATAACTGGAAAATATACACTGAAACAGACTATTAGCTAACCCAGAAGTGGAGACTGTACTAAAGAGAGTCCTTCACTGCTTCAATTAAAGTTCCTTAAATAGCAGGGCAGGATTTCTGAGGGCTAGTGTGACTACTTGGCAAATACTTGTAAAGGTGGGATTGCTTGGCAAGAATCCCAGCTTCAGCTCACTCCTGCTAGCCCCGTGTCAAGGTGTTAGTAGGCAGCTGCACACAATATTTTTTGAGCTATTTTTTCAAAGCAGATTTGGTTTAGGTTCTCCTGTCATTTGGTCTTCTGCTTCTGTGTAAAGCTTTAAAGATGATTTAGTGCCTTCATTTCCTGGCTGTTTCAAGCCTGTCATTACCTGGTCATGCCCATCAGTGGAGACCTTGGAACGCAGCGATGATATTTGCTGGGTGTCACTGTGATAGACAAGAGGTCTCATGGCAACTGTCATAAAGTCCAACCAACACATCTCCAGGACTGTGATTTCCAAAAACGACGTGTAGTTTTAATTATCAGCTTGGCCAACAGAGCACAGAGGTTGGGGAACTCCCCCAGAAACTCGTTGCTGCGGTCACCCCATTAGCAGAGCTCGTGCTCGTGTCCTTTTAAACCAATCCTGGGTGTGTTTGTGCAGTGACAGCAGTTGGTGCAGTGCAGACACACTCTTTGCCCAAAGCTATTGAGAGGTTTCTCTTTGAAAACAATTTCCAGTAGTAAAAAAAGCCAAATCTCTGAAATGCAATGGTCTGTCAGCAAGAGCTATTCCACAAGAACAAAAAGCCACAGGGCCACTGTATGACACAAAGCCACAGTAAAATCATTCTTAGTGAGGTCTTTCAAATGGACTGAGATAGTGGAGTTGGGGCCAATAGTGAAGTTGGGACTTCTTCCTAAACCTGCTTTGCTCTGACCTTGGATAATTCATTACATGTTGGCTACTGCAGGTTGCTCTCTTTCATAGTAATAAATACATTGATATTTCCTTCTAATTTCCTTCTAATATAAATTTCAATGCCTGGTTAAGTGTTTAAAAGCTATAAACATAAACTTCTAACCAATTTAATATAACTTCTTGTTATTGCATAGGTGCTGTGATTAACAGTTCCTTCTCATTACTTCCACTCAGTCTTATTCAGGGCTTTCGTCGGTGTCTATACTATTCATGAGACTCATGCTCAGCACAAGTAAAACTGTTCTCACACTCACAAGAGAACAAACCAAGTAGGACACACACTTCAGATTAAATAATCAAAACAATTTAGCTTATGAATATTTCAGAGCAGAGTGCTGCATCTGTGCAAGAACAACCCCAGGTACGAGTGTAGGCTGGGGACTGATTTGTTGGAGAGGGACCTGGGGGGGTTCTGTTGGACAGTAGGATGACCATGAGCCAGTCATATGCTCTTGTGGCCAACAAGGCAAATGGCATCCTGGGGTGTATTAGAAGCAGGGGTGGTTAGCAGATCGAGAGAGATTCTCCTCCCCTTCTACTCTGCCCTGGTGAGACCACAGCTGGAATATTGTGTCCAGTTCTGGGCCCCTCAGTTCCAGAAGGACACATAACTGCTGGAGAGAGTCCAGCACAGGCCACAAAGATGATGAAGGGAGTGGAACATCTCCCTGATGAGGATGGGCTGAGGGAGCTGGGTCTCTTGAGCTAGGAGAAATGGAGACTGAGGGGTGACCCCATTAATGTTGATAAATATGTGAAACGTGGGTGTTAGGAGGATGGAGCCAGGCTCTGCTTATTGTCATGGAGTGATAGGACAAGGGGCAATGGATGTGAGCTGGAACACAGGAGGTTCCACAAAAATATGTGAAGGATCTTCTTCTCGGTGAGGGTGCCAGAGCGCTGGAAGTGGATGCTCAGTGGTCTTGTAGAATCCTGTACCCTGGAGATGTTTAAAACCCACCTGGATATGTTCCTGTGTGACTTGGTCTAGGTGATCCTACTGTGGCGGGAGGGTTGGACTAGATGATCTTTCAAGGTTCCTTCCAATCCCTGATGTTCTGTGATTTTTATCCTGCTTTGCTTTCTCCAAGAATACAAGCAGAGTTGTGCTGAATGTGTCATCAGAGTAAACAGAAAGCAGTGGGAAGCATATCACAGGGTTGGAAGTGACCTCGAAAGATCGTCGGGTCCAATCCCCCTGCCAGAGCAGCATCACCTAGACCAAGTCACACAGGAACACGTCCAGGTGGGTTTGTTCTGTGTAGTTTTTCCTAACAAATTCCTGAAGTGAGAACACCCAGCCTGGTTAGAAATAGGATGCAAAGGAGTCATTTCCTTTTGTTATTTGCACACCTAACGTTTTAAGTTGCATCCCAAGTACAGTAGTTTCTTTAAGTTTGGGATTTATAATTTTAAAAGGGCTTTAGAGATTTATTTTTTAATTAATGAAAGCATATTCATTGCCACTTGTGCTGAAGATGCACTCTGCCTTCCTCAAAGAGCTGTGTGAGCAGCACTCAGAAACAGAAGGAAATAAATAGCTTCATTTTCCAACATTTTGCAAATCTGTCCTTAAATCAAGGATGAGACAGCGGCAGCACACAGGAAGCGGTACTGGGAGGTGGCAAGCTGCCTAAGAACAAGGCTTCCCTGTAGGTATTTGAAATGTGCTAAAGCAGTGAGTCTGCTCCTATCTCTGCTCGTGCTCTGCAACCGCAAAAGGCGCCGCTGCAGCAAACTGTGCCTGCGAGCCCGTAAATCCCAGTGACAGCAGTGAGGCACAGTTCACGTCGGGGAGTTACGCAGGCAGCTGGTGAACCAGAGCCAAAGTTAATAATTTGCTAAAACACAACAAAACCAGCTACTTAGAGCAGATTTTAGGTAGGGAAAGTAGGCGGTAAATTGTCAGGCTGAGTGAGCTTTGTGAGAAACAGTTTACAAAAGTGTGGTCAAGTACAACAGCCAGTAGGAAAGCCATTATCAGGTTTAAGAGGTGATGTGTGGGTGACCTCTGATGGTGTCATGCTGCTGGAAGCTGAAGTGCTTGTGCTGCAGGCAGAAAAACTGTTATTCCCAGGAGAATGTGTGTATGTGTGTGACTTACAGAGTGATGGGGAAAAGTAACGTGGGCTTTGGGTTCAGAATTCTGAGCACTCTGGACATACACAAGGAACTTAAAAAATCCACTCCTAAATGCTAATTATGAAAATAGAGTCTCAGGCAGCAGTATGATTCTTCTTGAAGTTAAACCATGGAAGTTCTGACCATAATGCTTCAATCTAATTCTTCCTAAGATCACAGAATCAGAGAACACTAGGGATTGGAAGGGACCTCGAAAGATCATTCAGTCTAGTCCCCCTGCCACAGCAGGATCACCTAGATCCAGTCACACAGGAACATAAAGATGAGTAACTGGAAAGAGCTGCTTCGCATGATTCTAGCGAATTGCATCACTGGTTGGTGGTGGACGTGGTGATGCAGGACAGGGGCTTGATAAGCCAGGCCATGTAAAATTAAATGGCAGTGCTGGAGACCCAGCATAGTTTGACAGTGCCCAGCACAAGGATCCTGATTCACAGAATCACAAAACATTAGGGGTTGAAAGGCACCTCGAAAGATCATCTACTCCAACCAGCCAGAGCAGGATCCCCTAGATCCAGTCTCACAGGAACATGTCCAGGCAGGTTATCCATCAGACAGTTGGTTTTCTTTTTAAGCCTGATGACATCTCTCTCAACAGCTTAATAAAATAACTTTGTAGAAAAAGTTTAGGAGTTCTCAGTGAGGAGCCATCTCAACCTTTATCCACCAGGCCCACCCAGGTACCAGCACTACCTTTCCCATTGAGTCTGGAGACCTCCACTTTGGACTTTGCCCTGACTGTTCTCAGCTAACAAACGATCAATGTCAGCAGCGGACAGACTCGCCCAGGCTTCCTTGCCACTGCTCAAGCCAATCTAAATCTGCTTGCCTGCTGTTATGGTTTCAGAGGTTTTTGTTTCATGAGTGTTCCCTGTCCGAGAGATCTTTAGCTGGCTAAATTAGTGAGTGATTCAGAGCAGATGAGTGTTCTGGCTGAAATGATGGGAACGGAGAAACTTGTATTAATTACAGGGACCAGCAACATCGCTATGGCTAGTGGTGGCACATCCTGAAATGCAATCAAGCATAATAACAGATTGCTCATGCTTTGCACAGCCAATGTGACTCTTGGCATCGCTCAAAGAATATCCCTGGCAGTGAGCAGTGCCAGGAGGTTACGGATGGTTAAACACCTTTCATGAGCGGAGCAGTCTTCCAGGATAATGACAATAACGAACTGATTCCAGTGCCGAGCAAATTCAATAAAACTGATTCAGTACAGATTTCCAGAGTGTTTTCTGGATGACAACTGGGTAATTCTTCTCAGTGCCAAAGGTGCTCTGCTATCCCCTGTTGCAAAATGACCCGAAATCTGCTACTGATGTTGTCAAGAAGAAAAGGGCTCAGAATGGAAAAACAGGGTGATTTCCTCAAGCTCTTTCTGCCTTGTAACCTCAGGGAAGTGTTTTCATCAAGTGAATTATTATATTGATATCTCACGGTTAAAAACCTTTGTTTTGGGGGCTGCAAGATGCAAGCAGTGCTTTGCTTTTTTGAGTGAACTAGAAGTAGAATTGTGTCACTCAGGGTGAGCAGCAGTGTGTGGGATTGCTCATTTATAACAGAGGCCACACACGCAGAGCCACAGGGGCAGAAGGAATGGGTGTTTTCTGTATGTCATTACAAAGTTCAGCCCAAACTACATACCCAGGTTCTCCTGACCCTGTGTGTTGTGGATTTGCACTGTCTGAGTCTGGCTTGGATTTGGACTCAAGAATATTTTCCCCATGATAATTCTCAGTCTCTTCTTGGCTCCCTTTTTCCTTCATAGACATCCTTTACTCATATGTTCCTGAGCAACTTGGTCTAGGTGGTCCTGATCTGGCAGAGGGGTTGAACTAGATGATCTTTTGAAGTCCCTTCCAATCCCTAATATACTGTGATACTGGGATATGGATAGCTGTTGTGAATGAGGTAGGGCTTGTGTTTAACAGGGATTCTACTACATTCATCCACTTATAGATTTCACAGCATGGTACCATGTTATAAAGGGTATTATTAGGGTGAACTACAGGTTCATAAAGTTCAGAATTCATATTTTCAGGAAACAGAATCAAAATCTTCAGAATCTCATTGAAAAAATTAAAAGAAGTCCTTAGTTGCACTAAAGGGAAAACATCTACACACTTCTGCTTGTACTGTGTTCTCATCTTCTTGAAATAATGGCCACACCTTGACTACTGCGTCCAGTTGTGGGCAGCTCAGCACAAGGGAGACATTGAGGTACTGTGGCGAGTGCAGAGGAGGGCAACATAGCTGGTGAAGGGGCCAGAGAATAACTCTGATGAGAAGAGATTGAGAGAGTTGGGGCTGTTTTGTTTGAGGAAGAGGAGGCTGAGGGGAGATCTCATCACTCTCTACAACTGTCTGAAAGGACATTGTAGAGATGTTGGTGCTGGTCTCTTCTCACAAGTAACTAGTGACAGAGCAGAGGGTTTAAAGCTCCAACAGGGTAAGTTTAGACTCAGCATCAGGAAAAGATTCTTCACAGAAAGAGTGGTCAGGCACTGAAATGGGCTGCCCCAGGGTGGTGGTTGAGTCCTCATCTCTGGATGTGTTTAAAAGACACTTAGATGTAGTGTTGGGGGATCGTGTTTAGGAGTGAACTTGTAGAGTAGGATTGATGGTTGGATTCAATGATCCCAAGGGTCTTTTCCAACCTGAATGATTCTATGATTCATCCATGCCTTGATTTATTACACCATTTTCTTGCTGAAATAGGCCAAAAGACCTCGAGTATCTAAGCCCCAACCGTATGTGAGCTTTGTTCAACTGGAGATTTGAATATGAAATTCCATCTCCATTTTAGTGCCATTGGCAGCAGTGGAATTTAACTACATTTTTCTTCACTGGATTTTTATTAAAGACAACTTTTGCTCCTGAGTTTTACTGAAGAACATCAGACTACATGAGAAAGGCTTTCAACGACCATGATGAACAGACAGAGAAAAACAAATTCTGAAGAGTTCAGTGAAATGATCAGATACAGAAGAGCAATCAGGGAAGTAATTAATAATAATTACAGCATTATTTAATTATCAGTTTTTGTCATTAAATATCATCAACTGCTTCATATCTTTAATTAAACTTAATTTTGACTTTTTCTTTCAGACACTCACACACATGCAAACAACTAGGCTCAGCAAATGACAATTTGCTTCGTCCCGTAAGTGTTGTGTTGATTTGTACAGGAATATTTCAACAGTAGCTTTTAAAGAGCTGGATCTTGCTAAACAGTTATTACCTCTCTTTTACCACTCAAGCTTAGAGTGTCTTTCTTCACCCTAACTTGCAGCAGGTTTGTGTAAGCCACCAGATCCATAAGAAGGCAGCTGAGTGTGCCTGGGGCATTTCACCCAAGTCAAGTCCCAGTTACTTGGTCTTATCCTGTTCCACAGTCAGCACATGGATCCCTTTCTCTTTGCTCAAGGCTTCACTGCAGAAAAATGAGGGAATTGTGTTAAAATGAAAATACTTTTAGAATGAAAATACTTTTAGAATGAAAATAGCTCCTAAAGTGAAGATGGGGGCTTCTCTTCCGTGTTCTGTGTGGCTGAAGAGTGATGTGGCGAGGTTCAAACAAGTTCATGCTCTTTCATTGTTCCACAAGTCTTGGCAGTGTTTCTCATTTCAGAAAGACATTGCAGGAGACTAGTGATTCCCCTGCTAAAATGACATTTCATCATTGAAAGGAACAGCAGAAGCACTTTCTCTAGGAAGATCTTACAATCTGTTTGATATAATGGAGTGTTTTTCTCTCGCTGCTGAATTATGCGAAAAGAAATGTTTTCTGAGTAATAACGTCACCAAAATTCTTGGGAGATTGCAGGGGGCTCTTTTCCCTGTTGTTGATTTTTCTTTTTTCATTTTCTTTCTTTAAACAGTGAGTTTGCCTCTGAGGACAATCTTACTAAAACAGTGAAAGAAAAACTTCATATGCTGTATTTCTCTTTCCTCTCTGGGAAGGAAACATATTTCCTTTGATGAATCCATGCAGCTGGTGCAGCTGTGAGATCAGACAACAGTCCATGGCTGTGTTTCATACATCTTTATTATTTCATTTAGCTTTGCAGAATCCACATCTGTACAACCAATTCTGGTGGAGAGAGCTGTGCCCAACCCTTCATGCAGTCACCACCCAGGGCTGCTTCTTCAGGAAGAGGCAGCACAGAGATAAGCAAAGGGAAGCAGCAAAGCCCATTCTTTTCCTTATGCAGTTTATGGATAAGGAAGACATAGACTATCCTGTGCCTACAATGTGACCCTTTTAGGAACAGAAACCCTAATCGATAATGCGGAAGACATGAGGCTGATCCCAACCTGTGGCTCCTGTCCCTGCAGGGACTCTGGCTGGGCAGAGCACAAACACAGAGAAGCATTTAGATCTTAATGTGAGACCTAAGTGAGAAAGACTTGGGAGAAAAAAAGCCCAAATAAACTTTCCTTCTTTGTCCAGAGATTGCTGTAGGTGTTGTGTGTGCAGTTAAGTACTCAATCACGGCTGAAATCTTTGTGCCAGGACTCACAGACCTAAGTGGTCTGAGGAAATAACATGATTTGTTCAAGTATGTGGAGGCGTTTGCACTCGGTGGAAGAAAAGCATGGCAATCCTCTAAATTTGTCTGGGGGGGGGGGAAGCAATGATTTTAAAAAGGTTTTCTGCCTCTCCTTTTTTTATTTTTGCAGGTATACTCTGAATTTATGCAGAACTCAGTGCTTATTTAAGACACAGGCTGCCCAGGGGGGTTATGGAGTCTCCTTCTCTGGAGATGTTTAAAACCTGCCTGCATGTGTTCCTGTGTGACTTGGTCTAGGGGATCCTGCTGTTGCAGGGGGATTGGACTGGATGATCTTTCGAGGGCCCTTCCAATCTCTAGTGTTCTGTGATTTTGCATATTTGTGTCCAAGGAACATTCACCCAGCATGAATCACAGCATCACAGAACTTTAGGGATTGGAAGGGACCTCGAAAGATCATCTAGTCCAATCCCCCCACCACAGCAGGATCCCCTAGATCCAGTCTCACAGGAACATGTCCAGTTGGGTTTTAACCATCTCCAGAGAAGGAGACTCCACAACATCCCCGGGAATAGCACTAGGTTCCCAGTTTTCCACTGTAAAATTCAAGTCAGTGGAACTACAACGGCACTGTGATTTAACAAACCCTTTCAGTACTTGCAGGACAGGCTTTCAAGGTGTATATATGGGTTGGAACCATGTGAACAAACACACTTGTTCTTTACTGCTACCATAAAGCACTATTTCATCACCTTATATGTTCTGTCCTGCCAACACAGGGAGCAATGTGTAAAGCTAAGCTGTTGTTTAAAAGAGGTTAAATAACAAAGACCAAATGTAACCTATCTCAGGCAGTAAAGAGCCTTTCATTCAGCCCTCCTGTCCTTTCAAAAGTTGATATTTGATGGTTCAGCAGTAAAAACAATGCTGCTTTCCAGGTTTTGTTGTTTATGCTTGGTTTTTGAAGACCATAAATGAGAGCTGTGTCTGCCATATGGAAGAAAAAGAAGGAAAAGAGGGTCTATTTTTTAAAGCTTTGCAATGCTGGGATGAGTGTCGCTGGGGAAGTGTGGTGCCTACACCCACAAAATTTAGCAAGCACGCAGGAATATGAAGACACAACAAGTCACCACAGAGGTCAAAATTCCCTTGTTTGTGGGGCTGGGAAGAAAAAAGGACAAACAGGCATCTGGTGAAAGGAGTACAGAGAACTTTTTGGGGGTGAAGATCACAGAGGCTGGAGTGATTGTTCATTTGTTTGTTTCTTCCAGAACAAACTTTGTTACGTGGATGTTACAGAGACTTGAATGCCAAGAGCACCCTAGGATTTGCCAACGTGTGTCAGTTTGAACTGTGATTGGAACAGGCTACCCAGGGAGGTTGTGGAGTCTCCTCCTCTGGAGAAGTTTAAAACCTGCCTGGATGTGTTCCTGTGAGACTGGATCTAGATGATCCTGCTGTGGTGGAGGGATTGGACTGGATGACCTTTCGAGGTCCCTTCCAATCCCTGATGATTCTATGATCCTATGAAAAGAGTATTTATTCTTTTTTCTGGCTATTATTTAATAGCACCCTCACCTCACAAGGTTTTGTTTTAAAAACTGCATAGTAGCCTTCCTCAGAATTACAGATGCTGTTAGCTCACGGGCTGTATGTGCGGGCACGTATCCATCCCCACACACATCTGCAGGGCTGCTTGTCAGCTCAAGAAGAATCTGACCAGCTTTTGATCTGCTGCCTTACAGTGATGGGAAGCAGTCAAACTGTTAGGAGCTTGTGTGCAGCTCTGAGAGTTTCTAGGGACAACATTGCCTTGGCATCTAGTTCTGAAATCTGCCAGGTGAAATCACAGCTGGTGCAGCAGCAGCAGTGAAGGGGAGGCTGGTAACCACAGAGTCCAGCTTAGGAGGCGGTGATAACACTGACTATAATAAAGCTGGCACAGTAAGGGCCTCTTGAAATGCTACTCCTGCAGCCTTACCTGCAGGTAGAAGAACAAATTGCATGGAGGAGGTGAGGTCTAGGAGCTTCCAGCCCCGGCCGTAACTGATTGCAATCACTTAAATGGAGTAACAAGAGAGGATAACACAGTGCAGCTCTGCTACGCTCTAATTTTTGTTCTCCCTGCGTGCTCAAGGGTTACACAGATTAGTCTAGTATCACTTGCAAGCCCCCAGAGGACAGGCAGCTGATAAGAGTGCAGCCCATCAGTTCGATTTCCCCATCTGGAGGCACCGCTGCCAGCAGACACCACACTCCTGCTGTGATTGCGATCGCGAGCCTCCAGAACAGCGGTGCCTCTCCTCTCACTCTTGGCCCTTCAAATGGGCTCTGAAGATGGTGCTTTGAGATGCAAAGTGACGCATGTCTGTGCCCTATCGCATTATCCCGATCTAGTTATTCCTCTAATGAAAGATCATACGGAGCAGTAAACTCTCGGCTCTGAGCCATAATGGCACCGTTGAGTCACAAATCACTTCTGAGGATTAGCAGTTTAGAATTAAAGACACACAAATAAACCTCAAAGTGAAGCTAAAACTCTCCAGAGGTCATCACGCTGTGTTCAGTAACAAAGGGACACGTCTGTACCCAGCAAAATCTGTTGCTTCATTGCTCACGCAGGGCACAGTTAGGCTGCTGCAAGGTCTGAAGAGCAGACGACTAGAAAAGAAGGGGAAGGTGTTTTCAGAGCTACAGGTAGCTGCATGGATGTGATGCTGCTTAACTGGAACTTTGGGGTTCTTCATTTTCCAAAGTAGGGGTTCATGCTGAATTATCACTACTCATCCATGGTGCATCTAATCGACGAGCCGATCTGAACCCACTGCTCAGAAACTGTCTTCAAAGGGTTTCTGGCATGCTTGACCAGCAGAAGCCTTCCTCACTGTCCTGTTACCACTTATGAGTATTCTCCTTTTCAAAGTATGAAAGGATAAGGGCAGCCTCAATCAGTGAAGGCCCAGATTTATTTTATTTAGTTTATTTTTCCCCCTCAGAATAGATTTATTTCACTTTGGAGTTCAAGTCACTCCCAACAAGGGGTGTTCATACTACTGCAGGCTGGTCAATAAGCATTTTTTATCTTGCATGACCACTTTCTCGAGATTTAAGCCTGATTCTGGAAGCTTTCATACTTTTTTTTTTTTTTTGGCTGATGAATTAGCCAACTTGAATAAATTTTAAGCAGGAAGAAGTCCTGATTAATTAAATAAATTAGTACTGTTGACAAAAAGTGGGGAATTTGAGATTTGAACTCAAATCCAACTTCAGGTTTGAATTCCTGGCCTTAGTAAAGTCAATGGCAAAACCTCCACTGAATTCAGTGAAATCAGGATTTTACAGGATTCCTGCTCTGGCAGGGGGATTGGACTAGATCATCTTTCGAGGTCCCTTCCAATCCCTCATGATTCTATGATTCAGCAGGTTTGCCCTGGGTCTATGTACATAGGAGTGAAATTTTCACCTGCTAATGATTTTTGGGGAAATCTGGGCCCCCACACACGCTGGAAGTTATGTTAGATGAGCTGCAGCACCAGCTCATGCCTGAAACAACTATTGGAAGTACCCCTTGCACTCTTCTGCTACAGTTTCTGGTTTGGGGGGCAGCTTAGCATCTAAGAAAAAGTGAAACAAAACATTGTGGAGATATCACAAAATCATGGAACATTAGGGTTTGGAAGGAACCTTGAAAGATCATCTAGTCCAACCCCCCCACCAGAGCAGGATCACCTAGGCTAAGTCACACAGGAACATGTCTGGGTGGGTTTTAAATGTCTCCGGAGAAGGAGACTCCTCAACCTCCCTGGGCCATGTTTCTGCCAAGACACGCTGTATTTGCGTTGCTTGGAGGGAGAGCAAAGCTTTGTTCATCCTAGTTAGTTCTGTCACTTGCTCCATGTGAGCATCTTCAACGGAGATTAACAAAGAGAAACTGGTTCATACTAGGACTTCTGGTTCCATCCTAGAGCTTTCTCTGGCAGAGTTTTCTCAGCCAGAAACCTGCCAGAAGGTGCTCCGTGAGAGTTTTATGTAAACTCTGGCAATCCCTGTCTGCTGAACTTCCCCTCTCGTGGAGATGCTATTTAAAGCACCTTGGGAGCAAAGGGCTCCTTCCAGCCTCCTGGTTCTCTGCCAGGAGAGACAACAGGTCAGTTGAATCAGTGGTTTTTACACAGCATTAAATAACTCCAAGGAAATTAGCTGGAGTGTTTTAATGGGCTGAGTTCTCTCTTCTCCCAGAGAAAGGAAAGTTCAGCATATCCTGGCATTTAGGTACGGAGCTTCTGGGGTTCCCCTCTGCTGCTTTCTTTCTCCATACATGTAGCTCAACCCCACACGCAAAGCTTCAGCACTCTTGTGTAAACTCCCCTCTATTAACATGTTAGTAAAAACACAAAGGGAGGTAAGAAAAATACGTTAGAGGGGAGTTTAGCTGAGCTGTTGTAGACAGTAGTGGCTTCCTCAGAAGTCCTAACATCACAGAAAGCTTACACTTTTTAACGTTAACTGTGATAAGGCAGCATGTGTTTTCCTCGCCGTCCTTTCAGTACGATGGCATGAGCAGACTGATGTGATACTGGAACTATTTACGGCCGAGAGGCTGTCTCAATGTGCTAGTTTTAGGTAGTAAAGAGCTCTGCTTGACAGGGATTAATGCTTGTGTAAATATTGTATATTAGATGCTTTTGTGAATGTTTCCTTGCTCATCCCACACACTGGTTTATGCAATTTTTTAATGGAGCCATCAAAAATGTTTACAAATCTGCTTCTGAAATGGCAGCTTTTGATGTCTTAGTTTTCCCATGAAGTATGGTTGGCCTTCATTAGAATTCAGGCTTTTAAGACTCTTGGATATCATCCCTCTATAATTTACTCGAGCATAAAGATAATAAACCAAATCTTTACTGCAGGGTCTCTCTGAGAATCCTGGGTTTTGTCTGCGTTGGGTTTTTTCTCAATCTAAACATTTCTGTGTGGCACAGGGGATGTGCTGGGGTGGAAGTGCGTGATGAAAAGTCAGTTTGATTATGTGGTGCAGATGTGCAGAACAGGTTGAAAGAAATTGTAGAAGAGACAATAAAGGTTTCACAGACTGGTAGAGCCTGGAGCTAAAGATTTACTTCTTACTTTCATGGAGGTGATTTGGTCACCGCCAGCTTACAAAATAGAAGTGATGTAGACTTGTACCTCTGGCTCTGGCTGACATGGGTCAAAACTTACAGGGGCTAGCACTGGCCACCTAAAGAGATATAGTTTAGCATGTAGGGGTTAGTCCCTTTTGCAAAGGCTTCACAAAAATAAACAACAACAACAAAAAAACCAAACCAAATCTCCATTAAACTCTGCAAGTCCTGTTACCAACAACTTGTCACCGTTGAAGTGGAGGTTCAGAGGAGACCTCATTGCTCTCTACAACTACCTGAAAGAACATTGTAGAGCTGTTGCTGCTGGTCTCTTCTCACAGTTAATTAGTGACAGGACCAGAGGGAAGGACTTCAAGCTCCAACACAGTAGGTTTAGATGGGACATCAGGAAAAAATTCTTCACAGAGAAAGTGGTCAGGCACTGGAATGGGCTGCCCAGGGTGGTGGTTGTCATCCCATCCCTGGGTGAGTTTAAAAGTCACTTAGATGTAGTGTTGGGGGATCTGGTTTAGGAGTGAACTTGTAGAGTAGGGTTGATGGTTGGACTCAATGATCCCAGGGGTGTTTTCCAAACTTAAGGATTCTATGAATTTCAATTTAGGGGATTTTAATGGGTTTCAATCAAAAATATGTAGAAACTGTAAAGAGAAAAAGTGAAACAGAAAACAGCAAAGAGGCAGCAAAGGAAATGTGGCAAACCAGCCTTGGCTGCTTCTCCTTCCTCCAGCTGTTCCTGCTGCAGGCANCTTAACTCAGGAGAGTAATTTTCTTTTGCTTCCTTTAGTATTTGCAAGTAAAAGGGCCCAAAGAGAGACTGTATTTCTGTGCAATTCGATCCCATCTGCTTGTGTGAGGAAAAGCTGCCTAGTCATATGGGTTTGGGGTTAATATTACAGACTGAATTATCAGCAGGTAAAAGAGCAGTCTGCCTTTGGAAACAGCAGATTTCAGCAGAACTCGTTGGAATGAACTGCCCAGGGTGGTGGTTGGGTCACCATCCCTGGATGATTTTAAAGACGCTTAGGTGTGGTGTTAGGATGTCTGGTTTTGGGGTGAACTTGTAGAGTAGGATTGGTGCTTGGACTCAGTGTTCCCAAGGTTCTTTTCCAACCTGAATAATCCCATGATTTTATGAACCTTTCTTGGATTGCAGGGATAGACTGAAGTCTTCAGTCCCCAAGCTGTGGATTTGTCACTTGCACAAGCATTCAGCCAAATGAAAAGAAAAATCTCCCTTGTGTGAGTTTCTCAGATAAATAATATTTGGGCTATGAAAGTGTTAATTGTGTCAGTTATATCAGGGCATGGTCCTGAAAATTATGCTGAGTACCTCAGGTTATAATTACATCATTAGTAGTTTGGAGTGTCAGGCACTTTAGAAGATTAAAAGGGAAGCTGGGTTACCTCCTCATTTTAAGCATGAAGAATACCTCACTTAACCTCCTGGTATCCCAACCTTTAAGCTGATAAATGAGATTTTATCCAGATAACTTTCATTAATACTGGACCAGGAGATGCTTTTATAATGTGGCTTGTTAGAGAACAACAGGTGTAGCAACCACATTAGAAATCATGAAAACTATCTGATCCTCCCTCAGGACTGTAAAGATAGGGTGACCCAGAAATTCAGAGGCTGCAATGAAGTGATGAAAAACTCTACTTTACAGTGTCACAGAATCACAGAACATTAGGGATAGGAAGGGACCTCAAAAGATCATCCAGTCCATTCCCCCTGCCAGAGCTGGATCTCCTAGATCCAGTTGCAGAGAAACATGTCTAGGCGGGTTTTAAACATCTCGAGAAGGAGACTCCTCAACCCACCTGGGCAACCCATTCCAGTGCTCCATCACCCTCACCATTACCTCTAGTGCCTTTTGTAAAAACTGGGTAGAATGATATTTTTAAAGCTATTCTGACACCTGTTGTGTTGCCAGGTGTGTGAGGATGGAACGTGGCAAAGTGGGGAGAGCTGAACTGAAATAACGTGGGAAAGTGCTGCTCCTGGGTAGCTGAAGGTTTGTTCAAACATGTAGAGTTTGCTGTTGTGTTACAGCTCTTTTTAAAAAACTAAATTAGTAATTCAAAGAAATGCTTCTGTAATTTTGAAATGAAAAGCCAAAACATTTCAGTCAGAGTCATTAAAATGAAAAATGCCTCTGAAAATGCATTTTCCTGTCAAAATGATTTGCTGTATTCAAGGAAGTGAGTGATTTTGATTGCTCTAATCTTCTGTTTTCTAAATATTTATTGTTGCAATTCAGATAATTTTCATTGATTAGTCAGCCCATAATTTCCCCTCAAAAATAGTCTAGAACTCAGAACTGCCTTCAACGATACTTGTAAAAATATACCTGACTCTACATTGCATTTGTCTTCGCTCTTCACAGAGCTGCTTAAATCTTTGTCAGAAAAGCTAAAAGATTTCCACTCTCTAATTTATTTCCATGAGCCAGTGCATATCAGTGATCATGTCACATCTTGTCTTTGTCCTGAGTTCGGCTCCTAATGCTGTAAACAATTTACACTAATTTATTTAATTTCTGTGCCCTTCACTGAACTCCTTCCAGCACTCAGGGTCTCCTCAGTTGTGATCATCAGAAGAGGGCAGGGTATTCCAGCTCTTGAAAATACTTACACTTACAAATAGAAGTACTGACAACATTCCTTTTCTTTTGCTTGATGCTCCTCTTGTCTATAAAAGTCAAGATTTTAAAATAATGCCATTACATCTGTAATTCATGGTGAGCTGGAATCCTGCCAAAAAGAGTTTTAGCAAGATCTGAGACCAAAGACATGGTGAGACTTGGTCTTAATTGTACTTTAGTCTTCATTGCCAAAGTCCAAGGTTAGATTCAGTTTTCCAATATTTAACTCAAATTAGCTGCTAAGAAAGCTCGTTGGTCTCTTAAATAAAGACATCTGAGTGTATCTGTTAAAATTATAATGCTTTATTTTAGTAATCCATGTCCTGAGGTTCTTTTGTTACTGATGCCATAAAGATCATGGAGCGTCTCCCTGATAAGGAAAGGCTGAGGGAGCTGGGTCTCTTGAGCTTGGAAAAAGGGAGACTGAGGGGTGACCTAATTAATGTCTATAAATATGTGAAAGGTGGGTGTCAGGAGGATGGAGCCAGGCTCTGCTCAGTGTAGTACGATGATAGGACAAGGGGCAATGTGTGTGAGCTAGAACACAGGAGGTTCCACATCAATGTCAGAAGGAACTTCTTACAGTGAAGGTGACAGAGCACTAGAAGGGGCTGCCTAGAGGAGTTGTGGAGTCTCCTTCTCTGGAGATGTTTAAAACCCACCTGCATACTTTTCCTGTGCGACTGGATCTAGGTGACCCTGCTGTGTCAGGGGGATTGGACTGGGTGATCTTTCGAGGTCCCTTCCAATCCCTAATGTTCTGTGACTATTCTCTTGAAAAACCCAGCACACACTTTCTGAATATTTAGAGAACTCAAGACCAGATGTGAGTGTAGGCTGGGATACATCCACATGTAACTTCACCACATCAGGAAGCCCTGTCTGTAACCCTCTGCTATTCTAACTTGTAATTGCTGTGCTGCTGTAATTTGTGATTCTCAATTTTCTCTAGACTGCAAACAGCAAGGGGCAGGATGCCACTGGTTTTTGTTCAAATTATGTAGCTTTCTTCCTAAATGTTGGCAAAAATGTCTTAGTAATACGGAGACAATTGTATTGTGAGTCAGTGAAGACATTTTTAAATTGAAAAAAGAACCCAAAATCAAAAGAAGCCAACAAAAATCAAACTGAAAGAAAGAAAACAAAGATCTCGTTGCCTGATTGTGCAACAGTAGAATGTTGGGGTGTTTTTAAAGTTGATGTGACTTCAGTAGAACTATAGAGCTTTAAAAAACTATGAAGGTGTTTTTGCTACTGTTAATCCTAAAATGATAAAGCTGACTTCTGAATGAGATTGTGTGGGCCCTGGTGTTGCAGGGGTAGATCTGCCTCACAGGCACAAGGTAGTTTCCTTGCCCCCGACCCCACTAAAGAAAAAGAATCAGGCTAGTTCCAGTTAGTCACCACAAGAAATGAATAGCCGCAGGCAATATTCTGATGGGCCTTTCCATATTGATGAGTACAAGACAGAAACAGCCCTTTGGGTTTTCACAGGTCTATGCACATAATAACGTGCTTTTTAAGTTGTAGTTGTTTTACAATCTCATCCCTGAATTCTCTGTTCAGCTTCATGATCTTCACCTTTCCAGCTCATTGTATCCTAACAGGTTACACTGGTCACACACCGAACCTGTTTGGAATTTTTCCAGTTGTTTCCTTGCATGTGGCTTAACAGCGAATCGGTGCAGCTGAACCTCCCTTCAGCAAGCCCTTAATTATAACCAGTGGGGTTTCTCTCTTTATAGCTGCTTCTGTTTCCTTAATAGCCAGCATTATTAAATTAAATTCCATTCCTTTTTTTTAATCATAAATAAGTGTTTCTGAGAAACAGGTTAACTGGCAAATGAGGGCGTTAATATTTGCTGCCACCGTGCATGAAAGCAATCTTTTCACAACCAGGATTTTGGAAAGGATGCATGTAGGAACTTGTTTTCTTCATTAATATAAACTAGTTCATTCCTCCTCTTAAGAGGAAAGGAAATTACCTATACAGTGGGGTTGGGTTTTTTTCACTGAAGTGGTTAGCTATGAAAGGTGAAAGAGTTTTGTATGTGTCTTGACTTTATTTCTTAAAATCATAGAATCACAGAACATTAGGGATTGGAAGGGACCTTGAAAGGTCATCCAGGCCAATCCCTCTGCCAGAGCAGGATCACCTGGACCAAGTGGCACAGGAACATATCCAGGTGAGTTTTAAACATTTCCAGAGAAGGAGACTCCACAACCCCCCTGGGCAGCCTGTTCCAGTGCTCTATCACCCTCACTGGGAAGAAGTTCCTTCTCATATTGATGTGGAATCTCCTATGTTCCACCTCACACCCATTACCCCTTGTCCTATCATTGAACGCAACTGAGCAGATCGTGGCTCCATCCTCCTGACACCCACCCTTCACATATTTATCAACATGAATGACGTCACCTCTGTGTCTCCTTTTTTTCCAAGCTAAAGAGACCCAGCTCCCTCAGCCCATCCTCATCAGGGAGATGTTCCACTCCCTTCATCATCTTTGTGGCTTTGTGCTGGACTCCCTCCAGCAGTCGTGTGTCCTTCTTCAACTGAGGGGCCCAGACCTGGACACTATATTCGAGATGTGGTCTCACCAGGGCAGAGCAGAGATGGAGGAGAACCTCTCTCCATCTACTAATCAGCCCACTTCTGAGTCACCCCAGGATGCCATTTGCCTTCTTGGCCACCAGGGTGACTCGTGGTCATCCTGCTGTCCACTAGGACCCCCAGGTCCCTTTCTGTATAAGAAGGCTGTGCATTTCAAAGTTGTGCAGAGGGAAGGTTTTCATATTGAAAGTCAAGAAAAGGCAATACCTTCTATTTTCTTCTCTTTCCTTTCCAAGGACTATCCTGGGTGGAAGCTAAACGCTAAATATTTTGCTTTGTGTGTCTTTGTCCTGGTGTATTTTACAGACAGAAATCAGACAAGCAAAGAAAGGGGAATCTTCAACAGGAAAAAAATCATTCTACACTGAGGTCTGACAGACAGAAATACGAGAGCTAATTTATAGCTGGCTGGAGTATGTTGGGGTGAGGTGGAAGTTAGTGTGTGAAATGCAGGTGTCCCCACAGAAATGCCATCCCTCACTGACGTGAGGCATGCAGCCTCTCACATAAGGGAAACAGCCTTCGTCTTCCTCTCTCTGATAGCTAATTGGTGAGTCACAAAGTCACAGCAAAATGTCATGTTCAGATTGTTTGCACGACATGATGACTTCAGTGGCTCATCTGATTTCTGCACTTGAAGGCAGTTTGGGTCACTCGAGCTGCTCAGCGAGAAGATGGGGATCGCGCTCTGTCCTGACCTAAGAAATAAATGGCAATGAGCGAGTCTCTGCGGGGTCATTTGAGAACATGGCTAAGCAGGAGGAGCTGTGTTTCTCAGTGGTGACTGATGGCACACACAAGATCTTATCAGACAAGCAAGTTATGGGGGTATAGATGCAACAAAACCCTGTCACTTCTCACAACTCTAAGAGAAGAGAGGAGATTATCTTTTTGAAAAAAAGAAAGACTTTATAGGGAAATCATTAGGGAGAATTTCCTTGTGAAAGGAAACAGGGATGTAACCACAGACACCTTGTGTTTCTCTTCGCTATTTCTCCCAAATTATCCAGGGGCTACAGCCTCTAAAACTGCAACCCTTGTGAATTCTGCTCTGCACCTACTCCTGTGAAACACACTGGGCTGTCTGAAACAGCGTTTTAGACAGAAGGAACTTAAAGAAAGGTAAAAGAAAGGAGGGACAGACAGGTAAATGTATTCTGCAAAATTACTGAGATCCAGGAACAGCTAAGGAGAGGTTCTGTTTCAGCCTTCAACACGATAGGTTTACATTGGACATCAGGAAAACATCCTTCACAGAAAGAGTGGTCAGGCACTGGAATGGTCTGTCCAGGGTGGTGGTTGAGTCCCCATCCCAGGATGAGTTTGAAAGATGCTTAGAGGTAGTGCTGGGGGGTCTGGTTTAGGGGTGAACTGGTAGAGTAGGGTTGATGGTTGGACTCAATGATCTCAAGGGTCTTTTCCAATCTGAATGATTCTGTGATTCTGTGAGATTCTTACCAGGGGATATTTTACATGTCCTCCTCCCTGTGCTTCTCCATGATCATTGATCCTTGGACCAATGTGTCAGATGTCCCTCCAGCCATGATGCGACCTCCATTTCTTGAAAGTAGAAAACTGAATTCTTGATTCTGAATCTGAGGAGCTGCTACTCCTTTAACTGAACTAATTACTTTCTGCTCTTCTTCATTTGACCAGTGACATTCGATACAAAGCCAGTGGCCTAAAGAAAGTTACGCAGTAGGTCCAGAGCACACACACAGAAGTAAATTACGTTTATACCTTACCCTTCTCATGGGAATTATCTTGGACTTACAGTTTCCATGCAGTTTCTCCCTTTTTGTGGCAGGCATAATCATGGAATCACAGAACATTAGGGATTGGAAGGGATCTTGAAAGATCATCTAGTCCAATCCCCTTGTAACAGAAGGATCACCAAGCTCCAGTCGCACCAGAACATGTCCAGGCGGGTTTTTAATGTCTCCAGAGAAGGAGACTCCACAACTCCCCTGGGCAGCCTGTTCCATAATCCCAAAACACATTAGTCCTTGACCAGACCCATAATGTAACTGCTAACTGCAGCCATGTTCTGAGGCACTGGATGCCACCACCTCCCCTGCAGATAAACAGAAGATGCAGAATTCAGCATCTCCCCAGGTCAGCCTCCTTGACCCTGCAATGAATAACTGATGTAATCTCCAATAATACTGTTATTTCACCAAACCAGTGTAGGTTGCAGACTACAAGTTACTGTATGCATCCTTTGAGGAAGCAGGAACAGCAAGAGGTGACTCACAGAACACAGGATCACAGATTCACAGAGCATTAGGGATTGGAAGGCACCTCAAAAGGTCTAATCCCCCTGCCACATCAGAATCACCTAGACCAAAGGATTGGAAGGGACCTTGAAAGATCATCTAGTCCAATACCCCTGTCACAGCAGGATCACCTAGATGAAGTCGCATAGGAACATGTGCAGATGAGTTTTAAACATCTCCAGAGAAGGAGACACCACAACCCCCCTGGGCAGCCCCTTCCAGCACTCTATCACCCTCACATCATATTTCATTGCCAGAAAATATTTAGGCAAGGCCCTTCATATGCAGAGTGTCAGTTAAAAGCAGATTATCAAATCACAGATTTCAAACAGTGAAGCAGAACAGTGCAAGGGTCAGGCTGTGGGGGTTTTCTCCCCAGTCTTCAAACCATGAGAGTTATTCCAATGAATTTGAAAAATGCTTGTCTCTGAGTGAAGGAAATGTATAGTGGTCACGAAGCTTGTGAAGCAGCTTTACAAATCTTGGCTGCAACCTCAGAACCTCCTTTTTCATGTTCCTCCACAATGCTGTGCAGTTCTGACCTAACGTGGGTGAACAACTAAAACAAGCCAGGTCCTATGTGAGTATCAATGTCTTGCATATTTATCTATGAAATGCTTTTACTCCTCTATATACTGATTCCACATTTAACTATTCACTAAGATGATTTTGTGGAGGTAGAAAGAGGAAGAAAATGACTTTTTTCAGTAGTGAATTGGAAACAAGACATTACGTGTAATTTATCTCTCTCTTTCAAATCAGCTAAACATATTTCAAGATATAAAAGTTTTACTGATGGCTCTTGTTAAAAGCTGAAAATAATCTCAATTCATCACTCTTGTCTTGCCTCGAGATGAGTATTTTTGTTGCATTAATGGTAGCCAAAAGGGCTTTTCTGAAAATGTGGGAGGTGGGAGGAGGTAGTAGATCAGCTTGCCCTGCTCTGGCAGACTGTGTGCCCAAGTTGACTAATAGGAAACATCATTTACCAGCAGAAAAAAAGCCCTAAATAATGTGCAATAAAATGCCAAACTTTTCTGATGAGCTTAATCTTGGAATCCTGGGACCCCCATGCTAATCACAGAACATTAGGGATTGGAAGGGACCTCAAAAGATCATCCAGTCCAATCCCCCTGCCACAGCAGGATCAGGTAGATCAAATTGCATAGGAACATGTCCAGGTGGGTTTTAAACATCTAAAGAGAAGAAGATTCCACAATCTCCCGGGGCAGCCCCTTCCAGTGCTTTGTCACCTCACCCTCACTGGGAAGAAGTTTCTTCTCATATTGATAAGAAACCTCCTATGTTCCAGCTCACACCCATTGCCCCTCATCCTGTCACCAGATGACATTGAGCACAGCCTGGCTCCATCCTTCTGACACCCACCCTTCACATAGTTATAGACGCTCATGAGGTCACACCTCATTCTCCTCTTCTCCAGAAGTTTCTTGGTTTTGCAGAAAAGTAATACTCATGGGTAGAAAACTCTACTGAAAAGAAAAAAAAAAAAAGATGCTGTGAAACTAATGGGAAAACTAACTAATTAATTAAATAAGTTTCTTTTTTTAGGAAGTCTGTTTTGGACATTTTCTATTTTTTGAGTCTGGAATCATCCCAAACTGGAAACAGAGTTAAGAGAAAATAATAGACACAAATAACAGATATCTGTGGGTATTTTACCTGACATTAGCACATCATATTGTTGATTTATTTTAAACAAACAAATAAAACTATCCGGTGAGGTGGTTCGTTGTTGTACGGTTATTATTATCCATATCTATCCCTGCTCAGAGTCCTTCCCTGTGCACCTCAGTGGTCGCTGTCTCCAACTGAAGGTACCAGGGAACCCCCCTGTCTGTGTCAAGGGCAGCTGTGTGTTTTCAGGAACATTTTGCCCTGAGGATCTTAGTGGTGCAGTGATTATACAAGAGAGGCTTTCCCTGGGAACCCTATCCCTGTGCTTTGAAAAAGAGGTTCTACCTCTCCCCTGCCCAGCCCAAGCTCAGAAGAACAGATACAACTCTCTGAATGCTTAGACTTAAGGAAGTTGGGTTTCATGTGGAATTGTTCATTCGGCTCTCTGGAGTCTGATAAGAGCTGAGCTCTGGTGGAAACCTTATTCTCAATTATCAACCTGCCCATCAGAACTAGAGCAGCCATAATGAACGAGAGGATGCTCAGAGAGATTTTGTTGCTCTAATTAATTGAACAAGACTATGAGATTAAATTTGGTTGTAATTGGCTAGCAGATTATAATTGGTACTTACTAGTTGTGTTTAGGGACCTGAGCTGTAAGTATGTGTTGATTTGCATCTTTTCCTGATTATGTTCAGTTTGCACACCGCAAACTGAGCGTCATTAATTCTGTATTTTAAGGCAGGGAAGAAGCCTAAGCACGTGCTTAAAGTTAAGTGTCTGCTTAAAGCAATTTGCTGAATCAGGAATTTGTGTTGATGAGTGAGGAATTACTGAAAAATTAAAGTTGAGGTGCTTTTTGGGATTTCTTTCTATGGTACTTTGCACAAAGGGTCGGGTCTTGCATTTTGGTCACAACAATCCCACCCAACACTACAGGTTTGGAAAAGCAGCCTGGTGGAAAAGGACCTGGGGGTTCTAAATGGCAGGAGGCTGAATATGAGCCAGCAGGGTGCCCAGGTTGCCAAGAAGGCCAATGGTATCCTGGCTTGTGTGTCCAGGTGTCCCCCTATACTCAGCACTGGTGAGGCAAGACCTTGAGTACTGGGTCCAGTTTTGGGCAGCTTAGTACAAGGGAGACATTGAGGTGCTGGAGCAAGTGAGAGGAGGGCCACAAAGCTGGTGAAGGGCCTGGAGAGTAAATCTGATGAGGACAGATGAGAGAGTTGGGTCTGTTTAGTTTGAGGAAAAGGAGACTTAGGGGAGACCTCATTGCTCTCTACAATTTTCTGAAAGAGCATTGTAGAGATGTTGGTGCTGGTCTCTTCTTACAGGTAGTTACAAGGCCTTCAAGATGGAAGAGATTCAAGCTCCAAGAGAGTAGGTTTAGATTGGACATCAGGAAAAAATTATTCATGGAAAGAGTAGTCAGGCACTGGCAGGGGCTGTCCAGGGTGGTGGTTGAGTCCCCATCTCTGAGTGAGTTTAAAAGACTCTTAGATGTGGTGTTGGGGAATCTGGTTTAAGAGTGAACCTGTAGGGTAGGTTTGATGGTTGGACTCGATGATCCCAGGATTGTTTTCCAACCTGAATTAATGATTCTGTGGCAAATTGTTTTGATTGAGATTTATTTCTTGGCTTTTCTACTAATTTTGAAAAAATAGATTCTAATGTGATTATTTTTTCATTCTTATTAAAGCTCTAAAACCGTCATCACAGAATCTACAGATCAGGTATAGAATCATAGAATCATTAGGGATTGGAAGGGCCCTCAAAAGATCTTCCAGGCCAATCCCCCTGCCACAGCAGGATCACCTAGACCAAGTCACACAGGAACACATCCAGGTGGGTTTTAAGCATCTCCAGAGAAGGAGACTCCACAACCTCCCTGGGCAGCCCTTTCCAGTGCTCTGTCACCCTCACTGTGAAGAACTTCATTCTCTATTGAACAATTTAGGGAGAAATGCATTAATATTATTCAGAAAGCAATCACAGCCATGCTTTATAGCTCCTTTATAGCAGTATCAAATGAATTCCATGACAAGTTAAACATGGTAGCCTTTAATCATAGGAAACTGCGAGGCACTTCAGCGCATAAATTAAAGACAATTAACGAAAACCCAAAATGAGTTACACACATGCAGCTCATTATTTTTAATTTGAAAGTTTATTTATGCTGGAGTCAGTTGCTATCTGAAACACCAGATGCCAGCTAAGGTAAAAAAAAGAAGGAATAAAATATTGGCTCTGAAGTCAGGGCAGTGTTCTGCAGACAGCCAAGACTGGAGCAAGAGTTTGTTTTGGTGCCGGCCTCAAATATGAGAAATGCCTTCTCTCCTTAAGTGATTTGTCTCCAGTGTCTCCTGATGAATGCAGAAGTATGCAGCAATGAGCCAACATGTGGTGGGTTTGGTGCATGTCATAAAAAACCTTCCTCTTCCCCATCTCTCCACACTTTGTGATCATCTGTTCTGATGGCTCCCTTATACCCTGGAGTACTTCTGGCTGGAAGCTCTCAGTAGTCATCTTTCACTCAGGCATGAAAACCACAGAGATATTTCTGGTTTAGCAGGTCTGAGCCTTGCTGTCTGAGCTCTCATGCAAGGCAGGAAAGATTACAGGGCTTGTTGGCAGGTGGGACTCACAGGACCACATCTGGGCTGTCCCAGCTTCTACTCTGGGAAAGAATTACTGAGCGTGGCCACTGTCCCAGTTCATCTCCCCATCAATGCATCAATTTGTATCAGCCTGGAGAGACAACCTGGACATTCTTCTGCAGTGATGAAGTTTCCCATGTCTGATGTCTTTTCTCTTAACAAGACGGCTCTAAGCTTCCAGCAGCAGCAGACGTCCAGCACCAGTCTAGGGTGGAATGTCCCTACAGGGTACCACAAGCACAGACCTCTAGGCTCTCTGCTGGCTGGAGACTTTGTATCTCTTGCGGGACACTTTGTATCTCTTGTGGGACACTTTGTAGCTCTTGTGGGACACCTTGTAACTCTTGTGGGACACTTTGTAGCTCTTGTGGGACACTTTGTAGCTCTTGTGGGACACTTTGTAGCTCTTGTGGACACCGTGCTGGGACCTACCAAACTGGAATCTGAGGAAAACCTGTAAGGACACTGACTTAGTGAGATGCTGCCCAACGTTTAACAAGATGTGGAATTTAAAGATCACTCTAGCCTGAAAACCAGAGAATAAAACTAGCATTTTCTTCCTTAATAGAGCTAGATCTGCTTCCATCAGAACCTTGACCCTCAGCAGCATCTACCCAAGGTCATACACCAAAGAATGAGCACACAGGCAGCTGCAGTGGGAAGGAACAGCTATCAATTGAAAGCAAATAGACAGAGAGCTTGATCAAAAGTCCTATGTCTTGTATGCTTGGCAGAAGAAACACTGTTCAGGGAAACCTGCACAAAGTGTTTCCATTAGCAGACAAGAACCAGCTCCCTCTGTGATGCCCCTGGCTGCTGGTGCAGCCTTATTCATTCACTACTTAATTGGTTCAGGCTAGGTTTTCCTCAAAAATAATTTGGGAATGGACCTAGAGGACCAGCTGTTCTGAGAAAATGGCTGAGGAAACAAGAGTGAGCAGTCAGGAAAAAGAGTTGGGGTGAAGGCCTTGGCTTGGTTCATCTTATGAAGCCCAGCAGCTGGGGTAGTGTAGTGGGAAAGAGAGGCAGCAGAGGGATGGCTGAGGGTTGATGCCTGCAAATGTCTTTGGCAAAGGGGGCAGACTGGCCAAAGCAGCTGGCTGTCTCTCAGTGAGGCTGTGGTGACCATCATCAGTTCTTTCTTGTTTTCATTTCTGTGAGCTTGCTTCTGCAGCTTAGGGAAAGGATGCCTTGGGTCAGAGAACACCAAGCCAGCTTGGTGAAGAAATTCCACCTTCTTGGGGAAACACCTTCTAAAATACCTCTGAATTTGAACACGAGACCTGGTAGGAAAATTAAGAGTGACTTACAGCTGGTTAGATTGTTTTTTCTGCACATAGAATCCAGCCTAATTCCATCTCAAAAACAAATGATGTATCGTCTTTCAACTCTCATTCAAATTATATGTTAAAGTAACCACACCCCTCCCTTTCTGTGGGGCTTCCCTAAGGACAGCATTTTGCAGGAGCGAGCAGTTTCTACACCACTGATGCTACTTGTTCTAATTTTATTAGCTCCTGTAGATTTTTGCAAGTGCCTCATTGTATTCGTATTTTCAGCACTTATATCACTGCAGAGAGTTGTTTTGCCAGTACATTGAGCTCTCACAGGTGAAAAGAAACATCATTGCAGCTCTATGTGAAAATTCACAGCTTGATATATTTGGAAAGTTTAGGAAAAATTAAGTGTTTTACTTGTTTTTCTTTTTTTAACCTACTTTTAAAAACATTGGGAAAGTCTTGGGGGATTGGACTAGGTGATCTTTCAAGGTCCCTTCCAATCCCTAATGATTCTATGATTCCTTTTGACCAGGATCACATTGGATTCAGTTTGACAACTCTGAGATGTAGAGGGGGGGTTGTCAAAACTGTCGCCATTTCATGAACAGTTTTGGTTTTCATGTGCTACTGACTTAGCTAAAAACAGTTAATAGAAAAATCTTCAGTTGTCTATAATTTTGAAGCTTTTTTCATCAGCTCCAAAATTGGATAGAGAAATCAGAGCCCAGACAGGCTGTCCAAGCCCCCTGGTGAAGTACAAGGTTACCATCTCCAGCCTTTCAATCTAGTGACTTTCAAATGAGCAGTAAATCAGTTTTATGGGTCTTTTTTTTTTTTAATGGCTTAAAATACTCTTTACAAACCCTGTGTTTGCCGAACTCTTGTCAGGGACCATTTCCTGACTATACATCTTAGCCTGAGTACAGTGGGTGCCCATGAGAAAGAAGAAAGATGAAATTGAGGACATATACATTGTGAAAATGCCTTTCTATCCCCTTTCTATTCCCTATCTCACAGCAGAGAGTCCTCCAGTGGAACTGTCCTTCTCAACGCGTTACAGGATGCAAACAGCACTGCACAACTAAAAGTGAGCTGCCCTTGATTATTCAGAGCACCAGAAGCAGCAGCTGTTACTTGTATTTATCTCTAATTCTGAAAGGTGGAGAACTGGAGGCCTTCACTGACAACAGAGGGGAAGAGGAGGAGACAGTGGGAATGAGTTGCTGCCCAACACATCAGATGCTTCAGCATCTGCAGGGCTGTGTTTAATGTGGTTGATCTAGGCTGCGCTCCCTTCTGTTAGCAACAAGGGCAACAAATTGGTTGTGTGAAAGTCTGCTTCTTCCAACAGGCAGAGAAACAGTCAGCCCATTGCGAGTGACAGGACAAATTCTGGCTTAAAAATTATCACAGCCAGGCAGAAAAAAAATATCTTTATATCCCCGAAATAGCTCTAGAGGGAGAGATAGAATTTAGAGAGGTATGCAGAGTGCAACCATTATTTGATTAAAAACTACTCAGTTTCCTTTTTTTCTTGAAGTGAAAAGATCTTGAGATGGAATGATTTGTGTGGATACTGCTCATGAAGTGCCTGGCTTCCACAAATCTGCCTCTTCTCCTTCCTTTGCCGCAAACTCAGTAACTCAATTAAAATTGATGTGAAAGTGGCACATTAGGGAGGAGATGGGAGTTTTGATGATTATATTTACTACTGTTTGCACATGGAGCATGAATGCACCTCAAGGAAAGAAAGAACATTAATCAGTGATGATTGCAGTTGCTCGTGAGTTGATGGTAGGTGGACTGTGTGGAGGGCCTGATCCTCTAATATGATGATGCATTGCTACTACAGCACAGCACAGAGGAGTATGCAGAACCATTGTACCATAGAGTGACAGAGCACTGGAAGGGGCTGCCCAGGGGGTTGTGGACTCTCCTTCTCTGGAGACATTTAAAACCCACCTGGATGTGTTCCTGTGCAACTTGGTCTAGGTGATCCTGCTGTGGTGGGGGGATTGGACCAGATGATCTTTCAAGGTACCTTCCAATCCCTTGTGTTCTGTGATTCTGTAATTATCACAGAGAACTGCATACTTGGTGGGAACTCTGTATTTCCACTAAGAAATTATTTAAACAGGGATTCACTGTAATGCAGAGCAGAGAAATGTCTTTGGGTACAAAGAGATCAATACCAGCAAACAAAATGTTAAAGAGTTCAGCGCTTGCTCCAAGGCTTGAGCACTATTTACTCCCTTGGGATAAACCCCAAGGTCCTTTGTTCAGGCAAACTCTCTTTGATACCAGTGGTGTTTGCTTGAATAAAGACATAATTAAGAAGCTCAGCATCTGGGTCAAGAGATTTAGCTCACCAACCTGTGAAGGCATTTAGCAGAGATTACACAAGCACAGAACTCACACAACAACCCCATTTCACTAATCAATTTTAGACAGGAAAAGCCCTTTGCTAAGAAATTCAATTATTTGGATAGGGAGGGGAAAAAATGGCAATAACAAGTTAAGATAAATTAAATGACATCCAAAATGTAACGTGATGTGCAGCTCTGCAAACACGAATACAAGTGGGGTGTGGTTTTACGTGAGAAGAGACCTGTGTTTTAGGACTCTTGGCTTTGTTTGCACGGAAATAATGGGCACCTAAAAAGATGTAGGGACACTGGAAGTGTTGGAAGGTTTGTAGAAAGTGTGTGGACTCAAACTCAAACCCAAACAAGAGGAATCTCTACTGTAGTTAATTAATGTTTATTAAAAGAGAGGAAAGAATTACCAACAATTGTCTGTTCGTTCTTCGCTTTGGAATCATAGAATCATTAGGGATTGGAAGGAGTCTCGAAAGATCATCTATTCCAATCTCCCTTACACATCAGGATCCCTTAGATCCAGTCACACAGGAACACATCCAAGTGGGTTTTAAACGTCCCCAGTGAAGGAGACTCCACAACCTCCCATGGGCAGCCCGTTCCAATGCTCTGTCACCCTCGCTGTGAAGAAGTTCCTTCTGATTTTGATGCAGAAGCTCCTCTGTTCCACCTTACATCCATTGCCCCTCGTCCTATCAATAGATGACATTAAGAAAAGCCTGACTTCATCTTCCTGACACCCACCTCTCACATATTTATAGACATTCATGAGGTCACCCCTCAGTCTCCTCTTCTCCAAGCTCAAGAGACCCAGCTCCCTCAGCCTCTCCTCGTAAGGGAGGTGCTCCACCTGCTTTATCATCTTCGTTGCCCTACGCTGGGCTCCCTCCAGCAGCTCCACATCCCTCTTGAACTGAGGGGCCCAGAACTGGATACAACACTCCAGCTGGGCACCCGTTTGGCTCAATGGGTAAAGCATGGGACTCTGAATTCCTGGGGTCATGGGTTCAAGCCCCATGTAGGACATCTTGAGACAGTACTGTAGGCTTACCCTGCTCCAGCAGGGGTGGTTGGACTTAGATGATCTTTCCAGGTCCCTTCCAACCTGTAAACTTCTGTGATTCTGTGATTCTGTGATGTGGTCTCACCAGTGCAGAGTAGAGGGGGAGAAGAACCTCTCTTGATCTGCTAAGCACCCCCCAAGGTGGAAATGAGCCCATTTTGGAAGGTTTAGCTGAACCTGGTGCAGAAACAAAGGTGCTGTGCATCATTGTACTGCAGCAAGAGTAGGAAACTGAACTAAAATGCAGCTATGTGACTGCTTTCTTCTTCTTTTATTCTTTTATGTTTTTATTTTAATGGCATTGACTAATTGGAATGGAAAGAGTGCCCGAGCCACTTAAATCTCTGTGGGGAAGCTTCTCTAGTACCATAGGTCTCATCCCCAGGATATCCTCCAACATCTGGAGTTGATCTGTTGCCCCAACGCTCCAGGAACAGGCAGATCTCTTACATCCCCAGGTGAGTGCACAAAACCTTTGCTGTCCCTCACTGCAAACTGATTTGTAGTTTGGATGTGGTTTAGAGACATTCCTTAAAGCCTCACCTGTGAAGCTCTGATTAGCAGGGGCAGTTACTGGTGGTCTAATGAAACAGCCAGGGATGAGTTAGCATGGAAAGGACAGCTAAGTCACACAGCAGCAGAGAGGTGTGAGCATCACAGACATGTCTGCCTCCTCCCCACCTCCATTTTTCCCCTCAACCTGAACATAGCATCACCCTACCAAATGAAAGGTGTCTCCTAGTCCCCTAGAAACCCCCAGAACAGCTCAAATTAGCCAGTTAATCCACAGACTCCTTGCTGAGTCAATTAATCCAGTTGCCATTAAAAGGTGCCTGTTTGTACCATTCAGCTTTGGAACATTGCTTGTCCATCAGCACCACAAAGGCTTTTCAATGCAGAGAGCTGCAGCCCACGCTCCAAATGGGCTGGGATGTTCCTGAGGTGTCTCAGCCTGAGGATTTCTATCAATTTATGGCCTTCTCTGTAATGAATTTCAGCCATTTGGGGAGAGACAAAGGCTCCAGCGAGCGCGTCTGCCACAGCGCTGCCGCTTGAGCTGCAGGACTCCAGTAAATAGTTTTTAATATAAACTGCTGAAGTTTAAATTATTTTTCTGGAAGCAGAAGCACAAGGGGGTCTTTCCTGAAGGGCTGCCTTGAACAGGGGCAATGTGCTGCTTTTCCCCCTTCTCTCTACCAAGGAAGGTGCTGCTGTTCCCACCCCTCCCTCATTAGCTCAGACTGTTGAGTGTGGATTTATGGTTTCTTCTGATACACCTGGCAGTGGGGAGGAATGACTAAGTGTGGAGCTTCCCTTTACAACCTGCTTCACTGGCCCACAACAAGCAATGGTTGCAGCTCGCAGTGGTGGCAAGTGAGTCCCTGTGGATCTGGCCCAAGCCTCAGCTTTGGGACAAAGCACCTCAAAAACCTCTTGCTATGCAAATGTATGTAGGAGGAGAGGGATTTGCAGGAGCACATGTGGACTAGCTGGGACTACCTTATCACACAGAATGTTATGGGTTGGAAGGGACCTCAAAAGACCATCTAAGTCCAACCCCCTCCTGCTGGAGCAGGGTAAGCCTACAGCACCCAGTGTACCCAGACTGTCTCCCATCCAAGTACACCCCAGGCTTAGCTAATCCAACAATCCATCTTAGCTTCTTCACCCACCCCTCTAGTGATCTTCTACAAGGCTTCTGTCTTCTCTGTTTGTCCCCATCCAGGACACAGGGGCTCAGGATCACACCACAATAGGAAGCAAGTGGCCAATACAGGGAATGTCTAGACCAAAAGAACAGAAGCCAGATGGCTACAAAAACAGGTAGGCTGTCCTAATCACATTTACAGTGACCAGACACAATCAAAAGGAAGAATAGTGGAATAAATTTTCTTAGTGTGATACTTTTAGACACAAATTTAGTATGAACTTCAGCATTCAGGTGCTGAGACTTTGCTTGCTGATGTTGCCTTCAGTACAGAAAGAAACCACCACGTGTTTTCCATTTTGGTGATTAGGGGTCTTTTAAGCCAAGATGGTGCTTGTCCTTTCATGTATAAATGCATCAGCTAGGAAAGCAGGGGAGAGAAGTAGCAAGGACAGTGGAAGACTGAGGTATGTGTTTACTTTTCACTGGTGCATTTATACAGGCAGGACCTCTGCATCCTTCAGACACATGAATAATCTGAGTAAGTTTGCTTTCACCCACAGGTTAGTCCAAGCTTTGCAGTTCCCAAGAATAAGGTGTGTTTGAAATCAGATGGTACATTAGCATGTGAAAAACTTTTTGTTTATAAAGGAACTTCTGCCCAGTGAGGGTGACAGAGCACTAGAAGGGGCTGCCCAGGGGGGTTGAGGAGCCTCCTTCTCTGGAGATGTTTAAAACCCACCTGGATGTGTTCCTGTGTGACTTGGTCTAGGTGATCCTGCTGTGTGAGGGGGATTGGACTGGATGATCTTTCAAGGTTTCTTCCAATCCCTAATGTTGTGTGATTCTATGATAGTTTAGGTGGACAAAACAGTCTTTTGTTCTTGCAGAGAAACGCATCCTCTTCCCCTTTCTTACCCATTTTGTCCCCTAACTCTTAAGCCACTTCCACTGTGCAGTGAAAACTGGGGAATTCCTGCATAGTTATAGAAATGAATTTGAATTTTGAATAAACAAATCTCAAAACCTTTGAATCCATGATCCATCGTGATGTCCCAGTGCATCTCTAAGTAACTGCACACTTTGTCATCCAGAGCACAAAGCTGTGAAGAAAATCGAGGAGACCTCTACCTGTAGGATAAGTGAAGGATCAACTGGCTGAAGTGGAAGCCGAGTCAGTTGGTATAAATACAAGGGAGCTTGCCCTGTTAATATCTAGCACCAACCAAAGGAAATTAAGGAAATGGAAATGAGCCATGAAGCCAAATGATAAAATGCTCCTCTGCTTAGATTAAAGAGCCTGTTTCCAGTTATCCTCACAGTCTCAGTTAGATTCATTGTTCAGTGTCCCTCAGTCAATATTCTACTTATCATTCAGCAACCAGAGTGGTTGCAATCCTTCATCCTTGATAAAAGAGTAGAAATTATTGATGTAATTGGGAGTGGGGATGAGAACTTAGTTCACTACCTTCCTTTCAACTCTGTCGTTCACTGTAAATTACTCAAGGAAAAGTCTGTTTGCTGCATTGCTTGTACTCGTTTGGTTCTGTTTTCCTTGCTGCCTGAAATTGCTTTGTTCCTAAAGATGTAGAGCATCACCAAGGAATTCAGAGGTTAGGTCTCCTTGGCTGAAATGTTGTGTATTGTGTCCAGTTCTGGGCCCCTCAGTTCAAGAGGGATGTGGAGCTGCTAGAGGGAGCCTGAGGATGATGAAGTAAAGCACCTCCCTTATGAAGAGAGGCTGAGGGTGCTGGGTTTCTTTAGCTTAGAGAAAAGGAGACTGAGGGGTGACCTCATTAATGTCTATAAATATGTGAGGGGTGAGTGTCAGGAGGATAGAACCAGGCTCTTGTCAGTGCCTTCTAATGATAGGAAAAGGGGCAGTCGGTGTGAGCTGGAACAGAGGAGGTTCCACATAGAGAAGGAACCTCTTCCCAGTGAGGGTGCCAGAGCACTGGAAGGGGCTGGCTGGGGATTTGTGGAGTTTCTTTCTCTGGAGATGTTTAAAACCCATCTGGACATGTTCCTGTGCGACTGGATTTAATTAATCCTGCTGTGTCAGGGGTGTTGGATGAGATGATCTTTTGAGGTCCCTTCCAATCCCTGATGATTCTATGAAATCACTCTGTGCAATTCTGATCACGGTTATTCTTCAGAACACATTTGTGTTCATGTCTGGGTGTTTGGAGAAGTATTGTTGGAGAACAATAATTACTTTGGAGACGTAAATTAATCAAGTCCAGACAGTGATTTTGTGATTCACCTCAGTGACATGATTTAAATTCTCTGTATGAGATTTTTGGTTTCATTTATGACACTGACCATCCACTCAGCGGCCTTGCTGAGATTTCACAGAATCACAGAACATCAGGGATCGGAAGGGACCTTGAAAGATCATCTATTCCAATCCCCCTGCCAGAGCAGGATCACCCAGACCAAGTCACACAGGAACATGCCCAGGCAGGTTTTTGTTCCATTGCCTCCAATTCTGTGTTTACCTGCTCTTTAAGCTGAAATAAAAAACCACCCCACACACATCACAGGTATTTTTGGGCGAAGAGACTGATGGTTCTCCTTGTGCAGAATAGTCTTACTTTCTCCTTGGTTGATTTCATAAATTACTGCCCACACTGAACCAGGCTGTTTATCACTCACGTCCTCAGCAGCACTTTCTCAACCCGTTGGTGGCTATATTTTGCCTTTCCAATTTGTTTAGCCCAAGATTTAAGATGGACAGAGCCTGCTGCTCCCATAAATCCTGATTTCATTAGTGATGAAGTATCTGGCAAAAAGTCTCTGCAGTAGACGGGCTGCTCTTCATCTCCCGTGCAGCCTAACAAGGTCTCCGACGGTAGAAGGAGCACAGGCTGGCTGGGGCCACGGGAGCATGATAATAAGAGTTATGAAGAAAGTGGTCCCTGTGAGGCCTCATTACAGGAATTTCTGGGGCTAAGTTACTGCTCGAGAGGGTGGAAGCGGCATCTTTACAACAGCTTACCCAAAACAAAGTGAATCATTTCTCTCTGGACCTGGCTTTCATTTCCCTCATAACAGTAGCCGAGTAAGACTTGCTAATTGGTACATAATGCACTTTGTCAGGCGTTTTTGTTATGCTGTCATTATTTCTACCATCAATATGAACCCATCCTAACACTGAGGCATAACTGTCTCCAATTAACTGATGAAAAATGACGTCTGTGTATATGTGCGGTGTGAAATTGTCCTCATCTATCTGAACACAGTATTTTTCCTTGGAAGCTTTCTTTCACAGGCTACAATCGAGAGATTAAATGAATTCATAAAAAAAAAATAAGTAAAACAGCGACGCTGTTGTTTTCACTGAGTGGAGAGGAGGTTGTGTGGAGCTTGCGTGTCAGTAGGAGTGGGAAGGACAGCTGCTACCTATCCTACTGTCTGGAAAATAATATAACTGCGCTGCAGAAGAGAACTCCAATGGTATAAAAACATCTGAAAGTGAAATGATTTTTAGTCATTCTGATGTCTCAAACTTTTATCAAAAACAGGAGGAGTTCTGAAAACAGCCTCTGACAATTTAACTACACTCAGAGGAGTGTGTGTGTCCATATTTATACAAAACATATTTTTATCTATTTATGATCTATTGCTAAAAACAGAGGGCTTATTGGCAGGGACTCTGATTATTCTGGCTGATTATTGTATGACATCGAGGTGCTGGGACCAGTGCAGAGGACAAAGCTGATGAAGGGGCTGGAGAATCAGTCTGATGAGGAGAGATTGAGAGAGCTGGGGCTGTTTAGTCTGAGGAAGAGGAGGTTAAGGGGAGACCTCATCACTCTCTACAACTACCTGAAAGAACATTGTAGAGCTGTTGCTGCTGGTCTCTTCTCACAGTTAATTAGTGACAGGACCAGAGGGAAGGACTTCAAGCTCCAACACAGTAGGTTTAGATGGGACATCAGGAAAAAATTCTTCACAGAGAAAGTGGTCAGGCACTGGAATGGGCTGCCCAGGGTGGTGGTTGTCATCCCATCCCTGGGTGAGTTTAAAAGTCACTTAGATGTGGTGTTGCGGGGATCTGGTTTAGGAGTGAACTTGTAGAGTAGGGTTGATGGTTGGACTCAATGATCCCAGGGGTGTTTTCCAAACTTAAGGATTCTATGAATTTCAATTTAGGGGATTTTAATGGGTTTCAATCAAAAATATGTAGAAACTGTAAAGAGAAAAAGTGAAACAGAAAACAGCAAAGAGGCAGCAAAGGAAATGTGGCAAACCAGCCTTGGCTGCTTCTCCTTCCTCCAGCTGTTCCTGCTGCAGGCAACTAACAAGTTCCCTTGATCCATGTTGGGAAAGAAACAGTGGATGGAGCATCAGGCTTTGAGCAGATCCAAATCAGTGGTAGACATGAGGCATCACAAAGTGCTTTTCCTAGACCTGAGGGTGACAGAGAATTGGAACTGGATATCCAGGGGGTTGTGGAGTCTCCTTCTCTGGAGATGCTTAAAACCCACCTGGATGTGTTCCTGTGTGACTTGGTCTAGGTGATCCTGCTGTGGCAGGGGGATTGGACTAGATGATCTTTGAAGGTGCCTCCCAATCCCTAATGTCCTGTGATTCTGTGAATGCTCCTGGAGTGGCACCATTTACCTTGCAAAGGCCTGGAGAGCTTTGAAAGTGTGAAAGCAGAGCCAACACAGCTCCAGCTACGTGTTGCCAGTAGACTGGGGCTTCTCTGAATGGGGCTGCAGGACTTGTGTTGCAAGTGTGACCCACAGTGAATGTGCAAAAGCAGATACCAAAAGGCATGAAAGATAAACTTCTGCACCCCTTCACCTATTGCAAACTCAAAGAGAAAATTAACTCAGGAGAGTAATTTTCTTTTGCTTCCTTTTGTATTTGCAAGTAAAAGGGCCCAAAGAGAGACCGTATTTCTGTGCAATTCGATCCCATCTGCTTGTGTGAGGAAAAGCTGCCTAGTCATATGGGTTTGGGGTTAATATTACAGACTGAATTATCAGCAGGTAAAAGAGCAGTCTGCCTTTGGAAACAGCAGATTTCAGCAGAACCCAATATTTGGTTTCGTGCCATCTTCTGAAGGTTCAGTAGACACTCCGAGTTTCTCCCAAGTTCCGCACAGCATCTGGGGCAAAGCTGTTGACATTCTGGATTTATGAAGCACAACAAAATGTAGTTTATCACACATGCTGACTGCTCATACACATTGGGAAGTTTCCTGTCGTTCCATCGTTCATCCTGTTGCATCCATTGTCAGTAGCCACCTGTGTTGCCAGGTCACTTAGGTTCAATTACCCCAACTAATTTTTTAAATCATGTTCTGATGGGTTTTTCCTTTTCATTCCATTAAGATGTGGGCTACTTATGGTCCAGTATTACAGCTCATCTGAATTGATTACAATTATTTTTCTTGTTATTCTATTACAAGAAAAATATAACTTCTTTTCCTTCATTGTGTTTTTTTTCAGAGAGATGCAATGCTAGGATGCCAAATAATCTCCCTATGATGATTAAAAACAAGTTGCTTCTGTACTTAACAGATGTTCCTCTCTGTTCTCCTCAGTATCTGCATCACTCTGAAGTTGAACTTTTCCTTTTATTTCTCTCTGTGAAAATTTCTTTATAGTTTTAATGAATTTTCCATCCATCACTTCTTTGGGATCCTTGGACTTTATTCTCAGACATCCTGAATCTGTACTGCCATGCCCAACGAGGCACCCGCTGTTAGGCACCATAATGGGGCTCTGCATCTCTTCTGTTCCCTGAACATATGGTCAAGCTATGCAGATCTTTACCTTGCTACATGCTGAGATCTGTTCTAGTTTAAGGGGTTTTTTTCTAACTACAGAAAAAGAAATTCTTTTGTCAAGCTGCAGCATTTCTGGGCACTTTCTCCTCCAACTTAACACTCGCTGAAGGTCCTCTAAGATTTCCCTATCACTTCAGTCTGTGCTAGCTCAGATGAAATCTCAGTTCTTCAAAGGCACTGAACGGCATCGGTTTGCTTTTCTCAAAGAAAGAGGACCTGCTGTACAGGTCAGCAGCTCTGGATTTCCACCAGGGAGCAAGCTAGCAGATTAAAACCACTCTCTAATAAGGTGATTTGTCATAATGCTGTGTTGGAGTTCGCTGTCGGTGGGGAATGTCTGCAATGAACACTGATGCAGCTGAAGGCACAGGCAGGACCCTGGAGCCACAGACGCGTGCCTGGCTGTCCTTAGTCCTACCTGGAGCCTCTCTACTTAACCTTGAATTTCTGGGTTTGGTTTCCTTCCATACAAAACATCACAGATGACAATCCCGATTCCAAATTTCATTATTTCCACCAAATTTCGAATTCCAGAGACAGGGTTGTGCAGACTGATGTCTAATGGAAATACTCTGTTCAGTCTCTCTGGGATGGGGGGTCTAGCCTGTTTCTTGAGTCTCATGGGTGATACTACCTCATGCAACTGTGTGCTGGGACAAGGCAGGTTCTGTTGCTGATGTTTTTGCTTCCTTGTTTAATTGTGTTGATGAATGTCCTTTGTTTTACCAAGTGATGTGAGAATGCTTGTCTGTAAGTCTCCAATGGCACAAACTGACTTAAACTATAACTCACCCATTTGTAATTGCAAAAGGAACCTCTATGCTGGGGAGAGAGAGGAAGGAAGATATTTATTATGGGTAATATTTTTGGAATAGCATAAATGCTTCTTTTTTTAATACAAGTATTTCCCATCTTTTACCTTCTTCCTGTGAGACTTGGTCTAGGTGATCCTGCTCTGGCAGGGATACTGGACTAGATGATGCTTTGAGGTCCCTTCCAGTCCCTAATGTTCTGCTGTCTTTATGCCCTCACATTTCTTTTTCAAGCACTGTCCCTCAAATTTTTGTAATGACGTTCATGGCTGAGCTCCTTTGCCTATCTTAAAATAAAACTTGAGGAATTTGAGAAGAAGCTATTGTCAGGAAAAAGAAAGGGGGGAAAGAAAAGAAACCCCTCTGACTACCTCTCTTTTTGCTGCTACCACTCCTTGCTGAGTCAAAAAGGTCCATTATTGCAGCCTGCTGTAGCCATCTTTCATAGTTCTGGAGAATTTCAATTCTCAATGGATTTTCTTCCTTTTTTTCATTGGGATATTGTCCTGTATCTCTATAGGTTCTGGTATCTACCGTGCTGATCACTCAGAATCTGACCCATGCTTTGCTCAGTATTTCAGTTCTAACTGATCAGCATAATCACACACTTCCAGCTGTGTCCTTTGTAAACAAGCTGCAGGAGTGTCACCAGGAGATGGATTACACACTTTAGTAAGAGTTCTAATTTATCTCCACGTGATGGGGAGCCTGTGAACTCTCCCTGTATCACACCTGCTTGTAAGGTTAATGCTTACAAGTCTAATCACAGAATCTCTGAACATTAGGGATTGGGAGGCACCTTCAAAGATCATCTAGTCCAATCCCCCTGCCACAGCAGGATCACCTAGACCAAGTCACACAGGAACATATCCAGGTGGCTTTTAACATCTCCAGTGAAGGAGACTCCACAACTCCCCTGGGCACCCTGTTCCAGTGCTCTGTCACCCTCACCATGAAGAAGTTCCTTCTGATATTTATATGGAACCTCCTATGTTCCAGCTTACACTCATTGCCCCTTGTCCTACCACTAGATGACATTGAGAAGAGCCTGGCTCCATCCTCCTAATGTTTAATGCCAGGTTATAACTTTGGATTTGGTCACTAAAGGCTATTTTTAATGGTTCATTTCTGAATTTTCCTTCTCGTATGATAGAGATGTTCACTGTTTGACTTTTCTTGAGCAAAAGTTATTGTTTTCCCAATTTTTGTTTTATTTTTTAAAAATTAATTATTTAGAACCCCTGCAGACAGAAGAAATGTTGTCTTTTGGGCTTATGAGAAGTCAGTGAGGTTTCCATGAGATCTACTGCCTGGCTGGAAGTAAAGCAGGGGTGTTGTTTCCTCGAAGTGGTGAATGCCCAAACCACCGTGCAGCTTTGCCACTTTTTAAGCTGGATCAACAGCCACAGTGGTAACGAGGCCTTTTCTTAGCTTTGTAAAATATTAGTAAATGGTTTCTAGTATTGAAAATGCTCACTTATGGGGGCAGTTGTTCTACTGAATGTGGTATGGGGATATAATTATGCACATAGTGAGTCAGAAGATAACGTGTTGGCATGTCTGCTGTCCTGACAAACTTAAACACAGCTCAAATTTCTTGCAGAAGAGGAGGTCACAATCACAGAATCACAGAACATAAGGGATTGGAAGGGACCTCGAAAGACCATCTAGTCCAATCCCCCTGCCGCAGCAGGATCACCTAGATCAAGCTGCACAGGCCAGTCTGAGGCAGCTTCTAAAGACATCAGCAGGAGTCTCAGCTTCTGTGTCAGAACTTCCAGTTGATGGAAGAGATGTCAGAGGTAATTTAACCCTCTCTGTTGCATCAATCTGTGTACGCTGAGAATAAATTTTAGCTTAGATACACACAATCTGCACTGGTTAGTCCAAGAGTTAAAACAGACAAGGATGTCAAAACTGATTTTGCCATTAGAGAGCTTTGGTTGTTTACTAAAAAAGTGAAAACAGCTTTCGTCCTTCTCTAGGGTACTTGAGTATCTATACCAAGTGAAGCTGAAATTTGGTTTAAACATCAACAAAATTGCCTTCCTCCCCCTTTTGAAAGGACTATTCTATCTTTGGGAGATATTTAATAAGAAAGGAGCTCATATTAAACAGCTCTAAAAATTCTCTGCAGGTAAAGACTGCATCTTTCAAAAATAAAGTTTACACTTAATTTGCAGCAGAGACTTATTTCATTCAAAGTCAATCCTATATTTTGCTGGAATCCTATATCTTGCTGGGTTTGCACAAGAATAAAATCATGCAAATAGTGTACTGCAAAGCCCTAAAGAAGCTCCCCATCAAGCTCCTTTTCCTATCACCTTCCCCAGCTTTGCAATGCTTCTATAAACTTGCAGCTCTATTTTGTGCAGGATTGAGTGATCTCAGAAGTCTTTTCACCGTGGGCAGGAGTTTGCATCACAGTTGCAGCATCAGTGATCAAACTATAATTGCCTGTGATCTCATGCTCCCAGTAATTGTGTCTTCTGTACCTTGAAGGTGGATAAAATTTCTATTAGACTCTGATGGACTCAGACTTTCTAACAGGAAACTGTGAAGATGGAGATGAAGAAGAATATGCTCAGCAGGAGTAATACAGCCCTTGGACCAGAAGTGCTTAATGCTCTCAGTTTACATTAAGGCCTGTCTTTGTTGCCAGGGTGTGGCTCAGGTGTTGCCTTTAAATGCAGTGGGTTTTGTTTCACAGATGGCAGAACACGATTAGACTTGATCTGTGATCTTTTCTGCTGCACCCTTTCTTTTCCTAGAAGGATTCATGCAACTGAAAAACCTGTTCTGGCAGGGGGATTGGACCAGATGATCTCTTGAGATCCTTTCCAATCCTTAATGATTCTATGATTCTGAGTTTGCTGGGCAGTGTGCCCTGTTCTTGAGGAACACCTCTAGAGCTTCTCTCAACTTCAGCCTGTTACTCTTTTTGTTGAGGACACTACACAGCTCCAGAAGATAATTATAGAATCACAGAACATTAGGGATTGGAAGGTATCTTGAAAGATCGTCCAGTCTAATCCCCCTGACACAGCAGGACCACCTAGACCAAGTCACACAGGAACACATCCAGGTGGATTTTAAATGTCTTCAGAGAAGGAGACTCTACAACCACCCTGGGCAGCCCCTCCCAGTGCTCTGTCACCCTCACTGGGAAGAAGATCCTTCTGACACTGATGTGGAACCTCCTCTGTTCCAGCTCACGCCCATTGCCCCTTGTCCTATCATTAGATGACACTGAGTAGAGCCTGGCTCCATCCTCCTGACACCCATCTTTCACATATTTATAGACATTATAAGGTCACAATTCAGTCTTCTTTCCAATCTAAAGAGACCCAGCTCCCTCAGCCTTTCCTCATCAGGGAGATGTTCCCCTCTCTTCATCATCTTTGTGGCTCTGCACTAAAATCTCTTCAGCAGTTCTGTGTCCTGCTGGAACTGAGGGGCCCAGAACTGCACACACTATTCCAGGTGCGGTCTCACCAGGGCAGAGGTAGAGGGAGAGGAGAACCTCCCTCAATCTGCTAACCAGCCCTCTCCTCAAGTGAATCCTTTCTCTGTACTCATAGCTGTTCTTCTTATGGCTGTTGGAGGTTTGACATGTTGCAGTTACTCTTATTTCTGGCTCTAAGGAATGTGAGGGTACAACAAAGTCCTACAATGTCTATAGGCAGTCCAGGGAAATGCAAGGTGTTGAGTTAAAATGATCTTTTATATGTGGTTTGATCCCCAGCAAAGGGAAGGGTATGAAGCATCCCCTAGTAATTTCTGCACCAAGCCAGCAGCTCGCCGCTCGCCTGCTGTGAGTGAGCATCTACACCGACGTCCTATCGCTTGAATACCACAAGTGTCTGGTGTAATTAATTTACTGTTGCTTCACCTAACATCACACCTTTCCTGCCTTAGATGTTGCACAGTAGGACTGAGCTCCTGTTGCAGGAACCTTCTGTTTAAAGAAGCAGAAGGGCTTAATGGACCCATTAGCCGTTTATTACAACGGCTGATGTTTTCATCTCTACATAATCTGTTCTCCAGTAGTGAGTGCAGGTGCCTTTGGTTCTGTGTAAAATGTTGTGGAGCTCACACGTGTGTTTGCAGGACTGAGTCTGTGGGTAGTAGCCTTCCTGCTTCACTCAGGAAGCTCTAGCAGACGTTACACATAAGCATCAAACCTTTTTATTATTTGAGGAGCCAACGTGGGATCCTGCTCTTCGAGACTTTTTGTTGCTTACCTACACTGTACTGCTCACTCTCTTGGTTTCATTTCTTCAAACTTCATAGCTCTGGTTCAGTAGAAGCCTGATTTCATTGTCTTTCCTACGACCAGTAGTGCTGTTTGATTGTCCCCTGTCATTCACACAGACCACGTTAGCACTTCCCACCAGGTGCATGGCCACCAGTTGTGCTTGGGAAAGGTGACGTGAGCTCTTGTGTCCAAGCAAGTGAAGGAATCTTTTTTTCCTTTAGTGCTAACAGGATTGGATTAGTTTAGGATCTGAATAACTTTGCTGATGCCAAATCGTTGACAGGTGATTCTTGTGTGCAAGGCAGTAGAAGCTACATATGTGAAGACATTTCCACATACAAAAGAAGAAAAGAGTAGACAATAAAAAGACAGGTCCTAAGCCCTTTTGGTGCTGTTACTGCATACTTCATGTAACTTTTCCACCTCTAGAGTGAAATTAAAAGTAAGAAGGACTAAAATGTAATTTAATATGTTCCTCCCTTACTGGGGAGGCAGCTTGCTTGTAAAAGCAGGAGAAAAGAGAGAGATCCAATTCAAAGAAAGAAGTGGTAGAGGTCCCAATGCTGCAAGGCCATGAGAAGCATCCTCTCTTCCTCCCGAGGCACGGTGTCGTTGCTTAGAGAAGTACATGAAGGGGTGATGGCATTGCTAGGCAGCCTCCCAACCAGGTTGAGTTTCTGTGCTCCCCTGTTTAGATGATCTCTGCAAAGTAGTCAGACATATAAAAGCAGGATAAAATAACAGTGGAATTATAATGCTTTCAATGAGGTTTGAAAGCCATTTCTTAATTCACATGCCTATCAAAAACTCCAAAGGACATTTCAATGAAGAGCAGACCTACAAGGCTCTGGTTCCAACCTTTCCATCAACTGGAAGTGTATCAGCGCTTTCTAGTTTCACGGTCGGAGTTCAGTTACTCCGGCCCCACTACGTTCCTAAAGGGTTCAGATCTAGCTAAATGGCTTCACATTGTTCAACATCTTTCCAATAGCCTCCTGTAGAGGCACAGATAGAATATCTGCCTTGCCAAGTGCAGGAAATAGTAGGATCAAGTGCTGAGTTTCAAGCTCGAGTTTCAAGCTGTTTCATTTCTTGCTGCCTGGTCTGCAGTGTCTTTGTTGAAATGGGTGGTTAAGCAGCCTTCATTGTGGGGCTTCCTGCTGACAATAAACCCAACGGCCCAAAATAATGTTGTTCTCTGAAAAAGACGCTTGAAGCTGTCTCTGAAATCAGACACAACAAAGACTCCTTGTCCTCACGCTCAGCGAAGTGAGGAGGTAGCAAGGAAATATATGCATTAAGTGATGCTTTTAAAGCACTAAGGAGACACAGCAGGTCTTTGTGTGTTTCTATTATTTTGCATGCTATTAGGAGAGCACAATGCAAGGAGAAATTTTGGTTCCTCTTCTTTGTATGGGTAAGATGGAGAACACTTTGTGAAGGATGGCTCTGTGAGATGTGACGTTTGGATTTAGAGAGGATGTCTTGATTTATTGTTTGCTGTCAATCCAGTCTTTAATAAGGAAAGATTGTTCTCGGGGTTCTGGTGTATCACCTGCTGCTTTTGTCAAGTGGACATCCAAAATGAATGCCCAGTCCTTTACCTAATCAATAATCTAAACCACCAGCTTTCCAATTAGGTTCTTTCATAAACCAGGACTACAGGATTTAAATAAAGCCAGACATCTGCTGTCCCAGCATCCTTTCTGGCCCCTCCAAGGGCATTTTACTGCTGTGGAACGAGAGTCTACTGGTTTGTAGTGTAGATTGAGTAAGAAGAAGGTTTTAGCTAGTGTGTGTGGTGCAGGAGCTCTCCTCCTGCTCCTTGGAGTACAGACACATGCTTTTGTTGCCCACTTGCAGCGTTCTGAGCTCACAGAGTTGCAGCACTGGAGTGGCATCATTGCTTTCACCATCTCACTGGGTCAGATGCTGGAACAGGTTGCCCAAGGAAGTTGCAGCTGCCCCATCCCTGAAGTCTTCAAGGCCAGGTTGATTGAGGCCCTGAGTAACCTGATGTAGTGAAGGTGTCCCTGCCTCTGCAAGGAGGTAGGAACTCGATGATCTTTAAGGTCCCTTCCAACTCTATGTCCATTTGATGGTTCCTGTCTACAGTGGAGTTTGCTGCAGGGTTTCTGCAGCCCTACCCTGACCTTCACGCACGGCGCCATGTGCTTCTGCTGAACCTCTTTTCACATTGTCCTAGCCGAACATCATGTGGACCTAAAAAAATCCTGAACTGTAGGATGAGAGGTGAATCAGAAGAGGAAATCTTCCTTATTTGACTGAGAAGAGCTTCAAGAGTTACTTCCCAGAACCATGGTGTATTTTAGACTGACCACTTATAGACATTAGGGATTGGAAGGGACCTTGAAAGATCATCTGCTCTGTTGAAGTTTTGCTTCATCCTGGGTACCTGAAATTTCCAAAGTTAGTTTATCACTGAGCTTTAAGTTAGAGTTTCTCAGCCTATGAAAAATATTATTGTATTTTAGGAAGGTAGAAAGCCCACTTGTACTGGATGGAGCAGAGCAGTTCTGAGTTCGGAGATGCCAGTTTTCCTTTTGCTCATGCCGCGTTCTTTTCAAGTGAGTTTGTGGGCATAACAGATGTTTTATTTTGTCTTGTTATTTCATCTAAGTAAATGTGTTCCTGTTTGTTTCTCCTTTGGTAATTCTTTAATTCAGGCACAACTTTTGGCAAGTGACTAAGGGCTTTGACCCTCTGGAGCATTTCTGACTCTGAGACCTGCACGTGGAATTCCCATTAATGCCAGGTAGAAGGGTGCACACAGGTCAAGGCAGCAGCTCTGACCCTTCAAAAAGGAAAAGGCTTAGTTGAGTAGATAAAGGGGGGGGAAAGACTAAAAATTATCTGCAGGAAAAAGTATGGAAATGAATCAAAAGGAAAACTAGTCTGCTGCTAAAGGAAGGCTTCTTAGAAAGAATAGAAACAAAACTACAGAATGGAAGATCTAGATCACAGTGATGCATTAAAAGGTGGAACGTAATTCAGACACAAGATGAGACAAGATGGGGATGAATTTTAATAAAGTGGTTGCTACAGAAAGGACGTTTAGCTGATCTCAGGAACAGTTTGAGGTTTTTAAATGAATTCAGTAGGAGGAAAAGTATCCAAGTCCTTGGAGTAGAGACGTTAATGACTAATAACAGTTATTGCAAAGACTGAGAACCATCTTCTTTTATGTAAGCTAACAGAAGTTTTAGCCATGGTTTCGAGTTTTAGTGGCAGTTTTAACAGGAGGATGAATGTATTGGATCTTACACCTTCAAGGAAAAGGCAGACAGATTAGTTAGCCAGTTGCTGTGTGTGGAACAGTAAGATCTTCTCTATTCACATCTGGAATTGCTTCATTAGGTTGTCTTGCAAGGACTTGTGTATTTTCTTTGTAGATTTTGCAAAACATTCTGAATCTAGGTGAAACAGACAGACCTAGCAAGTGCTGGGAGGTCATCAATTGTGACCATAATGATGATCTTGCACTGCAGTACTCCCTAAGGACTCCTTTTCCATCAGGCAGGCACAGTGTGTGCAGTGTGTCCTGTGCTAAAAGCTCCTCCAAAGTCTAAATTGGCATCTTTGGGTCTTCGATTCCACTCTAACCAGTGTGTTCCATGACAAATCCAAGTCTGTGGGCTTCCCAGGGAGGTGGTTGAGTCACCATCCCTGCACCTCTTTAAAGATCATTTGGATTAGGTGTTGAGGGATCTGGCTTAGGGGTGAGCTTGCCTGGTAGGGTTGGACTCAATGATCCAGGGGTTTTTTCCCAACCAGAGTGATTCTGTGATTCATCAGTTTCAAATTTGTTCACAGACCTTTGTGCAAACCTGTAGGGAACTTTTATATTTTCAAGTCTCTTTTTTTTTTTTAATTGCTGTATTTATTGGATTTGCTCAATCATGGCTTTTTCTCAATGGCTTTCATGGCTTTTTTTCCAATCCTCCTGCCACAGCAGGCTCACCTAGACCAAATCACACAAGAACACATCCAGGCGGGTCTTAAACATCTCCAGTGAAGGAGACTCCACAACCTGCCTGGGCAGCCTGTTCCAGTGCTCCATCACCCTCACTGGGAAGAAGTTCCTTCTCAGATTGATGTGGAACCTTCTATGTTCCAGCTTACAACCTTTGCCCCTCGTTCTATCACTAGATGCCACTGAGGAGAACCCAGCTCCATCCTCCTGACACTGACCCCTCAAATATTTATAGACATTAATGAGGTGATCCCTCAGTCTCCTCCTTTCCAAGCTAAAGAGACCCAGCTCCCTCAGCCTCTCCTCATAATACACCATGTTCTTCCAGGTGTGCATCACATCAGAGCAAAATCACCCTAAATATTCAGGGTTTGAAATATTCCAGGAAAGGGAAACTGTGTACTTTTATTGCCGATTCAAATGGCTGGAAGTAGATCACATCAACCTTTGATTTTCTTCATTAATTCATGAAATGTTGTGAATCAGCAGGTAATTGGTTCTTACAGACAAGCCTCTGAGCGTTTCTCCTAGCATTCAGGAGTTCTGTGGATTTATGCCCCTGTGCCCAACAGTTAGCATCTTTAACAGAGACATTAAAAAATTTCCACCTCCACACGAACGACCTTTTAAACAGCAGCACTGATTGATTTGCAGTGGTAAAACAACATCCCCTTACTTCCTGGTGTTTAATTTACCTGACAGAACCGTCTCTCATGAGTTTTCTCAAGGGATTTTGAGCAAGTGATTCTCAGGGTCGTTGTGTCAACTCCCCGTTGTTTCTAATGAAACGGTAAATTGGAAGTGCTGAGTGGATAACTGTTGATTTGGGTTCTCCTGACTGCCTTGGAAATGTCAGCCATCCTCATACCTGTATTTTGGGTTGAAAGTAGGGGATGGTGAGGTGAGCAGAGAGAGAAATCTAGATGTTTTCAGAAATGTTGTAATGATTTAGAACCCTAAATTGTGTTGAAAATGACTGGGTTCCAGTGTTCTGAAAACTAAATATAGGTGCATGGACATATAAATCTCACTGGAAATTTATGACCATTAAGTTCCTATTTCCTTTTAAAAATGGTGTCAAGTTGTTGTTTTCACCCCAAATTTTCTCTCACAGCTAGTTCTGAAACCAGGCAGGCTACCTGCAGGGAAGGACGGACTGTGCCTCCCTGGTCATCTTAAAACAGCCGTGTCTTCAGATGAGTGATGTCTCCTCTATCTTGAACGTTCTGTTGACTAGACTGTTCAGAGTGAGACTATTCATCTACTCAGTGACCTGTATTCTGGTCCTGTGCCTGCCCCATTTCCACAGGGCAAATGCAGACACAAGCACTGAGCACTGTTTCACTGCGAATGTTCTTCAAGGCCATTCTTCTCATCAAGTCTTCTGCTCTCTCTCAAGCAGGTTCACCCAGCTGTGAATGTCATCTCACTGCTGCCCCTATTAACTTAATATCTTATCATTACCTACTTTGACAAAGTTCCAATGAATTTACTAGCTTAGGATAGCTGTCTGTCAAATCTGACAGGCTACAGAATTGGTGTCAGACAGTTTTGGAACCTAGAGGAAGAGCATGTGTGCACGTTTACATCACAACGATAAAAATACCCTCATGTCTTTACAAAAAAAAGATAAAAGTCTTTTTCTTTGATTTTGATCATGAAGCTGAACAGAGTAATATGAGTTATGTATTAAACATAGTTAAGAGGATTGGACTAGATGACTTTTTGAGGTCCCTTCCAATCCCTAACGTTCTGTGATTCTGTGAAGAAGCCAAATCAATTTAGTTGAACAATTTCAGGTCCTTAGATTTACCAGATGTGTCCTACTAAAACAGATTAAAAGCCAGATTCCCTGGCTTAGTTTTGATGATCTAACTGTGTTGTTCTTCTGTTCCTAAGCTGGAACATAAGAGTTTCCACATAAATATCAGAAGGAACGTCTTCACAGTGAGGGTGATGGAGCACTGAAACAGGCTGCCCAGGGAGGTTGTGGAGTCTCCTTCACTGGAGACGTTTAAAACCCGCCTGCATGTGTTCCTGTGTGACTTGGTCTGGGTGATCCTGCTGTGGCAGGGGGATTGGACTAGATGATCTTTCAAGGTCCCTTCCAATCCCTAATGATTCTATGATTCTTCATTGTTGAAGTGATGGTAGCAACTACAGAAAAAAAAAAAAAACAACAGAAAAGAAGAGGAAACAAAACTCAGCACAAAGTTAAGACCAAGAGGTCTAAACTACCCTGGAGAAAACTTGAAATAAGTGTAAATGAAACGGCCTTTTCCCCTTGAAATGTTTTCAGTGAAGCACAACCTATTGGAGTTCTTCTATTATAGAAGAATCTTGGTGATAAATCCTGCCTTATCAACTTAATCAAAATGACCATCTTAATCAAAAAGACCATCTTCATGCTAATCCTCATTTAGACAAAGCAAGACACAGAGGTCTTTAGTAAAACTCCCAAGACAGCAGGTACCCTGACCCTTGAGTTCTGCACCAGACCTCACTCTTGTAGCCAAGATCTGATGCCACAATAGTGTGTGTCCTGTTCTGCTCCTGCGCCCTTCGCTAGCAGTGATGTGGCTGATCTAACAGAAGGGAGGGTGGAGGTGCACTTCATAAGGACTAATCTTTGCACAAAGCCTGGGGTTGGAAAGGAAACTGTGTTTCACATCTACTATTCTTCACAGTCTTGGCTCTAGAACTGATGTATTCACCACAGTGTCAGCTGGCATTACTAACCAAACCCAAGGCATGCTGTTGGAAAGGTGCATCTCACAGAGACCATGACAGAGCCACCTCAGACACATTCTCAGTTCTGAATATTGCAGAGCTGAAATCTTCTTCAAGAAGAACAACTTGCAGTCACAAAATGTGTCTCCATAGAATGAACAGGAGGCACAAATCAAAGCACCTGCACTGGTAGCTACATGTACAGTGTCTTCAAATGGGACAACTCTTCCTCTTGCAAATGTGACCCCAGCTGTAGCTGCTAATCACCATCAATCACAACAACCCGTGGTCAGGGCTCTTGCCTGATTTTGTTGGTGAGGCACCAGCAACAGATGTATTAGTTTGCAGTTGAGCTATTATATTGTACCTTCCTGTCTGCACATGCATGGACTTCAGAAGTACTTTAAAGTGTATGAAATATGTGCACTGTTGACCAGGTCTATGTGGCATGACAGCTATCTCCATGAGGAATTTTTTCGTGCTGTCCAATCTAAAACAACCTTGTTGGATAATTCACTATAAAATGCTTTACTAACATAAAGAGTTCTGGGTCCAGATGCCTACAGACTTTTCTTCAGCAGAGTTAAGCTGGTTTTGATCTGAAGGTTGTCTTCAGGATGTTGGCAGGGAATGTTTTTTACAGAACCAGGGTGTTGTACCCTGATCAGGATGCTGCCTCCAGTATCCAATTCTGCAAACACAGAAGAGTATGACTTTGAAAGCTGTGGGTGTACTCACACAAGTAAAACTGCTCTCTGATTGTACTTCGAGTAGGATCAGATTGACTGTGGTCTTGGTGTTTAGTAAATTAAGACAGAGCAGAAGGTTGCTGTTGCTACTGTTTTGTCAGGGAGTTTTGCAATTAGTGCTCAGATTTTCATTCCAGCACTTCATCCAGCTCCTCCTTCCCATGGTGGTGATGAGGTTCCCTAGCCACAGAACATCCGTTTCACGTTTCACTGACATACGGTCCCACCAGCTACTGTACAAGCTCTCACTTCACCTTCAGTTGCTAATACAGTCTTCACTACTGAATACTGATGAAAGCAAAGTAGAAGAACAGCCCCCATCAACATTTCACACACAGTGTAAACAAAACTGATGGAAGCTGACTCATCTGTGCCCAATTAAGGGATTAGTGTTGTACAACCGGTCTTAATTACCCTTTAATCTTTTCTTTACATTCCTCCCCAACCTGACTGTATCCCATGTCCTCCATCGTGTAACACAAGCTCTTGCTTTTCTGCTGAGCAGTCAGGCACTTACCTCACAGCATCGAACTTCTTCATGAAAGTGAGATGACCAGTCTCTGCCTTGCTGTACACAATAGAAGTCAGAGAGCTTCTCACGCACAGAGCTGCTACACAGCCCTCATAAATTATTTATCCTTCTCATACCTTCACACTCTTTATTCCATCACCAGCAGGACTTTTTTTGCAGTGCCTTCGCTAACCAACAACGTGGATATAAACCCAAAAGTTATTTGCCAAACTGTCTGCCACCTTATAGGCTCAGAAGTCACCGTGCTTGTCCCATGTGCATCTTCTCTTGCTTCCTTCTTCCACACAGATGCAAGTGTGAAACCTCTCTTTATATCTGTATCTGTGTGACAAATTATCTTTGTTCCAGGACTGATGTCTTGCCAAAACAGTGAGGAAATGTACAGGAAGCATGTGACTGGCATGAAAGTTGAACGCTGGTTTCCATGCTCTTTAGAAGACCGTGCTGATAGCAGACTGTCCTGTCTTGGACTTTCTCCTTTTGCCTGTTCTTTGCTTTCACAGAAAAGCCTTCAAGGGACCTGGTTCTATTCTAAGATGAAAGAAGACTTTTTCTTCTTGTACAAAAAGAAAATGTTTTTCATTGTGGGGCTGATTGTAGATAGGATGAGAAGGATGTCAGTGGGATGAGAGAGTATCTTCCATCACGCGGCTGAGGATAGGAGCCACAAAGAGCAGCACTAATGGGATGGGGGAGGCCTGTTCTTTTCAGATCTTGCCCGTTCAGTTCTAATTGTTCACTGCTAAACATCACAGGACATTGACAGATTATTACAATGTCAAGGTAAAAATTCATAGCCAGAAAGCACAAAACTGTCCAGCCCAATCACCAGACCCTTCAAAGTACAAAAGATGTCACCAAGCGAGAAGATACTAATGCAATGGGAATAGCAAATTACAGTCCTCCAGCATCATGCTCACATTTAACTGAAGTGTCTCAGAATTGCCAAAGATGCCATTTGAAATGCACTTAGCAGAGCAGAGGTATTATTAATAGCATTAAAGGAGCACAAATGTATTTATCCAAATGCCACAAAGCTCACTGGGCATGGATAGAACGCGCTGGTTTTGCACAAGGACTGAAATTAATAGGCGTGACCTTTTTCTGACTTGCCTTCGTTCCCATCAATCCAGCAGCTTTGCAAAACAGGCTCTGCAGGATGTGTTAGTGATTTATGTTTTTGTACGTTGAACGCAACAAAACTGAGCATCTTTTTTTTTCCCCTTAGACTGCTAAATAGCAAATATGGTAACAAGCTCTATCGTCTTTGAGTTGCGGAAGGATTAAAAGGTTAGTATCTGGATTTATTTGCAAACAAGCATCCACCCTTGGATTGGCTTCCTCAGCAGATAGTCTGGTCTTTATTCATAGGCAGTGGTGATGCTTAGAGCCAAACCAGGGAAAGCTTAGTCAGAGTGAATAGATGGCATTAATTAAATTGCATTCAGAATGCACACTGCAAGGGTTTCCCATTAACTGGGGCTTCTCAGCTTCCAGTATCTCTCAGTCAGACATGTGTACAGGTGTGATGATGAGAGAAACTACCTCCTGTCAGGCACTCATTTAATTCAAGATTTTCCATTTAATAGAAGCCAATGATAACCTCTCAAATTGAGATGCAACAGCCCGACTAAGGAAAATTATCTGTTCTCTTGGACACTATTTTCCTAGCCCTGGCAACCAGCTGCTGACTAATGCTCTTAGTCTAGCTGATTAGCATCTTTAGTATTCTTTTGTATTGGGAGTTGAGGTTACCTATTTATATTTCATTTCAGGAACAGGGGTAATCTCTGTGCCTGCATGTTGTGGGTATTAGAGGTTCAGCAACATGGTCTGGAGAGGTTTAAAACCTGCCTGGATATGTTCCTGTGCAACAGGATCTAGATGACCCTGCTGTGGTGGGGGAATTGGACTGGATGATCTTTTGAGGTCCCTTCCAAGCCCTAATGTTCTGTGATTCTGTGACTGTGGAGCATATATTCCCTTTGGTGTGTTTTAAAGCCCTTCCCATTAAATACTGCTTGTCTTACAGTACATAAGGGGGTGAATAGATAGAGCTTCCCTGAATTTCTAAGTATTTTGTATAAATCTTTCATTACCCTGGACTTTCCCTAAGCATTTGTTGTCCTTACAAAAAATAAACAGGGATTCTTCTTCCACACAGGACAGCAGAAATACGTCTGAAACCATGTTTTTGTGGTTTTCTTTCTCTAGTCTGTTTTCTGGCAATTGACAGTGGGGGTCCAGAATAAAACGAATCTCCTCCATCCAGATGCTATTAAAACACAAAACTGCAGATCTCCTTGGAGCCTGGGATGCAGTAAGCCAGGTAAAACCGTAAGGGAATGTGGATGATGGTGGCATTGATCCTTGAGGGAGTAGCTGAAGGAGGCACCAGTTTTAAAGCCACCAGCAGGACCATGCTTTATGGTTAATTTTACGATGAAGAAGTTGTGAGGTTTTCAAATACTCTGAAAGAACTGTTTGGATCTCTGCTATTGGCAATGGCAAATGTGAGTGGTTACTCAGGATTCTGTTGTTCTGCAGTGTTGATAGACTTCAGAGGTGCAACCTGGGGGTCTGTGAAATACTTAAGATAAGCAGTCCAGGTCTGTGCCCCTCAGTTCCAGAAGGAGAGAGGAGAGTGCAGAGCCACAAAGTTGATGAGGAGAGTGGGGCATTTCCCTGATGAGGAAAGGCTGAGGGAGCTGGACTCCTAGTTTGGAAAAAAGGAGACTGAAGGGTTACGTCATTAATGTTGATGAATATGGAAACAGCGGGTGTCAGGAGGATGGAGCCAGGCTCTTCTCAATGTCATCTAATGGTAGGACAAGGGGCAATGGTTATGAGCTGGAAGAGAGGAGGTTTCCCATCAATATGAGAAGGAACTTCTTCCCAGTGAGGGTGACAGAGCACTGGAACAGGCTGCCCAGGGGGGTTGTGAAGTCTCCTTCTCTGAAGACATTTAAAACCCACCTGGACATGATCCTGTGCAACTTGGTCTAGGTGGTCCTGCTGTGGCAGGGGGGTTGGCCTGGAAGATCTTTCGAGATCCCTTCCAATCCCTAACACTCTGTGATTGGGTGATTGTTTTACAACATCCCCCCCTATGTATTTAAGAATGTCTGGGGCGTGCAGCTTAGGTGGAGGGTAGGTTTCCTTGATGAAGTATAACTTTGTAAGTATAACTTTGCTAAAGCATGCACTAGATATCATAATTGGGGATAGGGGAACACAAGTTGTACCAGTAAGGAGGAATAAGCAAATATTGGAACTTTGGACACAGACATAGATATGAAAAACTTCTACTGACAAAGCATCAGTGGCCACAGCACCATTGTCCTGACTCATTAACCATAATGAGAGCTAAAAGAAATGTTCAAATATTTACCTTTCCCAGAGTGAACTTTTAACTTGGTAAGAATTTCCTAAATGAACTTTTATTAATTGCCTGATTTTCAAGTCGGAGCGTTGAACTATTTTCTGTTTTAATTACTGTGAGCAGTAGCCTTGAGTTGCCTCACTGCCTAGTTTTCAATACTTATTGCAACTGCTTTGTCTCGTGAGACTGCTGTGAGGAGGCAGAGGGGCCACGAGGAAAGGTTAATAAGAGGCCACGTGAACCTTTCAGCTTTTCCTGAAAGCCCTACAAAGCCTTTGGCTCATGGAGAGCTTGTTCTTGAGATGACTTGGAATAAACCGAGGCAAAAATACAGTTTCTGAGGATTTTAAAGAGGATTCAATGGTGACACTGAATTACATGGGTGTCATTCCTGTATGCTGAGATTTTTATTTCCCCCTGGGTTAGTTATTTTCCAAACAACATTCTGAAGGCTGCAGAAAACAGTTTTGCTATAGTTAGAAAATCCCCACAGTAAAATGTCAATATGATCTCACTTTGGTCTTTCTCCCTCTTGCAGAAAAGTTCTCAAGTGCTGTGAAGCAAGAAAGAGGTGGTAGAAAGAAAAAGAAGTGTTTCAGGTTTGCCTGGTTCAGCTTCACTGGTGGGTCTGGATGAGTCTGTACTCCTGACACAGACCTCCTGCACGTAGGCAGCTCATCACTGCTTGGGTTTTTCAGCTTCTCAATTCCTAACCCTGTTTTCTGGGCCCTGACCTGCAGAAGTGCAGCTATTTTGATGCAAAGTGATCGCTGAGATAAGGATCCTGCATGTGCACAAGTATGACTGAACCTAACTTTACCCCTCTGGGTTTCACAGTACAGATGTTGTTCTGCCAACATAGATTAGACATTAGGAAAAAAGGTCTTCACTCAAAGAGTGATTGGGTATTGGAACAGGCTGTCCAGGGAAGTGATGGGTTCACTATCCCTTGAGGTGCTCAAAAAACATGTAGAAGTAGCACTGGGGAACATGGACATGGGGACATTGGGTTGATGGTTGAACTTGATGATCTTGGAGGTGCCTTCTAACCTTTATAATTCTATGACTCTCTGCTTTGTAGCTTTTGTTTTGCCATATAGGTTCTTTTGCACACAACTAGAGTTTTACTTGCAAAACAGGTGCGGGGTGTTGAAGATTCAGTGTCTCTCAATCCTTTACTGGAGCCTTCCTTGCTGGAAAGCAGCACCAGATGGGTGAGAATCCCTGAACTTTTACAACATAAAGGAACATGGATTTGGTTGAAGTTCCTGCTGCAAATGTCTGACTTAAGCACTTATGTAAAGCCTGTTTCACCAGAAAGTTTTAACCCAGACAGAGCTGCCAACCTAGTTCATACCAAATGGTGCTCTGAGGATGGGTAACGTGCTGCTTGAGCTGCAGCTGCCGGTGGTTAGGGGCCAAGCAGCTGTTCCCTGAGCTGTGATTCTTCATCCCCATAAATCTGTAAGGGAGACAAATCAAAGAGCGACAGGATATTTGTCTTCAGTCTATCCTGACAGTGCAATCTCATCTTTAATTCCAAATCTGCATGTGCAGTTTCAGGCCACAAACTGCACGTGCGTCTTCCCTTTCAGCTGCTTTCTGAAGCTGGACCCCTGGCACTGGCTGTGTGTAATCCACTGCTCTTAATGAAAAGAGAGGGAGCCAGTTCCTTCAAATTGCTCTTGGAAATGCGCTGCCACCATGAACAACGATTGTTTTATCTCAGAAAACATCAAACCCCAGTCGCTCGGAATGTTCTGATTTCTATTTGATTTGTTTTTCCTTTGAAGAGAGTTTTTAGAGTAAACGCTTCCGTCAGCGAGAGGAAACTCTGATCACAAACCTATTCAGCAGAAATGGAGAACAAGGACTGCAAGAACAGTTTATTCTGAAGAGATCACCCACAAGAATTCAGTAGGCTTCTAGTTCCTTCCCTGTTGGCAATAAAAGCCACGTGTCACAGCTGATGACCTTCAGGAGCTGATCTAACCGCGATCCTCCAGCCACGCAGGTCCTCACTGCCTATGTGGTGCGAGATACCAAGACAGAGCAGAAGCCGCAAAGCCTGTAAGTAAGTGCAGACACCCCTGCATGGGCCGATCAACTCAGGGCAGTTGATGAGTGTGTGTTAGTTAAATAATGACTAAATCCAGGCTTGGATGTTAGTTAATGGGACTAGGTGGCTTCTCAGCTCTTTCAAGGAAAACAACCACAAGGGCTGCGAGGCAGACCTCTCTCTGGATATTGTACAGTGCAACGGGTCTATTTTTGCAGATGCAGCTCACAGACTGAGGCTCAGGAAGGAAAGTTTCTATGCTATCATATCTCCTCTCCGTTTCTTTCCCCTGGCTGCAAGCAGTGCCAGCTACCTCTTCCATATTTAAGGTCTCTTCTGAGTCGCATCTTTGAGTGTTTATCAAGTTGGGGAAATTTAAACAAGGTTTGCGGTACAATATCAGGACATCTCTCCAGCATTGCCTGGAGGAGATATTAAAAACAAAAAGTCAAACTCAATTCCAATTTGCTTCTGAATTATATGAAGTTTTCACACGTGTGAGTTTTATTTGGCCTGTAGTTGTAATACAGTAGAGAGTTTTCTAAGAATCAATTGTATTTTGCTGTTTGTATTGCTTGCTTCTTTCTTTTTTATATATATGGGGGGAAAAATCCTGCTTGCATTCACATCCAGATCATTTCTTCCAAGTTAACGCTTAAAGCTGTAACAGGAGAATCAACAGAAGCATTATAATTATAACCAGGTTAGCACATGTATGAAGATCTTTGTTGTTACTCAGTTAGCAGATCAAGAGAGGTTCTCCTTCCCTGTCTACTCTGCCCTGATGAGACCACAGCTGGAATAGTGTGCCCAGTTCTGGGCCTCTCAGTTTAAGAGGAACATGGAGCTGCTGGAGAGAGGCGAGTGCAGAGCCGCAAAGATGAAACGAGTGGAACATCTCCCTGATGAAGAAAGGCTGAGGGAGCTGGGTATCTTGAGCTTGGAAAAAAGGAGACTGAAGGGTGACCCCATTAATGTTGATAAATACGTTGAAGGTGGGGGTCAGGAGGATGGAGCCAGGCTCTGCTCAATGTCATCTAGTGATAGGACATGGGGCAGTGGTTGTAATCTGGAACATAGGAGGTTCCACATCAATATGAGAAGGAACTTCTTCCCAGTGAGGGTGACAGAGCACTGGAACGGGCTGCTCAGGGCGGTTGTGAAGTCTCCTTCTCTGGAGATGTTTAAAACTCACCTGGATGTGTTCCTGTGTGACTTGGTCTAGGTGATCCTGCTCTGGCAGAGGGATTGGGTTGGATGATCTTTCGAGGTCCCTTCCAATCTCGAATGTTCTATGATTCTGTGACGATTAATTTTGACAGGTTTCATTTTATCATGTTTTCAGAGTTTTCTTTCACGTTCAGTTATACTTTGCGTAGCAGATGTTACAGCGACACTGTTTAACAACTGTTTTGGGTCATTTGCACTGGTGGTGAAACAGCTCAAGACAGCAATTCTAGGCAGACACCTGTGTCAGTTCTGTGCAGTCTATGCATTAGGATGGGAAAGAAAAGGGAAGAAGCACTGTCATCCTTCACACGTGACATGGACTGCACTGTTTCTGGAACCTACAGAAGGACTTCCTTTTCATATTTCAAGATAAACTTTAATTTCTGACATTTAATTTCTAAATAATTTCCTAGCATCATGGCAAGTGTAGGAAATAATCAAATTATTATCTTGTCCTATAGGTCTTAATCTCATTTTCCTACTAGTGCAGAATGTATTTGTGGAGATCATAAGCAGTCCTTGATGATGATGGTGTGCAATTAGATCATATTGCTGCAGTTAGATCATATGAACCTCTGAATTTTAAAAGCAGACTGAGAAATAATCTCAGTAGTTTAGATCAGTAAACAATTAAGAGATTTGCTCAATTACTTTTATTAAGGAAGCTAAGTAAGAGCTGAAGCAGTAGCACTTTAGCTCAGTTAAGTGGTAAAAAATATTAGAGGTAAATATGCAGATAATGATAAAGCTGAGTGATAAAACCACGTGTGACTGGTAAGTGCTTTTAGCAAATAAGCTTCATGATAGCTGCTACAGTGGGTTTTTCTGCTCTGTAGTTTGCTTCATCCAGGTCCATATTTCTTGGAATCACACAGACTCACAGAACATCAGGGATTGGAAGGGACCTCAAAAGATCATCTAGTCCAATTCCCCCACCACAGAAGGATCAGCCTAGACCAAGTCGTACAGGAACATGTCCAAATGGGTCATCACGGGATTCTTGGACTTATCCCTTCTTCTGGCTGAGTTTCCCCCTCATATTTCTTCCTTAATTTAATTGTCTCTCCTTTGTTGGTGTTTCTAGGTGTTAAAGTGTTTCCTTCCACGCTCCAGGTACTTACTAAATGTCTACTAAAATGTCATGCTGGCTAACTCTTCCCTTCTGTGGACCCAATCCAGTATGAAGTCTACCCGCTTGCATGGCTGGAGACGTGACTGTCCCATCGAGTTGAATTGAACTGAAGTGCTCGAATGTACATAAGTGCTGTTCTGGCTCCGTGTCAGGAAAAGCTACTAAACTACTGGCAAACAGGAAAAAACCTGTTGCTGCTTTCTGGAAACCCTGGTTGTTGAAGTGAAGGGCTTCTAGTTTAAGGAGGGTCATCTCATGGTTCATGCTGTCTCCCTAGGTCGCATTTGGCTCTCCCCACCGACAGCGCAGCGGCACTGAGCGTGACTCTCCAGGGCTACGAGAACCGTGCTACAAGGACAGCAATATCTATTCACCATGACCTGGTGTGTACTCATGCCTCTGGCACTTCTGTTTTGATGTGTTGAAATTGTGTTAATGGATTTCTGTTAAACAGATGGTTAAAATCCCTACAGATAGTTACTGAGGAGGAGGGAAGTAGTTGAAAGCTTTTAATGCAAGTGCTTGTCGATTTTCAAACATAAACATCAGTCAAGTCCCTGGAGGTGAAATTGAAGGTCACATTTCCCCTACAGACCATTCATAAAAACCCAAAGAGGATGTAAAATCCACTAATTACTCAGGATTCTGAAATACAGTTGTACTGCTGAGAGAAAGCCTTTTGCACACTATGTGGACAAAGTAAGTAGCAAGATAAACTGAAGTGGGAGGCGATATTAAGGGATGTGCACAAGGACCCAAACAAGGAGTGGAATGGAAATGAAAGTAGACTTGACCATTTCCTACCCTCTGATGCTCTGCCGGGCTCACCAGACCCACCTTCAGGTAGATTTTTGCCCCCACAAGACTACTGTTGATTGGTTGGGCTTTTTTTCTGGGGCCTTCAACTTGCCTAGAAAAAATTAGACAGAATCAGAGAACATTATGGATTGGAAGGGACCTCCTGCCACAGCAGGATCACCTAAACCAAGCCACATAGGAACACATCCAGGCAGGTCTTAAACGTCTCCAGTGAAGGAGACTCCACAAGCCCTCCGGGCAGCCTGTTCCCCTCACTGTGAAGAAGTTCCTTCTTACATTGATGTGGAATCTCTTATGTTCCAGCTTACAACCATTGCCCCTTGTCCTATCACTAGATGACATTGAGCAGAGCCTGGCTCCATCCTCCTGACACCCTCCCTTCAAATATTTATAGACATTAATGTGGTCACCCCTCAGTGTCCTTCAAGCTGAAGAGACCCAGCCCCCTCAGCCTCTCCTCAGAAGGGAGGTGCTCCACCTCCTTCATCATCTTTGTTGCTCTACACTGGACTACCTGTGTCCTTTTTGAACTGAGTAGCCCAGAACTAGACACAATACTCCAGATGTGTTCTCACTAGGGCAGAGTAGATAGGTAGAAAGACCTCTCTTAATCTGCTAACCACCCCCCTTCTGATCCACCTCAGGATGCCATTGGCCTTCTTGTCCACAGGGGCACACTGGTGGCCCATAGTCATCCTGCTGTCCACCAGGGCCCCCAGGTCCCTTTTTTTTACACTGCTCTCCAACAGGTCAGTCNACCAGGGCCCCCAGGTCCATTTTTTTTACACTGCTCTCCAACAGGTCAGTCCACAACCTATACTGGTACCTGGGGTTGTTCTTGCCCACATGCAGGACTCTCCACTGCCCTTGTTTCATTTAATTAAATTTCTCCCTGCCCAGCTCTCCAGCCTGTCCAGTTCTCACTGAATGGCAGCACAGTCTGCAGGGGTGTCGGTGACACCACCCAGCTTTGTCTCATCAGCAAACTTGCTGACAGTGCACCCTAATTCCTCATCCAAGCCATCAATGAATAGATTGAACAGGACTGGTCCCAGTACTGACCCTTGGAGTACTTCACTGGATACAAGTGTCCGACTAGACTGGCCCATTGACCACTAGTCTCTGGATTCTATCCAGCAGCTAGTTCACGATCCACCTCGCTATGCAACCATCCAGACCACACCACCTCAGTTTGGCTGTGAGGATGCTGTGTGAGGCTGTGTCAAATGCCTTACTGAAATTAGACAAAAGTTCCTGGGCTACTTGGTCTAGATGTTCCTGCTGTGGCAGGGCAATTGGACTAGACAATCTTTCGAGGTCCTTTCCAATCCCTAATGCTCTGTGGTTCTGTGAAGTGCCATAGCTTTGAAGAGCACAAGCTGGCACAGAGAGAGCTTGCCAGGGACTTCAGTAGCACTGTGCAGTTAAGGCCCAGCTCAAGAGCTCTTCCCACGGAAGCTGGAGGATTCTCCAAGTTCCCACTCTGCAAAGTGACTGCAGACAAAAGCCAAATAGAATCCTCAATTTGTACTCGACACGTCGCTAACTGTTTTGGAGGCAGCAGTGTTAACCACGTGGTGAGCTCTGCAAACAGGCGACCGCTACCCTGCCTCTTCGGGGGGAAAAAAAGAGGACAGAAACGTGTAATTAATTGCCAAGCACAAGTCATCACAGTCGATCAAATTCCAGTTCTGGAATACTGTTCTCAGTGGGACCCTGCATTTCAAAATTAAAAGCTAAACCATTTACTAAAAAGCTGTCACCATGGTCGTTTAGTTGCCTAATTGCTGCTCCTTGAATACGTGCTCGCCCTGCTACAAGCCTCTTCTCCCAAACTAAATTAAAAATCATACATTACAAAGTGCTGGTGATTTTAAGAGCAGTGCTCTAATTACTCTCTCTATTTTTCCAGTAACAAAGCCTGTAAATGTTATGGGCTGAGGTTTCCTGCAGAACTGCCTGGAGGTGAACCTTGTGCATTTCTACCTGAGCCGTAACCTTCCCTCTGCCCGGGCTCGTTACTATGCAAAGAGGTGCTGAGAGAACACAGCTTGTGTTTTGTTTCCCTGACACATCATCTCTCAGGCTGTGTCCTTGGGGACCCGGGAATAATCGCAAACCCGCTAAGAAATAACGAGGACTCTCGTGTCACGTTCTGTCTGTATCAGTCTAATATTGAAGGCTGTGAGGGTGCCAAGTGTTGAAGTACCTGCACGTATTGAGGGAGTAGAGTTTATTGGCAGCTGAATTTGACTGCTGCTTCCTTCCCGAAGCGCGTATCAGGCATGTCTGGACCTCTGGATACATGAACTTTCTTGTTATCAAACAAATACAAATAAATAAATAAATAATGTGAAACTGACCCAAAGGCAGCACTTTAGTTTCACCTCAGGCCTCAGAACAAGACGATTCTCTACTGTAAATGATTCCTCATTTTCAGCTGAGATTTTCAGGGTGTACTATTTTTTAACTGGTTATGCAGTGGTGTTGCAGCCTGTTCCAGTTCAACACTTGTGTCAGCCTTGAGACCCCTGTAGCAGGTGTTGTGCCTGCCATTGAAGACCTTCCTGGATGTGTTCCTGTGCCACTTTGTCTAGCTGATCCTGCTGTGGCAGGGGGATTGCACTAGATAATCTTTCGAGGTCCCTTCCAATCCCTAATGTTCTGTGATTCTGAGATCATTTTCCAGCTCCTAATATAATTTTATCATTGGGCTCCTCAGTTTAAGAGGGATGTGGAGCTCCTGGAAAGACTCCAGTGTGGGGCAACGAGGATGATGAAGGAGGTGGAGCACGTCCATTATGAGGAGAGGCTGAGGGAGCTGGGTGTCCTTAGCTTGGAAAAGATGAGACTGAGGGGTGACCTCATTAGTGTCTATACATATTTGAAGGGAGGGTGTCAGGAGGATGAAACCAGGCTCTTCTCAACGTCATCTAGTGATAGGACGAAGGGAAATGGGTATGAGCTGGAACATAGGAGGTTCCACATAAATATGAGAAGGAACTTCTTCCCAGTGAGGGTGACAGAGCACTGGAAGGGGCTGCCCAGGGGGTTGTTGAGTCTCCTTCTCTGGAGATGTTTAAAACCCACCTGGATGTGTTCCTGTGTGACTTGATCTAGGGGATCCTACTATGTCAGGATGTTGGAATAGATGATCTTTTGAGGTCCCTTCCGATCCCTAATGTTCTGTGATTCTGTGGTTTGATTATACTCTTAAGCTTTCATTGACTTTGTGATCTTCAAATTGTGATTATTTGTTTTGTTAGCACTTACATGACAGATTTTTAAGGAGATCTTATGTCTACAAAAGGTAAAAAAAACTTTCAAAGATGAAAGAAGATAAATAATCAGGTCTTTCATAAGAAAACGTGTCACCTCAGTAGAGGAGTCTGACCAATCCTTAAGCTTCTACACCAAGTAGTCAATGCATTTCTCTCTCCAGACTCATGGGAACCCTTTGGTAGTCACTGATAGTCTTACCAACTTCTTTATAGCTTTGCCAGTGAATCATCTCACAGAAAGCAAATAGTGGGTAAATTAGTAATTTGCAAAAGCTGATTAAAAAGCAAAAAATTATTTTGACATGAGATTTTAAATATTTCTAAAATAATTTTCACATCACATGTTTTATAGAAGAAACAGATTCCTAAATTAGTTTGTTTTCTCTGCGTGTTGTTTCAGCATAGCCCCTGGACTCTGAGGGGATGGAGAACAGCTCTTTCCTGTTTTTCCATCCTGTTTCTTTTTTGTTCCCTCATGGCAGAAAGTGAAAGGGAAGCTCAGGCAAATGTGGGTGATGGAAAACCTGAATCTTATAATATTCAGATGGACTGGGTTTTTTTAGGCAAAAAACCAAAATTTACACATTTTATGGGTGTTATGATCATTTTCTGAAACACAATATGTAGAACTCCGCAGGTAGGCGTCTATCCATGAGCTTTTAATCGTGAAGATTTTCCTGAGGGTTTATGTTGAACAGCAGACAGCTCAGCTAATTATGATAGAGCAACACGTCAGCCAACTTGAAGATTTAATTCTGAGGGCTGCTAAAATTCCAAGCATTGTATCAGGTGAAGAATCCCAATTCACCTGTGTGTGGACATTTCTTGCCAACTCCATTCAAGGAGCTGAAAAGGGAAAGATACAGCTCTCTGCATCTGATTTGTGTTTAGTGAGGTTAAGGTAATATTTTTGAGGGACTGGACTAGGAGGAAAGAGGATACTTCTCTGTTGCTTTGGTATCAGTAAATACTTTCAACTCTCTGATGAAATCATAGAATCATTATAGAAATTCAGTGCTCTAGGTAAAAGAGGCAGTTTCAGTCAGGCAACTTCACAGTGATGGCTATTCCTGGCATTCACCTGTGTGTGTGTGCACGAGCAGCAAGGGCTTATCGTGATGCTCTTACCCAAAAGCAACAGCAGTGATGCAGATCAATACAAATGGGTTTCAGCCATCCCATTATCACAAAACCCACGGCTTACTCATAGTGCAGAAGTATTAGAAATGTGGTCCAGAGGTTAAGCACTTTGTAGGGAAGTCATTAATAATAATTCTGAGCTTTCCTGTAAAGCTTAGCACCTTTGGTGGTGTTTCTAACTCTACCAGTTACATTAGAGACCTTGAAGAACATGAATAAATCAAAGGACTGAGGTACACTGAAGGATGTGGAGCTGTTGAAACCCACCTGCTCCAGCACACCCACGTGCACACAAAGGTGCTGGCTTCTGCTGAGTTGTGTTCACTCTCTCTAGTATGGGCAAAATTACAACAGTTTTCACTGAAGCAAAAGCCAGTGTGTACCTCAGGCTGACAATGTTTGATACCTCTGGCACAGCCAGTACTGAGAGGTCTCAAGAGAAAGCCACAGATAGAAGTGTTTTTGGGGCGTGTGAGCGTTTGAGGCAGGAAGAGAGATGATGACAGGAAGAACTGAGATGACTGCACTGGCAAATTGCAGGGGTGAATCCCTAGATGCCAAGTAAAGGTGGTTCTCCTAATCACAGACCAACTTGTATCTGTTGCAGTTTGGATGCCAAGACATTTGGACTGAGTATGAGCCTTATGGTGATGGATTCCCAGTCAAACTCCAGACAAAGTGATCAAAGGTGTTTGATAAATGGATATGTCGTTTATCATAGGGTTCTCCTATTTTTCACATGGGTAAACAGCAAGCTGTGAGTGATGACAAAGGTTTTATTAAGAATTATATCTGGTAAAGACACTTTTGGGGATGCTGTGTTATTTGAAAGCATCTGCATTAAACAGGAACAAGCAAAACTTCCAGCTCTGGTGGACTCTCCTTCCCTGAACAATCTCTATTCTAGGTGATGCTGCTGTGATGGAGGGATTGGGCTAGATGATTTTTTGAAGTTCCTTCCAATCCCTAATGTTCTGTGATACTCCCTGACAGACATGAAGATCTCAAGGACCTGCTTTCCCTCTGTGATTGAACAGGAAATGCAGGACAAGCCAGAGGCTCACTCGACTGTAGCATCATTCAACAAAACATTGCTTGAAGTGTGCACTAACATCTATGTTGTTTTCTTGACCACAGGTTCATTATGAGGCTGCTGAGGAGCAAAACAGTTTGTGCAGGTAAAAGAATTATTTAAAGCTACTTCAGACCATACTGGTGGGTTTAGGTTGGACATCAGGAAAAAAATTCGTCATGGAGTGGTCAGGCACTGGAATGGGCTACCCACAGTGGTGGTTGAGTCACCATCCCTAGATGAATTTAAAAGATGCTTAGATGTAGTCTTGGGGGATCTGATTTAGGGGTGAACTTGTAGAGCAGGATGGATGGTGGGACTCAAAGATCCCAAGGGTGTTTTCTAACCTGAATGATTTTATGATTCTATATGGTAATAACCCCAGGGAGAAGTTTTGTTGCTGGAACCGATGGTATTGAGCAATGTGCCTGACTGTATCCCTACCCTTCCAATCTTGGAAAATAACCCCTCTAGGGTGATTGTAATGCTGTTTCACAGTGCTGTAGTATGACCTGGCTCAGCTGAAGACTGAAATCTAGCCCCTTGTATACTGCTAATTTGGGATCTATAACTCTTATCCTGATTCCTGGAAGGGAAGTTTCCAAGTCCTTCCTTCCAAAATCTGTTGGTTTTGTTGTTTTAATTTTACTGCAGTAACTGCTCATGTAAACCATTTTGTAAGTTTTACCTGAGCAGCTGAGGGTCTGACAGCTCTGGTGACCTTCTATCACAACATCATTTACAAGTGTGATTAAATTATTCACCATGGCTGAACTGGTACCCAGATTAGCTATATTCTTCTCATGAGACACTATGAAATACACTAGGTTATCCTTGGCTGCTCACTCTCTGTCCAGGGTTTTTGAAAGAGCATTTCACATTTCAGTGTTCACTAAGGTGACCCTCGTCTGGGTAATTTATTCTGAGCCAGTTTAGAACAGTAATTTCTCTCCAAAATGCAGATGCTCTTGCTCCATGCTGGGGATTTAGGGTGTGATCCTACAATCCCTTTGCTCTTGACTTCCTGCTGAGTTTGTTTAGCTGAGAGGAGGAAACGTGTGAAGTTGCTAATATAAGAATCTAGATAGAGCATCAGCAGGCAAAGTAGGTGGGCTCCAGCTTTGCAAGAAGGAGACCCAGGATGGATTCTAGCTGTTGTTATCACTCTGAAACTTATTACACAACTGATTGAAATATAGTTACAGTCTGCTCAGATCATAGAACTGTGTCAGTATTTCTGCAGCCTCTGATTTATTATTTATAATAAAAAATGACATTCCCTCTTTATTTTAGTCAGTTCAGAGCAGAAGCAATAGCGCTCTCCCTCCATTCCTTGTCGTATTGTGTGGTTTCCACCCTGCTTCCACCAGGTGTGGCTCAGCTGTCACCTGTACCTGTGTCAGCAGAACAAGACATGCTCTTGTTATTTGGGTCAGTTTTCCTACCTGATGCTAGAACGTGCCAACGTGCTCTTGGGGTTTATATCTAGTAGCTTAGGTCCAAAAGTGAACCTGCTGTGTTTTGTTGTAGGGTTCTGTGGAGAGAGAAAAGCCCTTGCAGCAGCATTAACTGGCCACAGTGGCTATTGTCTTGTAGATCTTCCCTTTGTCCCCAACTGGGTGAGCTCTCTGGAGATGTTTATGCTTGTTTCCCTGTACTTTAAAGTAGAGGTGTCTTGCACACTGGCACCTGCTGCACACTCTGTATCTCTAAATACCTCTATGAAAATCATCCGTCACTACTCGCCGCAACTTTAGAGCTATCAAACCTAAACGATTTCTTCTCTACTGTGTTATTTCCCCCCACCCCTATATTCTTGTTTGAGCAAACTACTCTGTGCTTTATCTAAACACACTAATTTAAGAAATGAAAATGATGAAACGGGAGGGAGTATAGACCCTTCATTTTGTCATGATTATTGGTTGTGGATGGAAAGCCTTCACGTTTTTCAAGCGTCGGAGTGAAATTGCTGAGCACTGTATAGCAACTAATTTGGGCTTCTCATCGCTCTCGAAAGAAAACACCTTTTAGTGCTCCAGTATCTATTTAATAACAAAATGAAAGCCAAAAATTATTTGCAGTGTCTTCTGAATATTATAGGAAGTATCATATTAGAAGAGTCATCTGGGATCCTTATGCAGGTTTGTCACAGCTCAGCCAAATGCCAAACGCAAAGTAGCCATCTGCCTGGAAGATTGTGGTTTGGACAGGCTGGGGTGCCAGGCTGAAAAGAGTGACTAAATATAAGATCCTCTTAAATATAAGATCCTCTCTTTTGATGCTCTCTTTGGTTTGCATTGAATATAATATTGAATATAATATTACTATTGAATATATAGATGGTAACTTCTAGTGACCTGTTGCTGGACATCAGACCTTCACAATGTTTCCACACTTTCCCTCTAAACCTCTGGTTTTACCTGCTGATTACCAAGAGGTACAACCTCATTCTGACTTCTAAGGGCAATTTGAGTGTTGAGATACATAATATGCAGACATTTTGGCTCTCGTGAGCTCAACTGTTGCTCGTTTCTTTCACCTTCCTCAAAAATAACTGTTATTCTGCTTTTGTTTTTGTCATTTCTTGTCGTGGGTCACATTTATTCCCAAACCAATTTTTACACCACATATTTCAGAGACAAGCTGTGAAATCATAGAAAATCAAGGACACTGCTTAAAGTAAAATCTTTCATGTTTTCGTTGTTGTTGTTGTCACAAACTTGCACAGGAAAGATGGAAGAACATTGTCAGAAAATCTTTCTTTAGGGGGATGTTTAACAGTTTGCAGTGACCTGGAGGAGATTATTGGGAAACAATTCCTTTCAAACGTGCTACTCAACGTGAGTATAATTGTAGAGCTGATTCTGTGCTGAGAGTTCCAGGCTTACAAAAAACAGCTAATTCCCAAAGAACTGACTAAACTAGAAGTGTTGTTAAAACCTGTGAGATGCCACAGGGTGTCTGACAGTGTAAGATGGAACACAGGAGGTTCCACGTCTTAACCAAGACTTTTACAGAGTTTTTTGTCCTTCTTCTGCTTCCTCATTAAAGCGGTGCCATCGTGAGCTTTGGGTGGATTTGGGACAGAAGGTTGCTGCTGTGCGTTGGAATGCACTGCCTTTGGTATTGACGTGGTTTATTTAGAAACCAAACCTCTGAGGAGAATTCTGGTGCTGTAAAACAAGCAGAAACCAGGTGAGACAAAGGGACTCTACGGCACTCTGAGATGCAGTCTGGAAAGAGAATAAATGGTTTAAGCAAGACATCTGAAATCTCTGCAGAGAATTCAAAGCAACCGCTAGTTTGGAGATTAATGTCAGTTCTGTGTAGAGGCCATCAAGATCAGTTTTCTTGTCTTTAGTGAAAAACTTCTGGCTGAGCAACCTACAGTTCTCTACTCGGCGTAGTTTCTGAGGCTGGCCTTTTCTTGGCATGAATCATCTGAAATAAGAGGAGCTTGAAGAGTTAAAAGTGAGCAGTGGGTGTATCCTTTTGTTTGCTAGGCAGTGGGGCAAAAAAAAAATCCAACTTAGTGGTCCTCTAAGGCAGTCTACATCCGTATCATATCATCAGTCTACATCTATATCATCTATATCTGCCTCTTTCTGGAGGCAGGTGTTTATTAGCCTGGTCTCTTTAATTAAAGGAGGTTGACCTAACTCCTGAGAGACTTAGGTCTTCACCTCAGCAAGAGGGTGTTTTTGCATAATCCATAGACAGAGTGGTAGGGAAGGTTGCTTGATGAGGTTTTTTTCAAAGGTTTAATTTATATCTCCATCCATTACTAAAATTACAGTACACCTTGGCTACGGGGTGACTAGATATGAGAATATGTAGGTGCTTAACTGTACATTTCACTGGTATTAAAAGATTCAGCAGTACCAGAGTTCTTCATGCCTCTATTTTTTAATTTAGTTGTATCAATTAATTTTTATTACATTTGGCTGCTGTAGAAGACTTTCCTTTTCACCCTACAGGAAAAAGAACTTTCTGAATAAACGGGCTTGTTTCTGCTCTCCCTGAGATCAGTTGGCGTGATGTGCTGACCTTCTACACTCCAGGAAGTGGTGTCATAAATCTGAAATCAAGGGTCCCTATAGGAAGAAGCCCTTCCTGATTTATGTTTCAGCTTGTGCAGGCACATCTGGAATGCCGACGTGACAGCATATTTCACGTGCTCAATTCTGCTCAGATGTGCAGCAGCAGATGAAATTGCTTGGTCTCATGTAGCAGAAAGTGATGGTGCGAGCAGCTAAGACCATTTCTTGGATAAATTGGGGTTGGAGTAGAAACACGTTGGAATTTGTGACTCACCTAGTAGGAAATCTAGCCGCCTTAAATCCAAAACATCTCAACAGAACAGTGTTCCCTAACTGTTGAACGAACAATTTCTAGTCTGATGGGGGTTTTGGTGGTGGTGTCTCTTTACAGTTCAACCAAAAGCCTACAAGGACCTACAAGGATATGGAACTCCCTACTTTGGCAACTTTCCTTCCTTCACAGAAAGTAGACAAGAGTTCAAGAATGGCTGTGCTAGGTCTGTGCTCATTTTGTCAATGTGTTCATGTCACTGACTGTATCCCACTGGAAATTATCCGCATGCTCTTGAGTTTAGACCCATGGGACACCTAAACACTGATGGTAGGTACAGGCAGGGAAAGTGATTGACTTCTCCTAACACTGCAGATACTCAATCCTGTGCATTCATTGGCACAATTCACTAAAATATTAAATTACTTTTACAATAATCATGATTTTTTTCTTTTGCTGTTAAAGGAGAAAAGTTTTGTGTGAGTAATTTGAGTCTTACCTTGAGATTTCTTTTCACAGAATTCATAGAATCATAGGGATTGGAAGTGACCTCAGAAGATCATCTAGTCCAACCCCCTACCACAGCAGGATCACCTAAACCAAGCCACACAGGAACCACACAGACCAGGTGGGTCTTAAACTTCTCCAGTGAGGGAGACTCCACAACCCCCTCTGGGGCCCAGAACTGGACACAATACGTGGTTAGCAGATCAAGAGAGGTTCTTCTCCCCCTCTGCTCCACACTGGTGAGACCACGTCTGGAGTATTGTGTCCAGTTCTGGGCCCCTCAGTTCAAGAGCAACGTGGAGCTGCTGGAGGAAGTCCAGCATAAAGAAATGAAGCTGATGAAGGAAGTGGAGCACCTCCCTTATGAGAAGAGACTGAGGTAGCTGGGTCTCTTTAGCTTGGAGAAGAGGAGACTGAGGGGTGACCTCATTAGTGTTGATAAATATGTGAAGGGTGGGTGTCAGGAGGATGAAGCCAGGCTCTTCTCAGTGTCATCTAATGATAGGACAAGAAGCAATGGGTGTGAGCTGGAACATAGGAGGTTCCACATCAATATGAGGAGGAACTTCTTCACAGTGGGGGTGATAGAGCACTGGAACAGGCTGCTCAGGGGGGTTGTGGAGTCTCCTTCTCTGGAGATGTTTAAGACCCGCCTGGATACATTCCTGTGTGACTTGGTCTAGGTGATCCTGCTGTGTCAGAGGCACTGGCCTAGATGATCTTTCAAGGTCCCTCCCAATCCTTAATGTTCTGTGATTCTGTCATTCACATTATTCTATAAGCCCTGCTTCCTTTGACACTATTGAAGTTTGAGTCAATGCATCTTTTATTGCCTAGTGTAATCTGCATCCCCTGGGATCTCACAGCATGTGTGAGTCCAACCCTTTTTCTTTCTGTAAGAGACACACTGGCTTCTCTGGATACTCTGCAGAGAATCTCAGTCATCCCAGTTTGCTGCCACCCCTCCCTTGTGGGTGGATGACTGAGAAACACTCCATGGAGCTCCTGCAGTTCTTGGGGGAGTCAATGGGTTTGACACATGCAGACCCATCTTTTGGGATCGAGCTCAGTGTAACACCAGCTGCTGGCTGGTTAAGCCATCTCAGCAGGCTTTTAGGGTATTAAATGTGTTGGAAAGGGCCACACAGGCTTGAGTAAGAGTGTGTGCAGGCAGGTGTGTATGGATGGGACAACAGTGAATGCACATGGACAGAGAAAGAGAGGGAAATGCACAAAGCTCATTGCAAGCAACTGTGACGTGAAAAATCACTTCAGCCTCTTTCTGCTCATTTCAAGATTAATAATTACGACAAGGTCGTAAGTTAAATGTGTAGGTTAAGGTCACTGCTGATGATTCATTTCTAGGCTTAGCCATGCGTGTCATACTGATTTTGTACAGCTCGGCTTTTAGGCCCCTGGAGAGCCGACCCCTAGGTCTGCCTCTGCTGGCACGAACAGACACTGAGTGCAGGCACTAATCTGACTTCTCAATGCGCTTGCAAATCCTTCATCATGTTGCATCAGAAGCGAGTAACAACGCGACGCCCATTCTGAGATGAGAAAACGCTTGAGGGCTCCTAGAGCCCCAACCACAAGGTAAGATTAATGCAAATCTTCTGATAAATGATGTAATATGAGACTAACTTGATCTAAGTTTGGCTCGTTTGTGATGGCATTCCTTCAAACTTATAAATGATGGTCAGCTGAAATGGGAGCTGACTCCCCCCTCAAACAAGTTTCTCTCTGTGTTGTGCTGCTTAGTGGGGAGCTTTCCAGCATCACTTCTATAGATGCCTACATTAAATATAATCTTCCTCTCTCAGCTTCTGTTGTCTTAGTCCTGAGAAGAACTTTGGACTGTTGAAATGTTTTGGTTACTTATGATTTACAAGCAAAGAAAGGAGCGACCACAGTGAGTCCTCTCTAGTAAGAGAAGAAACCAGCCTATTACTTGCTTGTATTGCTAGACTTGAGCCTGTAGTCTGCAGTGTCTGTTCCCTGCCTCCCTTTATTCGAGGAGTCAGTGTGGCAGTGAATCACTAGACAGATCGATCAATCCAAGCTACTACTTTTTAAGAAGCATCTGCACCACAGCCTTCCCTCCCACTGTCTTTATTTCATCTGGTCTCATTGCTGTCATCTTGACGTCTTTCCAAGTAGAAAGGGACATATTTATCCCCAACACTTTTTCCAGCTTAGCTCCTTCAGGCCTCTATACAGCTGTATTATCCATTCCTTGTTCTCACATGCTCTTGAAAGTATGGAGACCATTTGATCATCACTGGATGCAGCTTTCTAGGAGAGGGCTGTTCAGCACAGAGTGCAGCAGTGCTACCTACTCTCATTTATATTCCTCAAGCAGTTCACTGTATCTGAGAATCTTGTTTGCTTTCCTCCACTGAGCCTCTACAATGAGCAGACAGCTTTAGGGATTTTTCTGTAATCACTTATAAATCTCTTCCCTGGTCAGTATTCTACAGCATCTTTCCACTGAGCAGACGGGCTTTCAGTTTCTACTGCTGCTGTGCTGTTGGATTTGAACTTGGTACCTTACAGCAATGATCTGCTGCATCTTTCGGTGTTGCAGTTACTGAAAAGCAAAAGGTTCATTGTCTCCCATTTTTTCCCAATGAAACCACTTTCCCAGTCTACTAAGAGCAAATAAGACGGGGGAAACTTGCAGAAAAAGTCAGTCTATCACTAAAAATAACACTGGTTTTGTGGGGAAGGAGATCACAGAATCACAGAGCATTAGGGATTGGAAGGGACCTCGAAAGATCATCTAGTCCAATCTCCCCACCACAGCAGGGTCACCTAGATCAAGTTGCACAGGAACATATCCAGGTGGGTTTTGAAAGTCTCCAGAGAAGGAGGCTCCACAACCCCCCATGGCAGTCCCTTCCAGTGCTCTGTCACCCTCACTGGGAAGAACTCCCTTCTCATATTGATGTGGAACCTCCTATGCTCCAGCTCACACCTGTTGCCCCTTGACATTGAGAAGAGCCTGGCTCCATCCTCCTGACACCCACGCTTCACTTATTTATCAACATTAATGAGTTCACCCCTCAGCCTCCTTTTCTCCAGGCTCAAGAGACCCAGCTCCTTCATCAGGGAAATGTTCTATTCCATCATCTTTGAGGCTCTGCACTGGCCTCTTTCAACCAGTTCTGCATCCTTCTGGAACTGAGGGCCCCAGAACTGGACACAATATTCCAGATGTGGTCTCACCAGGGCAGAGTAGAGGGGAAGGAGAACCTCTCTTGGTCTGTGATCCACCCCAGGATGCTGTTGGCCCTCTTGACCACAAGAGCACATTGCTGGCTTATGACCATCCTGCTGTTCACCAGGACCCCCAGGCCCCTTTCTCCTACACTGCTCTCCAACAGGTCAGTCCCCAACCTATACTGGTGACTCGGCTTGTCCTTGCCCAGATGTTATTTCTTCTCACAGCAAAGGTTTGCTCAGTCGACCTCAATTTTATTCAAGGGTCTTCTCTGGGTTTTCTTGTGTCTGACTTCCTGAGCACCTTGCTAGAAAATTGTCAGGAATCTATTTTGGAGGCTGCTATCCCTCTGGGGTGGGTCTCTTTCTCTTAAACCAACCTACTATTCCTCAGGTGCCTCCTGTGTTGATGGCCACCCCAAAAAAGGGGGTCTCAAGAGGTTTGCCTCATGCACAGCGGCTAGAATTCAGGTCTATAATCCATTTACACTTTTGTTCTAGAATGCATTTAGCATGAGCAGAGGTCTGTGATGCCTTCTCTGTGTTCTATAAGGAGAAACTAAAGGAAAATCCAGCACCTGTGTATGCAGAAGCAAGCTGCCTGGGTCAAGAACACCTGTAGTAACAAAGCAGCAGTGACAGCAGCTTTGTTGTGGNCTCCTACACTGCTCTCCAACAGGTCAGTCCCCAACCTATACTGGTGACTCGGCTTGTCCTTGCCCAGATGTTATTTCTTCTCACAGCAAAGGTTTGCTCAGTCGACCTCAATTTTATTCAAGGGTCTTCTCTGGGTTTTCTTGTGTCTGACTTCCTGAGCACCTTGCTAGAAAATTGTCAGGAATCTATTTTGGAGGCTGCTATCCCTCTGGGGTGGGTCTCTTTCTCTTAAACCAACCTACTATTCCTCAGGTGCCTCCTGTGTTGATGGCCACCCCAAAAAAGGGGGTCTCAAGAGGTTTGCCTCATGCACAGCGGCTAGAATTCAGGTCTATAATCCATTTACACTTTTGTTCTAGAATGCATTTAGCATGAGCAGAGGTCTGTGATGCCTTCTCTGTGTTCTATAAGGAGAAACTAAAGGAAAATCCAGCACCTGTGTATGCAGAAGCAAGCTGCCTGGGTCAAGAACACCTGTAGTAACAAAGCAGCAGTGACAGCAGCTTTGTTGTGGTTTTTCAGAAAGTTCAGTGCATCAGTCACTCTCTGCAGCTGACAGCTGACAGCTGACAGAGCGGATTATGAATTCCTTGCTTATGTCTTCCCACACGAAAAAAGGCCGTTAAAACTGAAAAGGAGATTTGGCAAAGTGACAGTGAAGGTAGTGAACCATGGGAAGCAGAGCAGAGCACGGCTTGGGAAGGAAAATTCTGTCTGCTCTTCACAAGCAGCTGCAGCATGAACCATTTGATGGGACAGAAGGAATCGCCAGATGAGAAGAGCAGTTCAGGACTCCCCTGTCACAGCAAGTGTCTGACAAGAATGACCATCCCCATGTCCTACCCAAGGACCAAGAGTGCACACAGCTCAGTCTGGAGGAAATGAGCGTGGTACTGAAAACAGTGTTTCAGCCTAAGGGGCTCCCCAAGCACAGATATTTTAAGTATTTAGGGGTGATCTTATCGCTGTTTATAACTATCTGAGGGGTGGTTGTAGTCAGACAGGGGTTGGTCTTTTCTCCCTGGCCACTGGAAACAAGACAAGGGGTCATAGTCAAACTCCATCAGGGAAGCTTTAGACTTGACATTAGGGAAAAAATTTTCACTTGAAAGAGTGATCCAGTTTTGGAACGGGCTGCCCACAGAGGTTGTTGAGTCATCATCCCTGGAGGTGTTCAAGGTTAGGCTGGATGAGGTGCTGAGTGGCATGATCTAGATGTTAGGATTACTGGGCTTTTTTGATTTAGGTTGGACTGGATGATCTTTAAGGTCTTTTCCAACCTTATCATTACTGTGATACTGTGAAATATGGGTAGTGCTTTGGAACGGGCTGCCCAGGGGCGTTGTGGAGTCTCCTTCTCTGCAGAGGTTTAAAACCTACCTGGATGTGTTCCTGTGTGACTGGATCTAGGTGATCCTGCTGCAGTGATGCAGTGGGGTCCCTTCCGATCCCTAGTGTTCTGTGACTCTGGGAAACCTTTTTCATGCCATTTCAAAGAACATTTTCTGTTTCAGAAGTCTGAGACTGGATGCCTTTCAGCAGTGAGGCTTTTCGCACAGGTTTGGGTCAGCTCTGTGTGCAATTCATTTACTGCTCCCTCCACTGAGAGATGAGACCTTAACAGAGTGACCCATCAGGGAAGCACAGAGAAAATACTCTTTTCTCAGTTCTAATGAAAGATGATCCCTCATCTGTGACTTCTGCACAGTAAGAGCAAGTCCAGCTTACTTCACTGTCCGTATCCTTTGGGAGTGGAGAGCATTTCATCTGTTTATGGCTCTACAGTGAGCTGTATAGTGCTCAAGATCCTTTTAGAGCATCGTTTTCTGGGTGATTTAGGTGTATGAGCATCTCCTCAAACTTCCTTCTAACACCACTGACAGGAAAACGAGTCTGTGGTATAGCTCATCGTGCTGGCTTCCTCTCCAGGGACCCTTTCTGGGTTCTGACTGTTTCTGGGTTTAGGGGATGTTCTCTTAGTAAAGGCTACAGCTGGCCTATTCTGTACTCTGAATTATGGGCTATAATTTTTTTTGACTGGCTCTCAAGTTATTTTGTTTATTGTTAATTTGCCTAAGAGAGATGGTAGAAATAGTGAGAACAAAACACCTAGACAACGCCTTTTTCTCCCGGAGCTGCTTAGCATAGTTGCAGAGTGAGTCTGAATCTTTATCACTCTTGAACAAAGCCAGTGTTTTATTTTGACTGCCAACTTGTCAGATTTTAATAGCATAATCTATGTAGCGAGAAGTATGGAACTGTTGAAACAGCATCCTTGATCTGCTCTCATATTCTAATTCCTGTGTGTATTTGTGCATTAAGTACAACCCAGTCGGCTTCTGACACGAGTTTATGAGGAAGGCATGTCAGAGTCATGACTGTTCACTTTGAAAAGGGGCTAAGAGACACCTCATACCTAAAATACATCATTTTATCATTGATTTCCTTGGCACTGCAGTTCATCAGGTGGCATCTTGGGCTCAAGCGTGTCTGTGATACAAGCGTCAGCCACACGAAGCCTCCTTTCCCACCAGAGATGATCAAGAAAGCTGACATTCCCGCGCTCTGACAGTTGCAAAAGGTCACCAAGTTAAATTAATTCACGTTATTTCCAGTGCATCTTAATACACAGGGAAGAAATTAGCAGCCCTCCCATGCCTAACCCTGAAATTTGTGAAGGAATTGACTACGGGGAGGTCAGCATTGTCAGTGCTGCTCAGAGGACTGGGAGGCTGGACATTCGTTGGCCACAGAACTTGTTATGTATTGTGACAAACCTTCAGGGTCTTCGTAGCCCCATGAAATTAGCTTACATCTGGTCCATTAAAACCTGAGCTTTCTTCAGAAAAGTTGCTCTAACTGGGAGCTTATCTCTTTTCATAGCTCAGTGGGGAGGGGAGGCAACATCAAACATCTTCGAGTATCTCTGAGTTGTAAAGGATTAGGTGCCTCCAGCTGCTGCTGGTGGTTACCTACTTGTGAACGCTTTCATGTCGCTGGTTGATCTGATCAGATCCTCTAGCATGGATTTGATACTTGCAGACATCTTAAAATGAGATGTTGGTGTGATGGTGGGATGTTCACGGGCTTTAAACACCAGGAGCATTTATAACAAGCTAACTGCGACTCTAGGCAGGATTCAGATCTTTTGTTCTGATCATCAGCATGTTTGTGGCAGTGGTTCATTTGGGCTTAGATGCTTGTTAAGGGAAAGGAACACCAGCGAGAGACATTTTCCACTATTGATGACAAAAGCTTGACAAATTCTAGACTTTGGTGCATTTGTCATCTTTCCTGCTTGACTTGATCTAGATGATCCTGCTGTGACAGGGGGCTTGGACTAGATGGCTTTTTGAGGTCCCTTCCAATCCCTAATGATTCTGTGAAATGCAAATGAAATTAAAAGGAGGGTTAATTATCTCTTCATGCAGGGCTGTTCTTTGGTGGCCACTTCATGAGCAGGCTGGAAGGATGATGTTTGCTTAGCAACAAGGTGGTCTGTGGGCATTGCTCTTGATGTAAGCTCCAGACCTACTGAATCCATTGAGGTGATATGACATGCAGAGACAAACTTCCACACTCTGTCTAGTCTGGAAAGCTGGGAAAACAATGTGGCTCTGCATATTCCAGCCCGAGGTATGATGTCTCCTCTGGTAAGCACAACCAGTTGTATATTAGCAGCCTGGAGCAGGGCAGCACAAAACCTTACGATGAAAAGTGCTTTTCTGGAGGTTCAAGGTCCTTGCAAGGTGTTTCCCAGATTTTTAATGGGAAGATGATCAAAGGGTCTAATTCCTACTGCGAATATTCTCGTTTCCAGCCCTGATTTCACTTTCCAAAGTGCAGATTTGTAAAGAGACTGTTCCTCTTGATGTCTCTCAGGCTAAATGAGGCAACATCAATGCTGGCCCATTGACACAAGCCTCCTGGCTTGTGTCAGCAAAAGCACAAAGCAGCCTGACCTCAGCCTTAACAGACACTGTTAATGTCAAGCGATCTTTTACATCCTAATATTTCTCTAGTCAAGAGAATGAGGTGGGTCCACAGAGAGCAACTGAGACTGCCTTTACATTTCCATGGCAGTCCTTAGTGACTTCTTCCCTGGAGGGATTCACAGCACAGGGATAAAAGATATCCTAAATTACCTAATCCAAAATATACTCATAAGCCTCACAGGCCTAGCTATGAACCTCACAGTCTTCTTCCTAGCTTGGTATCTGACATGTTCCCAGTGTTCAGCATGGGATCTGTCTCCAGATAGGGCTAAGTGTTCCCAGCACCTCACCAAAGGGTCTCCTTCACTGGACATGTTTAAGACCCGCCTGAATGTGTTCCTGTGTGGCTTGGTTTGGGTGATCCTGCTATGGCAGGGGGATTGGATGATCTTTCGAGGTCCCTTCCAATTCCTAATGATTCTATGAAAGTTTCTGCCCAGCCAGAGTGCACGCATTCGTCTTGGCTTTGTTCAGTCACATTCTCCTTTGGCTTAAAGAGCACTTCTTGTTCCCTCATGAAAAAAAATAGTGTTTCTACAGCCTCTCAGCCTTCTCGTTTGGAAGAATGTACTGAGCCTCTTTTAGCTCCTTCCTGTAAGTTACTGTCCACCCACATGGCTACTGCCACAGCCCAGTTCTGCCCCTGCTCATCACAGTACATTAGGGATTGGAAGGGAACTTGAAAGATTATAGAATCACAGAATCATTTAGGTTGGAAAAGACCCTTGGGATCATCGAGTCCAACCATCAACCCCACTTGACAAGTTCACCCCTAAAACAGATCCCCCAACACCCTGGGCACCCCAGTCCAGTGCCCAGGATCATTTCACAGAATCACAGACCATTAGGGATTGGAAGCAACCTTGAAAGACCATCCAGTCCAACCTCCCCGCCTTCACAGCAGGATCACCTAGACCAAGTCCAGGAGGGTTTTAAACATCTCCAGAGAAGGAGACTCCACAATGCCCCTGGGCAGCCCCCTCCAGTTCCCATCATCCTCACTGGGAAGAAGTTACAGAATCACAGACTCAGTCAGGGTTGGAAGGAACCACAGGATCACAAAGTTCCAACCCCTGTCACAGAATCACAGAACATTAGGGATTGGAAGGTATCTTGAAAGATCATCTAGTCCAATCCCCCCACCCCAGTAGGACCACTAGATAAACACGTATAAGGACACACCTTAGCAAAGGTAACCAAACCTATGCCTGTAGGGATGAGCTCTCATCAGTGCTCTGTACCAGACATGCTGCTTCCTGTGCTGTGTCTTTCAGAGGTATCTGGGTTAGACATTAACGGTCTTCTCACCTCAAGTGCATGAAACACTCAGGCCTCTGCTCCCTCCTGGTCAGTGGTAATGGCCTGGAGGATAGTCATCCCCATCACCCATTTTGCTATTATCCCTACACTGAAATCTAAGTCATCACTATTTTGAGGGTAATATCTAGATTATCTTTGCTCTTGACCCCATTCTCACTGCCTAGCAGGCCACTTTTATTCTTGTCCTCCTTTTATTTATAATGTTAAATCCCCTCTAACTCCTTAATATCCTTTGGTGAAGCCTAACTCAGCTTGATGTTCCACTGACTTACAGCATGGTTGTTTCAACCCTTCAGGTGGGAGCACTTCCCTCACTCCCCCAGGCTGGGCTGCAGATTCCAGGTTGATTTTGCACCTTTTGGTTTAAAGTCATTAATATTTTCTGCGTTTTCCTTCCTGAATTTTTCATTTAAATTTGGTTTGAACAGTAACCTGTTCCCTCTCAGACAGAGCTCTTTTAGATTGAAAAGTACAGCATTTTCACCCTTTCATTTTCTGTTTCAATGACACTGCTGTTTTGGCCATGGCATTTCTGTTACCATCTCTTCAACAGCAATCAAAAACCACTGTAAAATATCCTTGCCTGTGCTTATTACACATGACAGTTGCTGATGACTCTAAATACCAATGCAATTTCTGACCACGGTTTTTTTTCTGTCAAAATAATTATCTAAATCACTATTCAAACCCAGCCTCAACTTGGAAGACCCCTCAGTATTCCCAGTGTTGCCAAAGCAGAGCCCTGTCCTACTCTGATTTCATGGAATCACAGAACATTAGGGATCGGAAGGGACCACGAAACATCATCCAGTCCAATCCACCTGCCACAGCAGGATCACTCAGACCAAGCCACACAGGAATACGTCCAGGTGGGTTTTAAACATCTCCAGAGAAGGAGACTCCACAATGCCCCTGGGCAGCCCCTTCCAAAGCACCACCTGCATTTCCACTTCAAATATCTGTGCTTGGGGAGTCCCTTAGGCTCTTAGGCTTTTCAGTAACAGGTTCACTTCTTCCAGACTGAGCTGTGTGCACTCTTGGTCCTTGGGTAGGACATGGGGATGGTCATTCTTGTCAGACACTTGCTGTGACAGGGGAGTCCTGAACTGCTCTTCTCATCTGGCGATTCCTTCTGTCCCATCAAATGGTTCATGCTGCAGCTGCTTGTGAAGAGCAGACAGAATTTTCTTTCCCAGGTTGTGCTCTGTTCTGCTTCCCATGGTTCACTACCAGAGAGTGAATTTTGGAGGAACTACCAGTTTTCTGTCAGTGAAACCAATGTAGTATGCGTTGCACAGAATCACAGAACATTTGGGGTTGGAAAGGACCCTGAAAGATCATCTGGTCCAATCCCCCTGCCACAGCAGCATCACCTAGCTCAAATCACACAAGAACATGACCAGGTGGGTTTTAAATGTTTCCAGAGAAGGAGACTCCACAACACGCCTGGGTAGCCCCTTCACTGTGAAGAAGTTTCTTCTCATATTGATGTGGAACCTTCTCGGTTCCAGCTTACACCCATTGTCCCTTGTTCTACCACTAGATGCCACTGAGCAGAGCCTGGCTGCATCCTCCTGACACCCACCCTTCACATATTTATCAACATTAATGAGGTCACCCCTCAGTCTCCATTTGTCTAAGTTCAAGAGACCCAGCTCTCTCAGCCTTTCCTCATCAGGGAGATGTTCCACTCCATCATCTTTGTGGCTCTGCACAGGACTCTCTTCAGAAGTTCTGTGTCCTTAAATTGAGGGGTTTTCCCCCACCTACCTAAAAGTAGTACTGTGGGTTTTTGTGATAACTCCATCTTTGGTCAGAATTTATGCAGATTTCTCTCTCACTGGAGTTATCCTGGAGAATTATTCCATTTTCTAGGGAAACTGAGGATGCCAGAGAAAGGACAGGGTAGTGTTATGATGTCTTCCACAATAATCTACATTCAGATCTCCTAGAAATCTAGAGACAGCAGATTAAACACTGTAGATCTACTAGTTTGTCCCTTTCACTGAAGCAAAGAGGGGTTCTGAGATTCTGTGGTCATTGTAAGTGGATCTAGGTGATCCTGCTGTGGCGGGGTGATTGGACTAGAAGATTATTTGAGGTCCCTTCTAATCCCTAATGTTCTGTGATTCTTGTAGTAAGTGGAAGGTCACTTCATCTGTTGAGGCAAAAGAATCAAAATAAAATGTTCCTGGAGTCACAGCTCAAATTAAAGGAACAAACTCACACCACATCCTTTCACACTTATTGTAACTCTGGTTTTCTCTGATGTTCATTTGAAGTAAACATCCAAAGGTCACAAAGCCTTCTGGCTGGTGCCTGTGCATGTGTTTATAGATGCTTTCTTTTCAAATTAAGCTGGCATCTTGATGGCTAGCAGATGTCTGTTATCATAACGATACATATGGGATCATTCGTGCCAGACCAAATCATCGGATGTTCTCAGGGATATAGGAAAGAGACAAGGAAGAGCACAAGGCGGGGAAGGGCCCTCAAAAATGTTCTACCTTTGCTAAAGCTCCCTGAAGTGCATCATTTCGAGCAGACATTCAGCCAGACCACAGAAAAAATCCATTGCTCAAGTTCACTAACCTGTTAGAACTTTATGCTGCTAGGTTTTCTGCAGACAGTCACAAGGGCTAATAAGATATATAAATGTAAACCCTAAAAAGAGATAGACCCCAAACTGGACTAACCAGGGAGTCAAAGAGATGACAGCTATATCTGACATTCATATATCACTGCAGAGTATTTTATGGAAAATCCTGGATAGACAGACAAGTGCTGCCTGGTTCTGTGCACTTTGAACTCTTCACTGACTTGAGTCACAGCATCACAGAACATTAGGGGCTGGAAGGGACCTCGAAAGATCATCAAGTCCAATCACCCTGTCAGAGCAGGGTCACCTAGACCAAGTCACACAGGTACATGAATATGAGCCAGCAGCGTGGCCAAGGAGGCCAATGGCATCCTGGCTCGTATTAGAAATAGTGTGGCCAGTAGGAGTAGGGAGGTTATAATCCCCCTGTATTTGGCACTGGTGAAGCCACATCTTGAGCATTGTGTCTACTTTTGGACAAGTCAATATAAGAGAGATGTGGAGGAGCTGCAGAGGAGGGCAACTAAGATGATGAAGGGCCTGGAGAATAAATCTTAGGAGGAGAGATTGAGAGAGCTGGGGCTCTTTAGTTTGAAGAAGAGGAGGCTGAGAGGAGACCTCATCACTCTCTACAACTGCCTGAGAGGATGTTGTGGAGAGGCTGGTGCTGGTATCCTCTCACAAGCAATTAGTGAGGGAATAGAACAAGAGGGAATGGGTTCAAGTTTACAACAGGGTATATTTGGAGTAGATACTAGGAAGAATTTTTTCACAGAAAGGGTGGTCAGGCATTGGAATGGGCTTCCCAGGGAGGTGGTTTGAGTCACCATCCCTGGATACGGTTAAAGATGGTTTGGATGAGGTATTGAGAGTTCAGGGGTGAACTTGTAAGGTAGGGTAGATGGTTAGACTCACAGAATCACAGAACATTAGGGATTGGAAGGGACCTCGAAAGATCATCCAGTCCAACTCCCCCACCACAGCAGGATCATCTAAACCGTCCAGGTGGGTTTTAAAGGTCTCCAGAGAAGGAGACTCCACAAACACCCCGGGCAGCCCCCTCCAGTGCCCCATCACCCTCACTGAGAAAACTTGATGATCCCAGGGGTCTTTTCCAACCAGAGTGATTCTGTGATTCTGTGAACATATCCAGGTGGGTTTTAAATGTCTCCAGAGAAGGAGACTCCACAACCCCCCTGGGCAGTCCATTCCAGTGCCTCATGACCCTCACTGTGAAGAAGGTCCTGCTCATATTGATGTGGAACCTCCTAGGTTCCATCTTACACCCATTGCCCCTTGTCCTATCATTAGATGACACTGAGAGGAGCCTGGCTCCATCCTCCTGACACCCACCTTTCACATATTTGAGGAACTATGAAAGGGCTTAAGATACGACCAGGCACCAAAGCTCTGCTGAAACATGAACTAGAAGTGAATTCTTTACCACCAAGCAAACTTATATCTGCCTGGAAATCTGTCATTTTGTTTATGATCAGCTATCTGCCCTGGCTCTGAAAAAAATGCCGCAGAGCAGATGAGCAGAAAAATGAGTGGGCCAGTCTGTGTGAAGGTTACGCTAAAGTGGCCTGGAGGGGCCAGCCATCACTCACCAGTATCGCATACACCTTACCTCCAGTTACTGCCTGCATGCAGAGAAAATCACTCACTAAAGCAGACAGCTAATGAAATGGTCTTTAGAAAAGGCTGGAGGGAATTCCTCAAAGCACTCCTGTGACTGATAGGGATATTTTTATCACTAACACTATTGAAACCTCAGTGTGTACTATGAGCAGATGAATCATCTGTTTGCCTGCCACCATCAGCAGCCGGCTGCATGTGCGCTGGAGGAAGGAACGCTGAGGTCTGCTTGAGTGTACAGTACAAATTAGTAGCTGTGCCTTATACTTCACACTATTCCCATCAGCTGGGTGTTACTGCAGCGTTACAGCCGTTGTGAAAACATAACCAAGCGCAAAAGAGAGAGCGATCCGAAGGAAATGTCTTCTTCACAACCTTTTATGGGGTTTTATCCATAGCCCCGTGGGTTAGCACCACGTGTTAAATTGTGATCTGCAAACACAAGCTGTTCTTAAACAAGAACAAAGAAGAAAAAGCAGATGGTTTCTTTTAACATCATGTGAAACTTTTCTGGAACACAAGCGTGTATCTGCTCCTCCCCAGCTGGCAATTCCCACTTGTAAATGATCTGATTTTCCCATTTCAGGAGACTCATAAGATCCCCCTCTCTATTATAAAAAAGGAACATTACTCTTAAAGAGAGAAGAACAAAGAATGCCAAGTGCTGCACAATAAAGCTACTGAAAATATTTCTCCCTTCAATGTCTGTTTGAAAATGTGTCCAGAGCTAATGGAAAAAGAAAAGAGCGAGAGGATGTCGGAAAATAAATACCTGTGGCTTCAGACACACCACGAGCACAGCTTTGGTGAGTAAGATTCCTTCATAGAACCTGCCTGTCTGTACTGCTGACAGACTGGCAGTCACCTGCCTGCACACAGCAGGGCTGCCCAAGGGACCATGACTGCAGCTGCAGAGCAGCAATCTGCTGCTTTAGCGAGATAGAGCATCCCTCTCCTGCGGCTCCCACTCCTCATGCCTGAAGCTGCAAGGTGTGAGGACCAGAGCTGGCAGAAGTGCTTCTTTTCTGCAGGAAAATGTGTGTGTCTGTGCTGGGAGGATCCCCTGCTGAACACAAGCTGGGGAGGTTATTACTCCTGATGGATCCCCAGAGAAAAGACAGGTTTTGTTGTTTTCCGAGATCTTTTCCACCTTGTGTTTTAGGTCTGAGCTCTGGATGGTGCTGCATGGGAAGAATGTTCTAATAATCATTAGCCAGGATCCAGGAATGTGGTTTTAGTTCTCTCTCAGGGCACCTCTGTTCAGTTCTCACTTTGCTTGTGCCTCTTATTTTTTCCTCAGGTGCAGTTTCTGTGATTCAGTCAGAACTTTTCCTGATGTTCCTGGGTCAGCAGAGAGCAGAAGTGTGGTGTTAACTGCGCAGTATGAAACAGTAAATGCTGATTCCAAACAACAAGTGGACTCTCTTCTGAGTCCAAAGCCAGCTCCTCACCTTCCTTCTGCCTGCAGCATTTTCTTGGATCACGCTGAATCGGGGAAAAGTTGGAAATTACCACTTCAGTTGAGAGGCAAGAGGCACCAAATAGCTGCAAAGGGACCACAGAGGGCAACGGAAACCTCCTGATGTGCCGGGAGCCACAGATGATGCCTGGAGGGCAAGAGCTTAACTGAGCAGCTCCATCTCTTGCACTCAAGTGAAGTTCATCACGTTTCCTTAAAGGTCTCTCTGGAAAGAAATATTTGGTAAATAAAATGGCTCTGGAGCACGGGATGGTGGGCCACGAGTTTGTCTGGACCAAACTTTTGTGAGAACTAAATATTCTTTCTAGTTCAATTAATTTATTCCTGTCAGTCAACTTTTCTGAGGAAGATGAGGAACAGAAGAAAACACCTAAATTGTTGGGACTGTTTCACAAAATATGCTGAGAATTAATCCAGCAGTTAAATTCAATCTCCTGCTTTCAGTTCTCTATTCTGCCTTTTTGTATGTGTAAAATAAAAGAAAATTCTAAAAGAGATAAAATAAAATAATATAAAATAAAATGTAAAAATAAATATAAAATAAAAAGTAAAAATAAATATGAGATATCAAATAGGCTTGACCATCAGGCTGTTGGCTTTCACAGCAATCACCATCTCTGTATTTAGGTGGTCCTGCTGTGGCATTGGACTAGATGATCTTTCGAGGTCCCTTCCAATCCTTAACGTTCTGTGATTCTTTGTGGGGCTATTTCACATCAGGTTTTTAATTTGCCCTTCCTTTTGTTTCTTCAAACCCTAATAATTCCTCTTCACATACCCAAACTGAACTATCAATAGGCACAGGACTGATTAATTTTAAACCTTTCTTTGTGAGCTGTTAATACCCAGGACATGGGCTAATTTGAGGGCTACTTCTGCAAGCCATTCTGGGCAGTTCCGAGTGGCACTCACACTTTATCCTCTAGATGCTTAATCTATACATTTTTAGAGGCCGTATTTTCTGAACGAGGAGGCACTGGTATAGTAACACTGCTTAGTAATCAAATATTCATGCTTTTCTAATGTTTATTATGTTATTAAATTAAATTATTTCCATGGATGAGTAGAACAGATGACTCCTGCAAAGGAAACAGCATTAAATCAAGCATTTGGCCATTTAGCAACTGTTTCTTTGTCCTTCCCCCTAATTTCCTATAATTGAAAGGGAAACCACGGAAAAAAATTAAGAAAAATAGGAGAATTAGAGAAAATGGACTTGCAGTGACAAGGGGTGATATATCTCCATGGGTTGTGTCAGAAATGATCCTGCTGTGGCAGGGGGATTGCACTAGGTGATCTTTCAAGGTCTCTTCCAATCCTAATGACTCTATGATTCTCTTCTTGCTCTGTGCATCTCCAGGTGTTCACATGGTTTCACACGGGTGGATGTGTTTCTGCAGAATGTCTGGTACTCCTGATTGATTCCTGATTAATTTTTTTCGAGATTTATTAATTTCCCCTCAGTTGTTAAGTATTTTTAGGATCAGAGTAACTAGAGGAAAGAGGAGCCTGAATTTTTATCCCTCCTGTCCTGCTAATATGCACTAAATTAACTCAAAAGAAAGAATTTAAAAGGGTCGGTTGAGGGGGGTGAAATATAGTTTTCTTTAAATATTAGTGTTTCTGTGGAGATTGCCTAAGATTCATGCCCTTTTTCTAGATAAATTCTTCAGAAACTTCTGCTAAATTACTTTTGCAAAGGAAAATGTGGACTTAATGTGATTCAGAGACTCCTCAGTGTCCTGCTGAGGGTCCAATGCATTAATTGGTCCCAGCTGTAGGATTATTTAACAGCTCCTTAGACTTCAGAGGAACCATGAGAGAAATTCAAAGCTTCAGTTAAAAGCTTGATTCTGCATCTATGCTAAAGCTAACCTGCTGCAAGGTGCATGGGTCACTGGGTCATGCTCCCTTCTCTATTCAAGGAACTTCCTCACTTCATAAAGATCTTCTTTCAAAATAAAAATTCTTAAGGGTTTATATCAGTTTGAGCACCATGGGAGCAGCTGGAGAAGCTTTGTTTTGTTGACCAGCTGAAGAGGTGTTAATTGGTCTCCCTCAATTAATAGCCACCAGTTTGTGTGTGGACCGGTCACATGTCTTACTCGTCCGTTGGTGCTTGGAACCTGGTAGGAGCTGGTTGTTCAGGTAGGTGGCCTCTCTCCTCTGCTCTAGTACATTATGTGTCATGATAAAGGAAGGAAACCTTGGCATGTTCTTGTGAAACAAGCTTCATTCTGTTGCCTGCACAGGAGCTGGTCTGAAGGGGACTGCTGCGTGATCCTGATTTGTTTGTAGAGCCGTTGTGGTTTTGTGGGCAATTGCTTGGCAATGTCTTGTTTGCTCTAAGTCTGCCTGGCTGGCTGGCAGGTTTTATCCTTATTACCGTGGGGCAGTGCTGTGATTCACCCTGAGCTCCCTTGCTGAATGTCTAATGCTGAGGAGGTGTTTCCCTGTGTTTCTGGCTTTGCACTAAAGTAAATCTGTGTATGTGTGGAGGAAGGTGGTGGGAAGTGTGTTTTCTCCTGGAGTATAGACACAGCTAGTGCAGAGCTCGAGCTGTCGCTACTGAGCAGGCAGAAGGAAGGTTCTGTGAAATAACAACGTTTTAGGGTATCATGAGCCATCTGTGCTCTTGCTGGGAGAGTGTCCTTGCAAAGAAGGATGAAATGTGGGGTTATGCAGTTCAAGGAATTAATTGCACATGCACCTCCCAGACATTGCCTGTGAGAGAACCTGTTGGAGACAAAAGCCAAGCGAGCAGGAGGACTGTACTCAGAGTCATGTGTGGTGGAGCTTGATGTATGGTGTTCTGAAGCAATGTGCTCTTTTGTTTCATAAATTGTGTTTTATTCCATTAGGAAATGCAGTGTTTAGTTATTGGTTAGAATGGATTAAACTTTTAGAGATGATAAAATTATTGACATCAAAGCATCAGGAAGCACAATTCTCTTGCTCTGTGCTCAACATTAAAGACAAGTAGGCAGGGTCATCTCTAGGTGTTTGCTGTTGCCTCAGTGGTTGCACATTTTGCATTTGTTTCCCCCAAACCATTCTGACACTAAACAGCTAGTCTGTGCATTTCAGCTTTTTAGCAAGAAGTGGACTGGCAACTTGGTTTTGGCGAGAGGCTGCCGTGTTTTTCCAGATGACTGTAGTAGAGAACAGATATTTCGATTGAGCACAAACCAAGCTGGTCTTGCTTCCTCCTGTGGAAGAGTGAAAAATTCACAAGAGGTGCCTGCAGCACTAGGTAGCTGTCCCAGTCCTGTTCCTCAGGAGTTGGAAGTTAACCGGAACAGCACACACTTCCAAAGGGACACATTGACCTTTCCAGCTGCTGAGGCAGCTGCTGCAGAGGGCTTAGTCATCACCTCCAAAGCTCCTTAAAACGTGCTGATTCATAGAACCATAGAAACATTAGGGATTGGAAGGGACATCAAAAGATCACCTAGTCCAATCCACCTGACACAGCAGGAACCCCTTGACCAAGTCACACAGCAACACATCCAGAGAATGAGGCTCCACAACCTCCCTGAGCAGCCTGTTCCAATGCTCTGTCACCCTCACTGGGAAGAAGATCCCTCTCATACTGATGTGGAACCTCCTATGTTTCAGCTCACACCCTTCAGTCTCCTCTTTTACAAGCTAAAGAGACCCAGCTCCTTCAGCTGCTCCTCAGAAGGAAGGTGCTCCACCTCCTCCATCATCCTCATTGCCCTACACTGGACTCCCTCCAGCAGCTCCACAGCCCTCTTGAACTGAGGGGCACAGAACTGGGGTCTCACCAGGGCAGAGATGTCCCTTACTAGCCTTGTGACCATTAACAGACCATTCTGACATGTTAAATGCCTCCACACTTGGACTGTATTTGTTCTACTCTGCGAGTCCAGCTGCCAAGCAGCCTATAAGGGTGTAGTACCCTCATCAGGCTGTGGGACCCTTTGTGTTTGGAAAAGGCTTTGTGTGAGTGCAGAGGCTCTGGATGTCTCTGTCCCACATCCCAAGCAGCACCCTCCAGCTGTCACTCTGCATCAGAAGTTTCTGCGTGTTCCCTCCTGAAGTCTTCCCTGGTTTCAAAAGCCCGTTGCCCTGTTTTGCCTCACTCTACTCTTGGTCTAGCAAGTGTCCAGAGATGAATTATTTAATCATTTGTGCTGAGGGTCACTTTTTGTAATAGAATTAAAGATAAATTATAGTATTGAAAATAATGGGTGGACATTGTATCACAAGTTCATTTCAAAAGATTCTAGAGTTCAGGTAGATGCTATTAACATCTAAGATCCTTAAAGCACCATCGCCTGTTTTGCAAAGGCCTCACATTAGAAAAACTGGGGTTTTTAGAGGACAAAAAAAATGCTGCTGTGTTTTAGGTTCTTGCTTCCACACATCCCTCAGCCTGAAGTTACCACCAAAGGCAGGAGGGAATGGCAGAGAAGCCCATTAAACTAGTAAATCTAACTTATTTATTGCAAATACAGTACTGAACTAATTATTGTTTAAATATTGTATACATTTTACATACATATATATACAATATATACTTTATATACATATATACAATATATACTTTATATACATATATACAATATATACTTTATATACGTATATATTTATACATATTTATATATTGTATATGTTAATATATTTTGATATATAAACAATATATTGGTAAATATTTATAGAAATATTTCTATGAATTATAAATACACCAGATATATAAAAATAATTTACATATAAAATAATATAATATAGAAATCGTACCAATCTTAAAATATAAATATGTTAAGATATATATATAGAGAGAATATAAAATATATTTAGACTATCTAGAATATGAAACATATGTTTACTAATTGATTGTAGACTACTTTGATATCTCACAGATGAAATGGATCTGGAAGTAGCTCTATTTCACACGTGCAAGACTTGCACATCTCAGAGGCACCACAGGTGCAGTGCTAACAAAACAGAGAGAGACCTCTGGTTAGAACAGTCTCTCTCATCGGGTGTTTTGCACCAGTGCTTCTACAGCTGTAAATTGGTGGTTGCCACAGTGCATCTCATTAAGTTGCTTCACTGTTTAAGAGTAAAACCATCGTCTCTGAATAATTCCCTTTTTGCAAAAGCTTTGTGGAAAACTCGTCGTCTCAGCACTGCTTTTCGAGGTGGGTAATTAAAATACTTCGTGTTTCAGCGGCCGCTTTGCCGGGAGATGTTTTGGTTTGGTTTCTTTTTAGCTCTGGCACTACTTTGTGTCTCTGCCATGAACTGCCGACAAAAGGGCCTTATTAAGAGAACCTCAGAACAGTCTGAGCACCAATTATGATGTGGATTAGCAGCAGTCCTTGCTGAAACTGTGCGGAGCCTGGTACTGAGGGCATGTTTCTGGAAGTTGGGTGTTTTTTCCTTGTCTAAAACAACTCTGAAAATAATAAGTAGGGACAAATAGGTGAGAGAGAGAGATAACAAACGAGGAGATGAGTGAGATAGCACAGGAAAAACAACTTGGGTGCACTTCAATCTCTTATTATTCATATTTTTGTTCCATTCGGGAGACAAATTGCTCTGAGAATTCAATCCCGTTAGCACCTTCTTTATCAAAATTGTCTTCAGAACTGCAGTCCACTGGAGGAGCTGTTAAAACAAAGTTGTTTGGAAGTGGTTATTCCTCTTGCACAAAGCACTGCCCATGACAATGACAGTAGTCCAGGAGAGGCAGCTTTTTAAATGGAAAGAGGTAAGCAGTCAGCATAAGGTTTTAGAATTGGTGAGCGAGAATCGCAGAGCATTAGGGATTGGAAGGGACTTCGAAAGGTCATCCAGTCCAATCCCCCTGACACAGCAGCATCACCTAGATCAAGTCACACAGGAACATATCCAGAGAAGGAGACTCCACAACTCCCCTGAGTAGCCCCTTCCAGTGCTCTGTCACGCTCACTGGGAAGAAGTTCCTTCTGATATTTATCTGGAACCTCCTGTGTTCCAGCTCATACTCATTTCCCTTTGTCCTATCATTAGATGACACTGAGAAGAGCCTGACTCTTCAGCCTTTCCTCATCAGGGCAATGTTCCACTCCATTACCTTTGTGGCTCTGCACTGGACTCTCTCTAACAGTTCTGCGTCCTTCTTGAACTGAGGGAGCCCTGTGGCTTTTGCACAGCTGATGAGTGGCTCTGGGGGCATCCCAAATTCTGAAGCAGCAAATATTGAAGTCCAATGTGGAGATTTATTAATAAAACCTGCTTCCATTTGAAGGCAGCCTTGGCCACACTGCTGCAGAGGAGGTGTCCTGCCAACTGTTGTTTGCCTGGGAAAGCTTGTTTTCTGAGATGACTTTGTGACTGAATTCAGCATTTTGTCCTGGTTTGTGCAAAAGTCCTTTGCCAAGTACAATACCTCAGAAAATTAACTAAATTAAGATTCTAATTTTCTTCCTCTAAAGCGTTACGTGTGTCTCCTCAGAGAAAGCCCAGCATTCCTGTGTCAGTGGGTTTCCAGCTTCAAACATGCAGTGTCTTGTAGTCCAGATCATTTAAATTGGGTCACAGCACACTAGAGATTGGAAGAGACCTCAAAACATCATCCAGTCCAATCCCCTTACCACAGCAGGATCCCCTAGATCCACTCGCACAGGAACACACCCAGGATCTGTAGATGCTCTGAGTAAGGATGGAGGCTCTGGCTTTCATTTTACTGTTACTAGGTATTAAACTGCTTTGCCACTGAAGGGGTGCACGTGGCTAGGGAGACATCAGTTCCTCCTTCAGTGTAGCCTCTGTGCTTGGAGCTCTGTTTTGGATCTATGTCTACAATCAAATAATCCCTGGCCCTTCCTGTACACACACTTGGAGACAGAACAGGAAGCCACACTGAGTAAAGAGCTTGTACAGACACAGCCTTGAGGAGTTTCAGAGACAGGAAGAGAATTTCTTGCTTTTTCTTGATCTTGAATCTGCAGTTGGCTCCCTCACAGCCACAGAGCATCCACTCAAAACTGGGGTGTAGGCAGCTTTTCAAATAGCTTTGCACCCTTAAACGTGCTGTCTGTCTTCCCCTCTCTTCCCAAGGCTAACATGCCCCACGTTCTGACAGTCCGTGTCCAGCACCATCCCAAGCCCACGTCAAGGCTAATGCCTCACCAAAAGGCACAGACAGAGCCATGTGGGGACGGAGGGTGCTGTGTGAGACAGCCTCAGCATGTCCAACCAGCAAGTAAATGTTTGAATTATGGATCACAATTAGCTACTAATTGGCCATAATGCAAGTCCCTTCTGAACGGACGCGGGAAATATTGAAACAAATGGGTTGTTATTTTTCAGACCTGCGTGTTAGTCACTTGAAATGAAAAGCTAATTTCAGCCTGGGAGGCAAGCTCTGTATTTTAATCAAGTGTGACAGATCGAGAACAACAAATGAGCACTTAAGGTGAGGCAATATTTATTTCCCTGCTGCAAGTTAATGTGTCTGATGTCGTATTGCCCGGTGCAAAATAAAATTCAGCTGTAGCTTTGATTCAGCTCTTGGTGAATTCTCAGCAGAAAACCTGACTAAAGCAAACAACACAAAAGAGACCCCTCTGTAAGTAGAATAAAACCTGCTGTTAGGAAAGGTTTGTAGATTTATTTTTTTTTTAATACTAAGCAGTTTTGCTGTTAAAGCAGCACTTAGCCTACTGCAGTATAATAAAATAAAAAGGTCACTAAAAGCTACAAAGACCTGAGACTGCAACATGGAGCCATTTTACTCTACAGCTGTCCTGCAGAGCAAACTTGGAGCTAGAAGGGGCTGCCCGGGGCGTTGTGGAGTCTCTCTCTGGAGACACTTAAAACCTGCTTGGACGTGTTCCTGTGCGCCTCGGTCCAGAGGACCCTGCTCTGGGCTAGAAGATCTTTCGAGGTCCCTTCCAATCCCTAATGATCTGTGATTCTGTGAAATAATGTTAGAAATTCTTTGAAGGAGATATTTGTTGCTATAATCAAATTCTGGTTTCCCCTTGTATTCAAGGCACATCTTCATCTTCTATAATGTAATTGGTTTTGTTATAGTGACAGGAAGACAATGTTTATGGTTTATGGGAACTTATTTTTCTATTTTCAAAGTGTTGAGCTAGAATTCCCATCTTGTTCTTTTAAACACTGACTGACAGCCTTTTTTAAAATGAAAAAAATAAAGTTAAGAGACATCAGGTGGATGTTTTCTAACTACTGCTTGAATCAAGCATTGTATATAATTTATATAGGTAATGTTCTGGAGAACTCCTCTCTCTTCCGTGTCTCAGTCTGTGTTATAAATAATTAACTGGTTTTAATATTTCAGAACAACCGGTAGAGCTGATGCTGTTCTGAACAATTCTTTTTCAATATCCAAGCAACAAAGTGGGCCTCAGTTCAACATGTGGAAAGGCTTTATGGTGACTGTGTATAGTGCAGGGTTATGTTGAAAACAAACAAGCAGAAAGTCTCTATATAGTGTTATCACAGAATTGCAGAACACTGGGGATTGGAAGGGACCTCAAAAGGTCATCCAGTCCAATCCCCTTGCCACAGCAGGATCACCTAGCATGTTACCCTTGGATCTTCTTGCAAACTCTCTACTGGAGTGTATTTTGCCCAGTCAGTGAGTTACAAGTTAGGGAGAAGAAAGCTGTTAATACATCAGGAAACAAGGAAGCTGAGAGAATTAGTTCACCGGTGAACTTTCAGGTGGTTTTTGCTCACGTGGTCTGGCGTGGGCATGGTCACAGGCTGCCAAAGCTTCAGAAAATCCAGCTGCTGCAGAGGTCAAATTTGGATCCCTTGGCTGGCAAGTCTGCGATGCAGCCCAGGGATGTGAAAGGGAAAAATTAACCTCTCCTCGAGGAGTAAATCTCAAAGAAAAGCCAACCACAAAGATTCTCCTATTTGCTCTATTATTTATCTTTGTCTCAAATGATGAGATGCTTGAGAGAAGCATTTGAAATCGAGTTTCACTAAAAAGGTCCTTGCCTGGAAGAAACTTGCATTGACCCTACATACAGAGTTTTGGGAATTAAATAAGCTTTCTACTCCTCAAATTTCAACCTCAGATGAAACACAACCTTGACATTTCCTGAATCTTTTTCCACTTAATAATATTCAGCCTTGCAAAGTCATTGTAAAAAAAAATCATCTTTTATTGAGTATAGCTGTTGAACTTCTTGTCTTTATTAATGGACTTAAAAAAGCAGCAGCACGTTGCTCCTGAACTTGAGAAAGTAGTGCATAACTTTCTGATGGTCTTCAATCCAGTTTCATCTCCTTTTGGAGCTTGTTGTGTGGGCATGGCATAAGAGCCGTACAGAGTTGTCCTTACCTTGTGTGCTTGCCAGCTTCTGGAAGTGGTGGTTTTAGGACCATTGAGCCGTAGCATCAAGACCATGATAGCTGCCAATAAGTTCTCATCTTCATGTGTTTTTAAAAACTCTTTTCTTTCCCATCTGCTGCGTTGTAGCCTTTTCCTTTTCTTGCTGCGTCTGTCTGCTCAGTAACCTCTGAGTGGCTTTCCAGCTCTTGCGTAAGTGCTGATCCTTGCATGCACCAGACATTTGGAAAACACAACTCTTTTCATCTTAGCTACCTTTTTTTTTTTCTTTAAAGGCTCATTGAAAAGACACAAGCTGGGAAAGTTCAGGGTGCACCGTGCAAATTGGCAGGTGCTCACTTCCAGATGCAATTGTTTGTAATAAACCTCCTGCACCCTAACTTCTTTTGGTTTGTTGAGAAGGGGGTGAACCCATGTAATCACAGAATGTTACAGGTTGAAAGGGACCTCGAAAGATCATCGAAGTCCAACCCCTCTGCTGGAGCAAAGTAAGCCTACAGTACTGTCTCAAGGTGTCCTACATGGGGCTCAAACCCGTGACCCCAGGAATTCAGAGTCCCATGCTCTACCAACTGAGCCAACCGGGGGGGTCCATTCACTGGTCACTGAGTAAACCTTGCGGTGGGCTTTGCTAGAAGTAGTACCCTACTAGCAGAGGTTTCTTTCCTGAGGCTTCCTTCTGATACTTGAGGAATGAAGAGTGAGCCCCTTTTAGACAAAACCCAGGTCCAAATGCTACAGCACAATGTGTCTGCATGCAGAGTGCTTCACTTGCTGCCATCATCTTCTTTTCTGAGGATGTGGTGTGCTGAGAGTTGGCTGCAAACTGGGAAGCATCTGCCGGATCAGGGCTGGTCTTGGAATCAAGATCATCTTGTGAACACTGTTCCCAGGGAGTAATACCCCAGGTTTGCAGGAGTAATTTTACCATTCAAACACCTACTAAGAAATGCCTCTGCTGGTAAACTGCAAGTGGAATTACTACCAGTGATGTCAATGAACCCCTTTTTTGCAGAGAATAAATCAGCTGCTCCTCCTCAGCTCCCATGAAGCCCTTACAGAGACCTTCATTTGTCGCTGTCAGAGGCACTTAGGTTTCCCAGCTGCAAGAAAGGGGGGGAAACCAGAGACTGTAAAATCCAGACTGGAATTACCTTTGCTCATGCTGTCAGTGAAACACTTTCAATGCATTTTTTTTTTAGACTGTCAGCCAGGTGCATTAGAATAAAAAGTACTAGGTTTGCTGTGAGCAGATGCAGGGATGCATCGATTTCCATACTGCTGAAAACATGTCGTAGTTGCAAGCTCTCTCAGGGAAAGCATTAGCTTTCTAATCTCTTTTTCTATCCGAGACTGCATCTCAAAAAGTACCAGTGCCACAAATGGCCTTGTTTTCATCAGAAACTAGGGGTGTATTCGTGCACCTAATGGCTTAAGGTCTGTATGGGGTGTCTCATGGTTTGGAGAATCTCTCCTGCCCAAAGACGAGAGCTAAGCTGAAGTTATCCTATCTCAGCCTCTTGCTAGTTTTCTTTAAAGAGAAAGTAAATGCCCTCACCCAAGCCAGTGGTCTGTATCCATGTTACCTAAACCCTGATTTATTATTTCCCCCTTCCATGTAGTTCCCAAACCAGTCAGTAGGTTCAAAAGAGAGCCAGACTCAAGACCTGCAGCCTGTGCAGTCCCTTCCTGCTCTTCCCCTGTAAGGGCCCCCCATCAGCAGGGGTGAGAAGCTGTTCGTAAGCAAAGGTGGTTTTCTGTCACATCCCTCAGAAGGCAGAGCTTGACAGATGTAGGCTGAAAAGGAACCGCGTTGGCTGCCTGAGGCACCTCTTCACTTGTCGCTCATCTCGGTTTGTTTCACTTTTAAGGCTTCTCTTTCCCAAACTTGCAGCTAAAAATTAACATTTTTTGGGGGAAATAAAAATGTAACTTAAAAAGATTTGGCTTTTCTGGGGCTGCACAGCCAGCAGCTGAAAGACCTGAGAGGATGCTGGGAGACCTGTTGCTTCTTGCCAAGTGCTGCTGATGGGCAGCAAGACCCATTCCGGGTGCTAACTCTGATGTGTCCCACTGTGTCTATCACGGTCTGGTAGCCTCTGCCACAGAGGCGTCCACGGGTTGCCATCGCAGCTGGCAGGGAAGATGTGGGGAGAGCAGGACTGTCCTCTGCCTGTGCTGCCAAACAACTTCTAGAATCATAGAATCATCAGGGATTGGAAGGGACCTCGAAAGATCACCCAGTCCAATCCTCCTGACACAGCAGAATCACCTGGACCAAGTCGCACAGGAATACATCCAGGTGGGTCTTAAAGGTCTCCAGTGAAGGAGACTCCACAACCCCCCTAGGCAGCCTGTTCCAGTGCTCTGTCACCTTCACTGGGAAGAAGCTTCTTTTCATATTTATGTGGAACCTCCTATGCTCCAGCTCACAACCATTGCCCCTCATCTTATCACTAGATGACATTGAGAAGAGCCTGACTCCATCCTCCTGACACCCTCTTCTAGGAAACTTATAACTCGCTTGTCAGGGAACGGGCTTCAAGCTCATGCAGGACCTTGAGAAAAGAGATCTATTCAGCAAGTGCAAAAACAACTTGCTGATCCTTTGCAAAGACCACACAACAGGGAACACAAAGTGAAGCCTGCAGAGGAAAGAGTAAAGAATATTAATGATGGTATTTTTCAGTCACCTTTGGTTTGCCTTCTAGTTTTGCATGCTGGCTTTTGCAGGCAGGAGCTGTTGAACTGTGCAGAGCAGAGTAATTTTGTGCTTGCAAGGGTGCATTTCTGCAACCAAATGGCAGCTACAGAGCTGAGGGCTCAGTGCCTGACCCCTGGAGCAGCCCCAGACAACCATTCGTTGCCCTGGCATCAAACTGGTGCCCTATCACTAAAAACAAAGAAACAGCATAGTTTCATAAAATAAATCACCCCAGGTACCAGTACAGGTTGGGGACTGATGTGTTGCAGAGTAGTGTAGGAGACAGGGACCTGGCTGTCCACCAGGATGACCATGAGTGTGATCTTGCGGCTAAGAGGGCCAACAGCATCCTGGGGTGGATTAGAAGAGGGATGGTTAGCAGATCGAGAGTTCTTCTTCCCCTCTACTCTGCCCTGGTGAGATCACATCTGGAGTATTGTGTCCAGTTCTGGGCCTCTCCATTCAAGAGGGATGTGGACCTGCTGGAGGAATTCCAGTGTAGAGCAATGAAGATGATGAAGGAAGTGGAGCACCTCCCTTCTGAGGAGACCCTGAGGGAGCTGGTTCTCTTTAGCTTGGAGGAGACTGGGGGGTGGCCTCATTAATGTCTATAAATATGTGAGGGGTGGGTGTCAGGAGGTTGAAGCCGGGGTCTCCTCAGTGGCATCCAATGATAGGACAAAAGGCAATGGGTGTGAGAGGGAACATAGAAGGTTCCACATCAATACAAGAAGGAATTTCCTCACAGTGAGGGTGACAGAGCACTGGAAGGGGCTGCTCAGGGGACTTGTGGAGTCTCCTTCACTAGAGATGTTTAAAACCCACCTGGATATGTTCATGTGTGACTTGGTCTAGGTGATCCTGCTGTTGCAGGGGGATGGGACTAGATGTTCTTTTGAGGTCTGTTCCAATCCCTTACGATTCTATGAAATGAGATGAGTTTCACAACATCTGTAAAGACAAGGGAAAGTGGCAGGAGGCCTGTTCTCTTGGAAAAACCTACAAATTATTAGGGAAATTCAATAGAAAAAACATGCTTGACGGGACCATCTCAAGCTGGTTGGGGATATCCTGAATGTTCACAGAGGTGATTTCCATCACTGTTTTGTATTATTAATAGATGGGGATGGAACAAGGCACGATGAAGGCAATTTAAATATATTTTCTTCTTCAAGTCTCCTGACGATGTTCCTATTAGTCTTTGTAGTGTCTCTTCTCTGATAACAAATGGAAAACATTTTCTTAGTTAAAGTAGTCTCTACAGGAAAGATGGGAAGGAAATGTTTGTGGGCGCTAGTTGAGGAAAACAGAGAATTTATTTAGCATTCATGAGTTGTTGTCCCTCTTACTTGTTTTCTGTAAATATTTATACCATCATCTTTTTCCTGCCAAGGATATTGTGGAAGCAGAAGCAGATTTGCTGGGGAGTGTTTCTCCTACAAGAGCTGCTCTCTACCCCAAGAGCTCCAAGAAGCCTGGGAGGAGGTTCCTTATGCAGCAGCTGCAGCCACGCGGTGGCTATGGGTTACCCGCTGCACACAGCAGCTAGTGAGTGCCTAAAGCAGTAGCAGTCACAGCAAATTTGCAGTATAAACTGACTAGAAAACAATTTCTAATGAACAAGTTAATTAAAAAACCCAATATGCCTCCGTAAATAATTGGTGAGGGGAGAAATAACGTTAACAAAAGACACATTTTTGGCCGATGCTGCAATATATTCTGCTGAATTCTGTGGCTGTGCATTATTGTGCAGACCAGCTGCATCTTGCCTGTCTCTTTTAATGTATTTTACCCTTTAGAGGCCGTTGCACTGATGTTAAACCTCTGCTTATAGTTTGTCTGGAAATTCATTAAAGGCTAAATATGAATAACTAATGTCCATGAACATTTTGCTGCTGCCTGTAACCGGACCCTGGTCAGGGAGACAAAGAGACCCCTCAGTTGGTGCTTATGCTTAACCATGAGGAGCTTCCACTATGTTTCATAAACACAGCAAAACTTTCCACATCCATTCCACTGACAGCTCAAATAAATTCCTTGGTATGTTTGGTACATCTTTCTCAATTCAGAACAGTTGTGATACTTTCCCTCACCCTCCTGAGCATCACAATCACCTGCTACTGGTGACTGCAGCAGACTCCTTCCTATTTGCAGTAGCTATTCCCTTAATCAGTACTTGGACAAATCTCTTCTCCCACAAAGCTTCAGGCAGTTCCTTGTGCTCCAACAGTTCTAAACCTTGTCCCTAGTGTAGGCAGAACATATAGCCCAGGGAGGTTGTGGAGTCTCCTTCTCTGCAGATGTTTAAAACTCACCTGGGCATGTTCCTGTGTGACTGGATCTAGGTGATTCTGCTCTGGCAGGGGCATTGGACTAGATTATCTTTCTAGATCCCTCCCAATCCCTAATGTTCTGTGATTCTCTGATAATGACAGTGTGGAAAAAGCGGTGTCTCTGGGGGGACCATTTAGCCCACCCAAACTCTGCCTCATTGGGTGAAGTGCTCCTCTCAGCAGTTCACGCTCTGCTGTACTTACGGCGCAGCCAGTGCCACACCTTGGCTCTTTCCAGAGCCAGGTCCTGACACACATTTCTTAATTTTCATCAAAAAGTCACAGCTGGTGGGTTTGGGTTTTTTATAGTGGTATTTTTTCATCACATTCCCCAGTGGTCCATGCCTGGTCCTTCTGCAGCACACACATCCCTGGCATTCCAAGCTCCAGCAGCAGAAAGTTACATTCCATTTATCTCTCCTGCCTCTCTTATTTGTACTACTCCCTGCTAAACTAGGCGTTTAAAATGTGCCTCATTTTGAGTCTTCAGAGAACAGCGGAGGCATCTTTCTGTTTGTATTTGCTCAGGATATGTCTCTTCAGTATTAGTCAGGCTTGTAATGCAGCAGCAACATGAGCCCAGTGCTTGGGGAGCTGAATCAGCCCATTAAAGCAACCCCTGGTGCATCATCCTGACTTTGCATGAGGGAGCTGTGACTTTGTACTCTGGTGCAACACACTGGACCAAAAGCTTTGCTCAGTGCATCTGGATCTGTGATTTAAAAAAAGAAGTCCACTCGTGTTTCCTCTTTGGCAACGCAGAGATAATCTGTTCTATAGCAGAGCATCAGCCCAGAGTGACTGATCCATGAAATGCATCAAAGGTAGCAGTGAGCTGCTGTTGCTGCGTGAGCAGGTTTTGTTGTGCCAGTGTGTCTTCTGTAGAGCACCAATCCTATAGATCTACCAACAAGCAGCTAAGCAGGCCCTGGGAAACCTTGCACAGTTGCCTGTCTTGCTTGGGTCCAGCTCAGATGAATAAAAACAATCAGTATAACTGGGAATTCTTTTCATATTGATTTTGCAAACGTCTCTTGAGCTTTGTGTTGGGGAGAGGAAGCTTTCTGTGCCCTTCTCCCACTTGTGATTTAAGTAATGTAAAAGTAACTAAAGTCATCTAGTCCAAATTTTAAGTAACTAAAATTTGGGGGATTGTAGAGATATTAGTTATGGGACATCCCTGAAAGAGCATAAAGGCAAAAACCTTCTGTAGATGAAGTAAACTTAGAATTTCCTTTAGAATAAGGGAAATTTAAGTGAAGTTCTTTGCTGTAACAGCATCACATGAGCAACTCATCACTCTGCAGAAGCAGAGAGTACACTGCTGGCTCCTGCTGATGCCACATGGAATCATTCAGGTTGGAAAAGACCCTTGGGATCATCGAGTCCAACCATCCATCCTACTCTACAAGTTCACCCCTAAACCAGATCTCCCAATATAGGTATACTCAGGTACAGCCTGAGTGCTAGATAGGGGTGGGAACTTCTTTGAGCACAGTTGGACCACAAAGACTTTTAAGCTCTAGGCTTCTGAAGCCGATGAACTTGCCTTCCATGGAAGAGGTGCTGCAATGTCACAGGGACTGGCAAATTCTGAAACCTAAGGCACAGCCCTGGGGGTAACTGAGTGCAGTAGAAGTTTGCTGAACCTGAGAGTGTTTGGAAGAGAAGCAGCTGAAAACAATGGGCAAGTGCTTTGGTCCTCAGGTCATTCCAGTTTCCAAACAAATGTGGAGGTTGTTAACAAGCTGATGTTTTCATTAAAGTAACAAGTGACCTAAGAAAACATGGACAGCAGCATTTTTCTGCACCATCATTTGCTTTTGGCAGCTCTCAGATCTCTGTCATCAACACCCTAATTTGATTACACAGGGTTACTTAGCAGCATAACTAAAGACTTCTCATGTAAGTGAGGATTTAGCAGGATTAAGCCGAGCATTAAAACTAGGAACGCAGGGAGGAAAGGTTACAGGAGGAAGAATTATTCTCTCTTAACATCCCGCCCTTCATTCAATGATCCATATCTTTCTTCAGATACAAACAGAATATTAACCAGCCTTTACACAGGGATTTCATTTCCAAACATGCTGTTTGGATATTCTCTATATGAATATCAGAAAGCAAACACAGAGCAAAGCCAGCAGATTCCCTCAGACTCTCTGCAGATTGATGTTTCTTGGAGCTGTCTCTCCATACGTTGATCCTTCACTGCCGCCTTCCATTCGATCGGTGCCTATAAGCCTTGTGGACCAAAGCAGTAGCAAGTGAGGTCTTTGCTGATGATCAAGGAGGGATCTTGATCTTCATCTGCATTAGCAGTTAAATCTTCATCCGTATTTGTAGGTAAACTGCTACTGCTGCCCAGAACTAACAGTCACACAGCTACAGAGCTGGAGAAACCCTCTCCTACGCTTTGAGCTCTGGGAGCTTGTGCTGAAGCAGGTTCTTTCTCTTAAGCCCCAGGTATCTCCAGTAATGCTCAGTGAGGCAGCCGGTCTGCGTGAATGATGTGAAGCTGGTTGACCAATTGCTTTAAGCTGAGAAGGCAGTTTAGGACTCGGAGATGGAAATTCTGTAGTCTGTGAGAGCATCTCATCCAGCGAGGACACAGTGATCTTTTCATAAGTTGCTCTAACCTTTCAAATAGTGTGTCTGCACTATGAGGAGAAAGAGAAGCAATAGCATGGCACAGATCACAGGGCTCCTTGAAGAGGAGGTGTCACTAAGGAGCCTTACCCTGCAGCTGCGGAGGGCTACAGCAGAGTGAATTCATCTAAGCCTGTTTCGATGTAGTCACTGAGAAGATAAACCTGCTTTGGAAAATGGCCTCGTAGAATTGGAGGAGACAACACTTCACAAAAGATTTGAGGCAGACCAGTTCAAAGCTGCCTCAGGACTGTGTTTCCTGCTGCCAGCTGTGTGCAAGTAGAGTCCAGTATGTGGGGAAGGGACAATGACATGTGGAAACCGTGACACCAGTCTAGGCTCTATTTGACTGTTTAATTTAGTAGACTGTATTTTCTGAGTTAATGGTCTGTCTTCCCCCTGCCCTCAGCTAAATTTATCCAACTTCTCAGACTTATTCCATGTAGGTGGGGGACTGTGGTTGCTTGCATAAGTATGAGGATGGGGTTCCCCAAATGTTAGGAATTCCAGTATCTGATGACAGACTTGCACTTACTGCACCTACTTCATGTTGGTGACGGCGATATCTGGCCTGAGGGTAACAGGGGTGTAGATCAGCACCCACACAACTATAGAATGGTTTGGGTTAGAAAGGGTCTTGAAAGGTCACCTAGTCCAAACCCTGTGTAGTGAACGGGGACATCTTTACAGGATCACAGAATATTAGGGATTGGAAAGGACCCTGAAAAATCAGCCAAATCTTCAAGTAGACCAGGTTGCTCAGAGCCCTATTCAACCTGATCTGAAACGTTTCCAGGGGTGATGCTGCTTCTACCAACTCTCTGGGCAGCCTGTGCCAATGCCATCTCATTGTAACCCTCATCCATCTCCCATTGATGTCCTCCTAACGGTCCAACACAACTCCAGACTCACTGTTCATGCCATCTGTGATCGTGTGGGACTATTCACTTCTGTTTCTTATTCTGCATTTTATTTAGCAGTTCCTCTGCCAGCTGTCCTCGATGCTTCAAACTACACAAGGAGATTATAGCATCATAGAATATTAGGGATTGGAAGGGACCCCGAAAGATCATTTAGTCCAATCCCCCTGAGATTCATGTCTCCAAGAGGGGATGAGTAGCTGACAAAAGAACTCAATAAAACAATTTGCTCTGGTGGTTATATTGGATTGTGTAAGTAAAAGGGTTTTAATTCACCTCGGTGAATGAATTTTTATGATCTGCATCACTGAAATCATTCTCAGGGAAATGAAATAATTAAAAACTATATTCTCCTCTCTTCATTGTATTTAGATTAACAAAGTCAATGAAATCCCAGCATTTTATCTGGCATCAAATGGTATTGCATTTTGAAGTTAAATTGGGCATTCATCTTTTTCTGGTGAGTTTCTTGAAACTTAAACTTACCTTTCTTTCTCTCCCTCCTCGTGCTTCTCAGTGCCAGTAAATTAAAGATGACTAGAAACTGAAAATGCTTTCAGAAACAATCTTGACATTCACAGCCAAGCACACAAAGGGAGGAACAAGAGAGAGAAATGTAAGCCCTCTTTTTTCGTATTAGCATCAGAATTGAGCAATTAATTGGAAAACTTCACACATATCCCACCAACATTTTCTTTTCAGTCTGCATTCAAGAACATTTTATGCAAATGTTAATTTGCCCAATCATACAGCAGTGTTGTTCTAATCCTCTCTCTTCCCAGACTTGGAAAACAACTGATTTGGCAAGTTACAAGTTCTCTGGCCCGTAAATTCTCCATGAATAGTTTTTCTATGATAAGTCACTTAAACATTTGCATTTGGAGGGATTGGACTGGATGATTTTTTGAGCTCCTTTTCAATCCCTAATGTTCTGTGATTTGTCTGGTTAGGGGGAAGGTGGTCAAATCCGGTAACTTGCCATTGGAAATGTAGCTGTTGTGGATTTTAATGAGAGAATTATAGCAAAAATGATAATTTTCACACCCTTCCCTGTATTACAACAGGGAATTCTTTGTGTAACTGAGGCAGTATCACACTTGACATCTCCGAATGACAGATTGCCCTTGGCCAAATTTTGTCACTGATGCAGATAGGAGCAAGATTTCCCCATAACTGCGTGGACAGCACAGAATCACAGAACATTAGGGGTTGGAAGGGACCTTGAAAGATCATCCAGTCCAATTCCCCTGCCACAGCAGGATCACCTAGATCCAGTCACACAGGAACATGTCCAGGTGGGCTTTAAATGTCTTCAGAGAAGGAGACTCCACAACCCCCCTGGGCAGCCCCTTCCAGTGCTCTGTCACCCTCACTGGGAAGTTCCTTCTTATACTGATGTGGAACCTCCTCTGTTCCAGCTCACACCCATTGCCCCTTGTCCTATCACTAGATGCCACTGAGCAGAGCCTGGCTCCATCCTTCTGACACCCACCCTTCACATATTTATAGACATTACTGAGGTCACCCCTCACCGGTCTGCAGAGTTAGTTGCAGGCTATAATTGTGAAGGTGACCATGGATAAGTAGGAAAGGACACAGTGACCCATTATACTCCTGTGCCTTCTCATTCACAGATGTGGTTTTTGTGACATTGGGTGTTCTGGGCTGGCTCTGTACTCTTTCACACTGCATTTTTTTCATTCTTTAGCAGACAGCCAATGTATAATTGACAAAACCAGGCTCTAGGTGCTTTGTATGTGTCAAATGTTTGACAGCAACATTTTGCTTGTAGTTTACCAGCGTGTACCTCTGAGAGACCAGCCAAAAGGATATTGCTGTAATCCATCTTGTGCTAAAATGCATGAATTAAATCTCTGCGGGTATCTGGTCAAGAAGAGGGCAAATTCAAGCAATTCTCCTGTAGCTTTGAGTACTAAAATATGCGTGTGCTTGAAGTGGGAGAGCTGTAACACCCAAAACTGGCTGCAGCTGCAGAAGAGCTTTAAGTTTTAACCTTGGGCGGCTGCTGCTGCTCAGAGAGGCAACAGGGAGTTACCTCAGTAAAGATGTGGAAAAGCAGCCCCATGCAATTTCTACTGTTCTGTCCTCGTAGGGGAGGGATTACTGTTGGAAATATAGCTGACAGGCATTTGTGTGGTTTCAACACACATCCTAAGAGTTGAATCACAGACAATCGCCATTCCTAGGTGCCTCTAACCCCTGCAGGTCTCTTTGCAACCTCCAGCTGGTGCAGTGCCAACTGCAGGACAACCCCTTGCCCTTGAGATCCTGACCTTGCCTTTCAGCCACTACAGCTCCATACATCTCTGTCCCTCACTACCTGAATCATGCATTTCACTGCAAGTGATTCAGCTTGTGCAGTGGACACAGCCTCCTGTCTTTGCCTTATTCATCTTGTTAGCACACCTCAGGTGTTTGCCAGTGTTGGTAGCTGTTAGCCAATACTAAACCACATCAGTCCTGGGATAGGTAATCTTCTTCTTTTGCCTTCAGATTTTGTTCTTGTCTACAGCTTGTTGGACTTACACGCCTTTAGTTGCCTGAACAACTCTTTCATCCACTTCCTTATATATGGCTACTGTGGTCTCTGCCTTGGAGCAGCTCCTCCATAGTTCTGCAGAGACTACAGAGATTTTCCAGTCTCCCTAATACAACTATTTAATTTCTAAGCACATCCATTAGAAAATATCTTGAAAGCTTCCCACCCCAACCCAATTTTACTTGGCCATTGTGACTCACCTAATTTGTACCAATCTCAGAAGAGGGTGAGGGAACTGAAACATCATTTTCTTGACAATTTGTATTTGTATCGTTATACTCCCACATCTATGTTTTTAGAAGTAGAAGAGTAGAAAAACACAGAACAGAAGATGACTACTTCTTTTTTTTTTCTTTTTTAAGCACACTTAAAAATTAAATCCATTAAAGGAAGTGAAATTTTCTCTTTTTCTTATTCAAAGACCTTCCAGAGTATCTTTATTAAGGAATCAGCACTGTAGGTTTGTCACTTTCCAGCAAGCAATTAAAGCTCCACATTTACAGTCAGTTAGATGAACCAGATGTATTCCTGGCAAGGGAGAGCTTGAAAAGCAACAGATTTTGAAGTACTTTGACAGCCCTTAATCTCCAGACATAATAAAGCTCTGCTTAGGAAGCCTTCCAGTAAGTAAACTCTTTAGTTTGTCATGTGTTACTTAACGGTTCTGTTGGTTAGACTCTTAATTGTTGAGGACTTAGATTGGGCTTTCTTACTCTCGTACTATCTTCTGCAGGAGTGAAAGGGGATGTTCCCAGGGAATTAGAATTAAGTCTGTAAGAGCCCTGTGGAGAGTTTTCACCTCTTACTCTATTTTAAATTGAAAGACTGGCTGCATTTTTTGTCCCTTTCACTTAATGGCAGTATCAGAGAACACCAGGGATTGGAAGGGACCTCAAAAGGTCATCTAGTCCAATCCCCCTGCCAGAGCAGGATCACCTAGAGCAAGTCACATAGGAATATGTCCAGGTGGGTTCTCCACAACCTCCCTAGGCAGCCCGTTCCAGTGCTCTCTCCTGTGATGGTCCCTTCCAGTACTCAATGCACTGTGATGCTATGTAGAGATGCTCTGCAAAGGAATGTAGTGAGACTGTGCTAACATGATTTTGCCAAGAGCACTCAGTATGTGTCAGATACAAAGTGAAGGAGAAGACACTAGACTATTTCCTTTATAACAGTTGCAAAATCATGAGGAAATATTGACTATCCATGGCCTGTGCAATAGGTGCCCATTTCTGTTTCGAAGCAAAAGACAAACTAACAGGAGTGTTATAAAATGGGAGAGGTGCAGCGGCCAGCACAGGGATGAGGAGAGAGCCAGGGGAGTCTGCTACAACAAAAGCATTTTTTAGATCTAAGGCTGCCATCTCACAGCTGCTTCTCCACCAGATCTTAAACCTTCCAGTTCTGAAGTGTGAAATGGATCCAGCCCTTAGCTCGATGCACACGTGTGTGTGACTTTCTCTGTCTCATTCACCTGCTTAACACCCACTTCAGTGGTACCTCCAGCTGAGAAATCTTTAGCAGTCTCTGCTAGGTATAACCTCTGGAAGCTATTATCTCTTAACTTTAGGGCAAAGTCTGTCAGCTTCACACAGGGGCTCTGAATTTCTCCTGCTCAGGCTAAATCTTGTATTGTTTGAACAGGGATTACAAATCTTCAGGGGAAAGAGCAACAACTCTTTGCTGTCCGTAGAGCATCTTGCATAAATCAGCCATATTTTCTGGTCTCTTTATAGACAACTAGAACTGATTTCAGTTTCTGTTATAAAGTACAGTAACATAAATAAATGTTCTCATTTTGTCCTGCCACAAGACCTGTCCTCACTGCCTGGACGTGTTCCTGTGCAGCTGGATATAGAGGATCCTGTTGTGGCAGGGGGATTGGGATCTTTTGAAGTCCCCTCCAATCCCTGATGTTCTGTGATTCTGCCCAAACTAACTGGCATCTCTGGTGTCTTACCCTGGATGCCCTTGTTCATGTAGCAGCTCAGCTAGAGCACAGAAAATGCCATCACACTCTTCTTGATACTGCACAGGATAAGAGGGAGCAATGAGATCCATATGCATCATAGAATCATTAGGGATTGGAAGGGACCTCCAAAGATCATCTAGTCCAACCCCCCTGCCACAGCAGGATCACCTAGACCAAATGGCACTCCTCTAGCTTTTTTGTGATTGAACTCTGCTTTCAAGGCAAGACTGCATCTCCCCACCCTACGTTAAAGATAGGAGGAATAAACCATAACCAAGCCCATGACTCTTTCTTTACTGAATATTTATTTACTAGAGGAACAGCAAGGGTCACCCAGGAAGAAGCCACAGCAATGTGAGACCCAGCTGATCTGCAGCATCCTGAGCCTTCGCTGCCACTCCATACTTGATTAAAAATGAATCTATCGCTAGGTCACTTCGGTGAGAGAGGACAGCAGGAGCACTCTCAGCTGCTATGCCCGAAAATTCCTTCAACACACACATTTCTTATTTCTTAGGTGAAGGAGTCCATTTGGCTCAAAAACTTCAGTTATTTGCAACTATCATGCAAGAAAAATAGGTCTGTTTTCAAGAACGGTCTCAATTGGAGTGTATTTTGCTCTATGATGAGTTCTCAGGTTTGTGGCAGCCTCATAGGCTGTGGAAACTCTTCCAGCTTGCAAACCTGAAGTACTATAAAAGTTTTAAGACATTAGATATTATTTAGTGAATTATTGAGAATGATGTTGTTTGCACAGCTTGCAAGCTTAGCAGAAAGAGAGGAGAGTAAAGTTTGGATTTGAAAACAAGAAGAAAGAAAAAGACACTGCCAGGGGGTTGTCACAGAGCCAGTGAAGGAAGAGTAGTTTGGGAGAGTATTCCATGCTACTGCAATATCACAGGATCATTTAGGTTGGAAAAGACCTACAAGATCATAAAGTACAACCTTTAACCTTTATCACCCCTAAAACAGATCTGTAAGCACCTAATTTCTACAACTTTTAAACACAGGAAGGGATAGTGACTCAACCACCTCCCTGGGCAGCCTATTCTACTCCCTTCCTACCCTCTGAGATCACAAATGTTTCCTAATGTCCAGCCTAAACCTCCCTGGATGCAGCTTTAGGCCATTCCTTCTAGTCCTATTGTGGTTTACTTGATGTGCATGGCAGCTCCTTTCTTTGCAGGGAAGGTCAGAATGGGGCACGCATGTTGCAGATGCACGGAACAATCAACAGCATCACTTTTAATCCTTTTGTCTCTGGGTGTGTAAAAGGCAGGTTGATGCTCTTCAAACAGGCACGGGTGAATAAAACTGCCACTGTAGGATTTGGCTAAGATGAGGGTTTTTTTTTTTCTAGGACAGGTTTAGCAGAGACCCATCACCTTATCTTTGACTTTTACCTCTGGACAGACTTTGGATTTAAATCTATCCAACTAATTCATCTACCTGGAGACCTGGTTGTAGTCTAGTGTTTCCTATTGACCAGTTGTAGGCAGCTCACAGCTCAGCAAGCAGGGTTTTGAAGTGCCCTTTGGAAACACTTATCTCTCCCTGCTCATGTAAGCAGTCCAGGAGTCTTGCTTAGCTCTGGAGTGATCTCAGGTGCCAAGTCCTGCAGCATCTCAGTAATAGGCATTGAATTCCTTTACTAACGCCGGCTGTTGGACTCTAACACTGCACTTGCTGTAGTGCATCAGTTCTCAGGCAGCAGTTTCCAGTAATCAGATTCCTGTGTGATCTGTCAAACACCAGCCACTGCACTGGTTGTACCCTAGTGATTTTGAGTCATGTTTTGGCCTGCAAGTCAATGAGCATCTGATAATTAACTACTGAACTGAAGCAGAGATCGTTGTGACAAGGAGCAGCCAACTCCGCTAGAGTATTAGTGACAGAGCACTGGAAGGGGCTGTCCAGGGGGGTGTGTGGAGTCTTCTTCTCTGGAGATATTTAAAACCCCAGCATGTTCCTGTGTGACTTGATTTAGGGGATTCTGCTGTGGCAGGGGGATTGGACCGGATGATCTTTCAAGGTCCTTTCCAATCCCTAATGTTCTGTGATTACAAATGTAAACCTTTAGAACTAAAATAAGAGCAGAACTAATATTTAATTTTGCTCTTATTTCACCTAAACTGTTTGAAGTCAAGACGCAACTGAAAAACACTTCCAGTGAAAACTCTACGATGAAAAAAATGCAATAACCGAATGGAACTGTTTGGATTTTGAATGAATAATTCAGTATGACAAAGATAAAAAGTGAAGCAGGTATCCACCCAGCCGCATCATGCAAACAGAAGTTTAAATAAGACAAAAATAGAGAAATAATGGGGAAAAAAACTTTCTTGTCTTGGGGCTAATTAATGCATTTAGCCTGACAGTTATTTCAGAAGCTTTGGCTGACTTAAAATGGGATTTTCTGGGTGATGCTCTGCACAGATAGATTTTATACTTGGCAGCTATCATAGCATTTTAGTCCTGAAAAAAAGGGGTTTGTACTGCAGGCATACAACTAGAGCCAAGCACTGCATCCATCATCTCTTTCCCAACCTCCCCTCCTATCGCTGTCTCGCAAAACCTTCTCTCACATTATTTTTGGCCCTGTCAAAAATGGATGGCTTTACCTTTGGCAAAGCAAAGGATGGAGCTCAGCTGAAATTAGTGGGTATGTTGGGGATGTTTTCTGGATCATGTCTAGGATTAGCACTGATAGTCCTGGCTTTACTGACACAAACTGCAGAATTCATAATCATTTCAGTGGGGCAGGGTTTGATGACTACATCTCTTGATACATTTTGTCTCCTTCCTACTGCTCAGCTACACACAGTTTGTATATTTATCGTCTAATGCAAAACAGTGCTTGGAAGGCAAATTACAAATGCTTCCTCTTTGCTAAGATAAATATGTGAAGGGTGGGTGTCAAGAGGATGGAGCCAGGCTCTTCTCAGTGGCATCTAATGATAGGACAAGGGGCAATGGGTGTCAGCTAGAACAGAGGAGGTTCCACATCAATATGAGAAGGAACCTCTCCACGGTGAGGATGACTGAGCACTGGAAGGGGCTGCCCGGGGGGTTGTGGAGTCTCCTTCTCTGCGGATATTTAAAAGCCTCATGGATGTGTTCCTGTGTGACTTGTTCTAGGTGTTCCTGCTGTGTCAGGGGGTTGGACTAGATGATCTTTCAAGGTCCCTTCCAATCCCTAATGTTCTGTGATCAAGTGCTGTGACAAAGCTCTCTTAAATCTATTCTCACTCCGTAGCTCTGTACAGTGTGTGTGTTGTGACAGCGATCACACTGAGCTTTCAATATGAAGTTATTTTATAAAAACCACTAGTGTCCTTATAATAGCTGATGGAATAATGAGCAGGCACGGGAAGATTTTAAACTAGAAAGTGAGTTCCTTCTATTTTAAGTCTGCATGAAGTACTTATCAGAAAAGTTGGGTTGAGTGAACTGCAAGACTGATTTTTTTATTTTCCTCCTTAACAGATCAATTAATTGTGTGGGTGTTGTGGTTTAACAGGAGGGATATTAGTAGTCTCTAGACAGAGATTACTGACATCTATAAATGAATTCAATTTGTCAGCCCTGGGATTTCACTGGGAGCAGCTCAGTGCAGCAGCAACAGAAACGGGGCCGTTTGGATGATTTTCTTTAGCAAATTTCTGCAGAACCATTGCACAGAACAAACTGCTGGCTAACAACAGTAAATCTGAGAAATGGGGGGGAAATGCAGCCACATCGCACCACTGCAGAGGGGGTGGAAGCATTCTCCATAAACACTCGTGGATATAACATATTGATCCCTCACCACAATTTACTGTTCAACACAATCGTATTTATTCACTGCACAGGCGTGAATTACACAGCTTGTGGCTGCTGGTAGCCAAAGGAGTCAAAAAGCCCATTCTGGTCCTCAGCCACAAAGTGTCATGGACTCTGTCACCTACAAAATCAATGATGAAACAGTAATAATCATGAAGCTATTTTCAGTATTGAAGGTTTTACAGTGGAATGAATTCCCAGGGTGCATTAAACTAATCCAGCGTCTGATCTCCTATCGAAAATGCTGCAGAGCCTTTGGTGTAGGTTTGGGTTACATTCAAAACCTGTTTGCAGTAATCTTGGGTGCAGGGGTGGGTGTGGTGTAAACCCCATGCTGTGTAAACACAGACACTGGGAAACGAGACCACAGAGCACCATCGTGGCAGAGGGTGCAGTCCTGGTTCCTCTTTTTGAGGAGTTTCTGATGTTCATCTCAACAGATAACAAATTGACCTCTGCAGCCCCTGGGGTTTGGCTTTGGCTGCCAGGTGTCTTTCTCTGAGGGCTGTTTTCTGTGTGGCCCTTGTGCTCAAGCTGTGGTCAAGGTGTTAAAATGGTCTGATGTGCTAAGGGTGAGAACAAAGTTTGGTGGTAACTGTAGTTCTTCTGTGTCATGGTTCTGCCAAGGATCTCAAAAAACCTCACCTCTGCCAGTGGTGTGTGGAGACATGGAGCCCTTGAAAAAGCATCTCTAGTGGTTAGACACTAGGAGACAAGGTTGGACTCGATGGCCGTGGAGGTCCTTTCCAGCCATGATGATTCTATGATTCTAAGCTCTGTACCTACATGACTTTTAATCATGTTCAGGGATGGCATCTCAACCCCCACCCTGAGCAACCTGTTAAAGGCTCATTGACCCTTTCAATAAAGTTTTTCCTACTGTCCATAGACTCATTAGGGATTGGAAGGGACCTTGAAAGATCATCTAGTCCAATTGCCCTGCAGCAGCAGGATCACCTAGACCAAGTCACACAGGAACACATCCAGGCGGGTCTTGAACATCTCTGGTGAAAGAGACTCCACAACCCCCTACCAGTGATTTGTCACCCTCACTGTGTCAAACCTAAACTTCCCCTGGTGCAACCTGAGACCATTTCCTCTTGTCCTACCAGGAAGAAGCAGTGCCCTCTGCACTACCACCTCGCCATGAGTTCTGCCCTGACTCCACACTGTGCCAACTTCTCAGAATACCTGTGGGAATGGCTTAGCACTGGTTCTACCACCAGCTGGAGAGACACACAGCTCCCCAGCATAAGGAGGACCTCTTCAAAACGTACTCAGAGCTGCGAGCTTCAGGTGCAGTACCTGCTAAAGGTGCCTGGAGCCTCCCCATCTCTTCTACACGACAGTAGTTTGTGTTATCAGCAAGGACAAAACACTCAATGATTGAACAGTATCGATCTTACAATGGAGTGACCAGAACGAGAGCGTTTCCTGTATATTTTCAAGATACAGTTGCCGTGTTCCTGTCTATAATCATCACATAAGCCCACTGACAGGTTCAATAGCCTCAGCCTGGTGGATTTTAAAAGTCAATACAGAGAACAAGGGTGTGTGTTTTCAAACACACAGCACATCTTAATTGTTTTATTTAAAGCTACGAGCCCTCAAAGAAGCAACGCCCCTTCTGTCTCGGGGCAAAGCCTGTTGCAGCAGCACGGGGGTGTGTTGTCTAAATCAAGTTTAAAGGCTTGCACTAACCCAGAAAACTCTAGCACAACTGATTTAAAGCACCATTCCCCGCACATTTGGTTCTGTTGCCAGCTTTATGAAGACAGGTTTTTGCCTTTACATTCAGAAGATGAGCAATGCGGCTTCCAAAGGTGAATGTGGTCAGTACTGGACTTGGTGTGTGGGCTGCTCAGGATAGATCATAGAATATGAGTCACAAATCTGGGGCTTTCAAAACACCATTTTGCCATGATAGATCTGCTAGTGGTAGGTACCAGCTGTGTAACAGAGTAGCAACTGCTACTGCTTGAAATACAGCAGCTTGCCTGCTTTTTGTGTCCAGTTCTGTGCCCCTCACTTCCAGAAGGGCACAGAACTGCTTGAGAGAGCCCAGAGCAGAGCCATAAAGATCACTAAGGGAATGGAGCATCTTCTTCATGAGGAAAGGCTGAGGGAGCTGGGTCTTTTGAGTTTGGAAAAAAGGAGACGGAGGGATGACCTCATTAATGTTGATAAATATGTGAAGGGTGGGTGTCAGGAGGATGGAGCCAGGCTCTGTTCAGTGTCAGCTAATGATAGGACAAGGGGCAATGGACGTGAGCTGGAACAGAGGAGGTTCCACATCAGTCTGAGAAGGAACTTCTTCCCAGTGAGGATGACAGAACCCTCGAAGGGGCTGCCCAGTTGTGTTGTGGAATCTCCTTCTCTGGAGTGACATGTTCCTGTGTGACTTGGTCTAGCTGATCCTGCTGTGGCAGGAGGGTTGGACTGGATGGTCTTTCGAGGTCACTTCCAATCCCCAACAGTCTGTGGTGCTTTCGCATCAATACTCAAAGACCAGAGAATCCTGCATGTTTGACATTATTCTCACCCCTTTCCAGGTGATTCTGTAGGCAGAGGGTGCTAGAAAAGCTCACAGAGACTTAGCTGAATCCTTCTGTGATCTCTAATTTTCTTTCTGTCCTTCAGTGACACCATTCTGTGCAAAGAGCTGTGCAGCCAGAAGAAGTGGCTGCGGTCACGATTTCCATTTCTGCTGATGTCAGCTTTTTTTTTAAACAGTAATTTTGTTTCCAGGTGAATTTTGTTGTTGTTTTGTTTTCATAAGAGATAATATCTGCTTTTAGTGTAAAACACTCTGCAGATCTCCAGACCCAAGTGATAAAAAGAATTCTTGGAGCTGCTCCAAACAGTTTTTATGTTTAGTTTTGTTTGCAGTGTTAGAAGGCTTTGGTGAAGAGTGATTTCAGCACAGTCAAGCTCTTCTGTCAGGAGCTGAAAATGGGTGGGTGGGTGGTGTTGCTCTGAGGTTTTTTAAGTGACATTCAGTGTTGCAGTACATTAGGGATTGGAAGGGACCTCAGAAGATCATCCAGTCCAATCCCCCTGCCACAGCAGGATCACCTAGACCAAGTTGCACAGGAACATATCCAAGTGGGTTTTAAATGTCTCCAGAGAAGGAGACCCCACTACCCACCTGAGCAGCCTATTCCAGTACACGTGCAGGCTGTGTCTGTGATTGCCATACTCTGTTGTATGGAGTTTTAGGTGCTAAGGGCAGCCACTCTGGCAAGTGAGAAGCAACACAGAGCTGCATGTGTCAGACAAGCTGTATTGGCTAGTTCTAGCCATTGACTGGGCTCCCAAACCTTAACTTAGTGTTAAATTATTCTCACTCTTAGTTCTGTAGACAATACAGGGAAGAAAACCCCGCACATCCCAGTGTGGCAGAGGTAACCTGGGTTGCAGCTTCTTCAGCATCTTGTGCAGAGTGGTGGTACTGCCCTGTAAAGCTGTCACAAGGTTCAGCACTTCGAGCAGGTACTGAGAATCACAGAATCACAGGGCATTAGGGGTTGGAAGGGACCTTGAAAGATCATCCAGTCCAATCTCCCCACCACAGCAGGACCCTTATGATTCTATGATTATGGGGCAATTTTACTTTTTCAGTCTCATAATTTCCTGTGTGAGTTTTACTGCCAATTGCTTTAGCTATTGATTAGGAAGGGAAGAACACGGACACGTTTTGAAGCAAGTGTTATACAGTGCTGCTAAACGTGACTTACAAACACCAGTAACCAGGACCATCCATCTAAGGCACCATTGCACCATATGGGAAACCCTCACCAGAAAATATCAGAGTAATGTGAGGCCAGACAGGAAATTTTGGTGGTGACACTGTTGGGTGGGTGTTACAAGAGCCACAGATCACTGCACATTGATCCAGCCAAGTGCTCCAGTCGACTTTAGTTTTAACCAGATGAGTTCTTAGCAACTCAGGTATTTTTAACCTTATGGCTCAACAGCAGCAGCTTTATACAGTAAAAGCTTCGTGTGATCATCTCCCACTCCTTGAATTATTGAAGGCCCCATTCAGCAAATTGAAGGACTGACAACCCAAGTAATATGAATTTCTCCCTGTGTAGCCTGATAGTGGTTGTGTTCTCCACTAACGCATCATCTTTGGCCAACATCTGTGTCAGGTGTAAATTCGTGCTAAGGCTCTGTGATGCTGTCATGGCTCTTTTGAGTGATGATGAAGGCTTTTACGCTTTAACATCCAGCAAATAAAAATCAAATCCCTGCTCTCTGAGCTCCCAGTTTTGCTTCACTCATCCCTCTAATGCACATTCCTTAACTTCATTCTTTGCTTTCCTTCCCCAGCCCCCCAAAGTCATGTTTACTGGACAGGTTTCTAAACCTTATGCTTCTCTTACTAAGTTTAGCCATAAAGAAACACAGGAGAAGGACTTCTTCTGTTATTAATATCGTTCCTTTGGGAAGACACTTGTGGGACTTTGAGGCAAAGGAGTTAAAATGTAGAGGTTTGAAATGAACCCGTATAGGTTGGGGACTGACTTGTTGGAGAGCAGTGTAGGAGAGAGGAATCTGGGGGTCCTGGTGGACAGCAGGATGACCATGAGCCAGCAATGTGCTTTTGTGGCCAAGAGGGCCAACAGCATCCTGGGGTGGATCAGAAGGGGGGTGGTTAGCAGATCAAGAGAGGTTCTTCTCCCCCTCTACTCTGCCCTGGTGAGACCACATCTGGAGTACTGTGTCCAGTTGTAGGCCCCTCAGTTCAAGAGGGATGTGAGGCTGCTGGAGAGAGTCTGGTGTAGAGCAACGAGGATGATGAAGGAGGTGGAGCACCTCCCTTCTAAGGGGACGCTGAGGGAGTTGGGTCTCTTTAGCTTGGAGAAGAGGAGACTGAGAGGTGACCTTATTAGTGTTTATAAGTATGTGAGGGGAGAGTGTCAGGAGGATGGAACCAGCTCTTCTCAAAGTCATCTGGGATGAGGGGCAATGGGTGTGAGCTGGAACATAGGAGGTTCCACATCAATATGAGAAGGAACTTCTTCCCGGTGAGGGTGATAGAGCACTGGAACAGGCTGCCCAGGGGGGTTGTGGAGTCTCCTTCACTGGAGATGTTTAAGACCTGCCTGGATATGTTCCTGTGTGATTTGGTCTAGGTGATCCTGCTATGGCAGGGGGATTGGACTGGATCATTCGAGGTCCCTTCCAACCCCTAATGATTCTGTGAGTCTATGAAAATGATCATATTAGTGCAGGAAGGGGAAGAAAAACTCACTAAGAACTGGGACTGGGATGATTTCTTAGCAGTTTCTCTTAGAGATAGAGGTGTAATTAGTTTTCTCTGAAGATGTTACTAAGAGAGGTAGCAAGAAAAAATTATAAGGGTGCGTGCTGTGACTCAGAGAGATGCCGATTCCAGTAATGATACCTGATCGAGAGGCACAATGGACACCCATATCTCTTTTCAGACTGAAAGGCAATTTCCGTGAATGAAAGAACAATTTTATATGATCATATTTATCTACATCAGAAGCAGGATATAATTTATCCCTCCGTTTTTGCTGCTGTGAATAGTTTATACGTAGAGGTCAGGCAGAAGTTAAGATGTTCAGCTACAACAGTATGGATTTTTAACCAAAACACAGCACAGGTTGCGTTTGTGTTTCCACAACTGGCAGATGGATCATTGATCAACCCAATGTCTCATACAGCCAATGGTAAATGCTGCCCTTCCATGGTACACTCAAGGTCGACACTCCCTCAGCCATGAACGTTTTGACTAGGCAGCGGGGGAGTTGGCTCTGTGTGGTCTCTGAGATCCTCTGGGGATGCTCACCCTACTGAGGTGGGAGCTAGGAGCAGAGAGTGAGGCAGCAAAGCATCTGGAGAACAGCTCACCTGGTGGCAGCAGAGCAGTCCCTTGGCCATCTGCCTGCCCTGGCCTCAGCAGCACTGAGTTCAACCCACCTGAGTAGCCATGTAGTAAAGTTCCTTCCTCATTCTTTTAGAAGTTCAATGTTAATCTTTTGGTATTTACTTTGTCTTAGAAATGAAGCTGTTCCTTTTGTTCTTGCTTGTTTCAGCCACCACAAAGAGTTTGCTCTGTGTGTTAACCATGTGGATATTTGTTTGGATGAGTTTTTGGGTGACAACCATTTTACCACCTTTCTTACTGTTGTTCAGTATCGCCGTCTATTTCTCAGCCAGCAAGGTGGTTCAAAGATGAAGAGAGAAGTAGTTCAATAACCACAAAGAATTCCAAATTATGTATGAGGAGGATTAGGACAGGGGAAAGGGAATAAAAGCTGTGAAGTTTCAGGTCTGCTTCCGAGCAAAATTTCTCGAGGGAGAGTGGAAAAAAATTACACAGCAGCTAAAAATGAAAACAGCAAAATAAAATATACACGAGGGTGAGAATCAGGTATTAACTTTGAGATCTGATTTTGTGCTTTCCCAGCTAGAGAACTGGAGCTTTCTGGGAGCAGATCACAAACCAAAACACTGGGGGGGGGGGGGGCAAAGTGGAAGAGGAGATGATGGATAAAAGGGATTCAGAACACAGTCTTTTTAATGAGACTTCTCTATTTATAGGGTGTCCAGCATAGAGTAATGAGGATGATGAAGGAAGTGGAGCACCTCCCTTATGAAGAAAGGCTGAGGGAGCTGGGTCTCTTGAGCTTGGAAAAGAGGACACTGAGGGGCAACCACATTAATGTCTATAATGTCTATACATATGAGGGGTGGGTGTCAGGAGGATGGAGACAAGCTCTTCTCAGTGGCATCTAATGATAGGACAAGGGGCAATGGGTGTGAGCTGGAACATAGGAGGTCCATATAAATATGAGAAAGAAGTTCTTCAGAGTGAGGGTGACAAAACACTGAAAGGGGCTGCCCAGGGAGGTTGTGGAGTCTCCTTCACCGAAGACATTTAAAACCTGCCTGGATGTGTTCCCTTGGTCTAGGTGATCTTGCTGTGTCAGGGGGATTGGACTAGATGATCTTTCGAGGTCCCTTCCAATCCCTGATGGTTCTATCATTCGTGCTGTGACACTTGGGAACGTGGTACTGTGTGTATTGTGGTGCTGGGCAGCTTGCTCTTGATTCATTCCTCTTACCCCACACACCATTTCTGCTACGTATGGATGAACCTTTGTATTAAACAGTATCACAATGCTCTGAGTTTTGCTATGAAGAGCCTAGAGGATGGTGCCTTGTCTTCCCCATGCTATATGCAGGTGTTTGCTTTCTTTAATCCTACAAGGCAGACAGGCCTGTGCCAATGAGCACTTCAATAAAGCTGTAGAAAATGCCATCAAACAAGAACAAAATAAATAGAGAAAGTGCCTGGTGAAGCCCCAAAGCTCCAAATCAAAGATTCTCAGGGTTGAGGGTGCTGTGAGGTGCTGGAAAAGAATTAATCAGGAAAGCTCAAACGGTTGAGGTTCAGAATATGCTCAAATGATTTCCTGACGTGGGATATGAGCAAAACTGTTGGGCAAAGATCTCTTCATAGCTGTGAACATCAGTGGAAGAATCACTTTCCCAACCCAACATTTTTCTGCCTCAGTTGTCTCCTGTAAAATTGAGAACAGGCCTCTCTGCTGAGGTTTTCAACGAGGTTGTCAAATATGTTGAGATATTTTAGGCTGTAGGTGCTCGTTCCTTTTGAACCGAGCTCTTTTCACGACGAACACCAAAGAGCCCTTAGACAACAGCAACGCTCCATTGTGTTTGGGCTCTATTTTAACAGCTACTCAGAAATCTAAGCCCAGTCAATTGGAAACTGAATTTTTCTACTCACCATATAAACCTGAGACAGTGAAATTGCCCTGTAATCTGCACAGAGAGATAAAACTATTATAAACCTGAAAACAAAAACCCCTGGACTTTTCCTTTCTCTTGTCTCAGACACAGTTTCTATCTGGGACCGTGGGTCTGTTAGTGCCAGTGCAGGAACTGATCACATCACAAAACTTCAGGGCTCAGGGGTGTTGCAGTGAAGTGGTCATCACTGAGCACAGTTGCCAGGAACGGTGTCATTCCCCTGGCCACATATGGGCACTGTCCCTTCTTCTTGGCCACAGGACCACAGCAGCACCCAGGTAGCAACAGGGTCCTTGAAACTGCCTGTTTGATGTAAGAGCTGTGTCTTCATCTTCTTTCTGCTCTCCAGCTGACTGCTTTGCCCCAGAAGTGCTCTGCTAGGTTTCTTTGAAAGCACCTGTCGATTTGCTGCCTGCAGGCAGGATTCAGGGAGGGTCTAGCAGTACATAGATCCTGTAGGGACTGGGTGTGAGGCAACTTCTGCCTGTCGCACGGTCTCTACAGGTGGGCTCTCTGGGGAACTCAACTGATTTGTGCATCTGACATTGGTCAGTTGAATAGTACTTTAGGGTGAACCTCCAGCATTGCACCGTGTTCACCCTCTGCCTCCAGGATGAGGGCACAGCCCTGAACCACCCCTTTCTTTTCTCACTTACTCATCAAGAGATATTCTCATCCCCCTTTCTGCCCTGGAGAGACCACATCTGGAATATTGTGTCCAGTTCTGGGCTCTTCAGTTCCAGAAGGACACAGAGCTGCTGGAGAAAGTCCAGCGCAGAGCCACAGAGATGATGAAGGGATTGGAGCATCTGCCTGATGAGGAAAGGCTGAGGGAGCTGGGGCTCTTGAGCTTGGAGAAAAGGAAAAAGAGGGGTGACCTCATTAATGTTCATAAATAAGGAAAGAGTGGGTGTCAGGAGGATGGAGCCAGGCTCTGTTCAGTGTCATCTACTAATAGGACAAGGAGCAATTGATGTGAGCTGGAACACAGGAGGTTCCACATCAATATGAGGAGGAACTTCTTCATAGTGAGGTTGACAGAGCACTAGAAGGGTCTGCCCAGGGTGGTTAGGGAGTGTCCTTCTCTGGAGATGTTTAAAACCCACTTGGACATGTTTCTGTGTGAGTTGAACTAGGTGATCCTGCTGTGGCAGGGGGATTAGACTAGATGATCTTTTGAGGTCCTTTCCAGTCCCTAATGTTCTGTGATTCTGTGAGATGCATGCTACGTTGGTTTGACTGATAGAAATCTGGCACTTGCTCCCAAATTCAATGTCTGGTTGTTCATAGCACCTCCCAGGTAGGGTTGGAATTTCCAGAAATGCCATCAAACAAGGAAATACAAGGTAATAAGCCTGTTAGACCCAGACATGCAGCAGATAATAAGAGAGCAGAGTCAGCAGTCTGGCATATCAAACCTACTGTACACAGTCTTTTCCCAAGCAGTAAGTACTGGCATAATGCTGATTTATCCATTGAACAGGGTCTGCCAGGGTAAAAGTGTCAAAAGCCTCCAGGACTAGTAGGATCTGGCTGAAAGGAGTTGCTCTTTCCTAGCTGCATCATGATGGAAGTGAACCGTAGCTGGGGTCATCCTGGGCTGAAATGAAAAGAAGCCACTTTAGGAGCACAAAAGGCAAGAAATCAACAGGAAAAATTGTGTTTCTGTTGCCATTGACTTCAGAGCTCTTTTTACCCATGAAATAAATGCTGATTACAAGTCATCACAACAGGCCATGGCTACAAACATGCTGTCAGGGCTTGCATGATTGCTCTTAGTGCTCAGAATGGCAATGCAGCCGTGATGCTCTGCAGTCTGTGCCTTCTGCTTCTGAAGAGCCCTGTGTACATGCTGGAAATGCTGATGCTTCATGCCAATATGTATTAGCCCATTTGACCCCTTGCTGTTGGGTATATTGAGCTGCTATTGACATTTTCCTTGCTTATCAAATAGCATCTTCCACCGCCACCACCCCTTTTCTCATTGAACTCTGGAGGAAAGGCAAATCCCTACACTCAATGTCTAAGGGGCAACAGAAGCTGCAAGTGAAATTTTCCAAGGAAGTGGAAAATCTGGATGAAGGTTCCAGTAGCTTGTGAGTGCCCAATGATCTCAACTATGGCAGTGTTTGACCTTTTTATAGCAATTTCTCATTGCTGTCCTTAGGACCAGACTGGAGACTTCAAACCTCTGCTATGTCACTTGGATTTTTGTTGCCAACTGACACTCGGTTACAACCTTCACAGTCTAGAGGAAGAAGGACCCCAGATAAGGTTCTAATCCAAACCACTTTTAGCAGCTGGTGAAAGTGGTCCTTGCAATGCCATCAATGAGAGACAAGACTTGGCTCTTCCTTGGGCTTCCTTTTTTCATAGAGTCATTAGGGATTGGAAGGGACCTGGAAAGATCATCCAGTCCAATCCCCCTGCCACAGCAGTGTCACCTAGACCAAGTCGCACAGGAACATGTCCAGGTGGGTTTTAAACATCTCCAGAAAAGAAGACTCCACAACCCCCCGGGGCAACCTGTTCCAGTGTCCTGTCACCCTCACTGTGAAGAAGTTCCTTCTCGTATTTATGTGGAACCTCCTTCATTAATATTTAATACCATTTAATAAAGTAATCATACATTCCTAATTGGACTTATTCATAGCTTGGCTTAAAGTCTGCAGTATAATAGTAGCAAAGACCTGGAACAGATACTCTCAAGGGACCATCCTGATTCTTTGGACAAGCAGAGCATCCTGATGGGAAAAGAGCAGAGCCCTACTTTTGGAGAGTCACTCTATGTGCTGGCTGAGTGCTTCCTCCCCTTGACACCACACACAGAGTTAGCACAGCATCACATCAGCAGGCATGTTACCTGTGACTTGGTCTAGGTGATCCTGTTGTGGCAGGGGGATTGGACTAGACGATCCTTCGAGGTCCCTTCCATCCCTAATGATTTCTATGATTCTATGAAGACAGCGCTGATGCAGGCACTACGTTCACTGACTTCCAAAGCAGGGAGTGATATGAGTTTGTGGTTTAGCACCCTTCTCTGACTTGTAAAATAGGAGATGAGGTCAAAGGCGGGTTTTTTTTTTTTGGACTAGATGGTCTTTTGAGACCCCTTTAAATCTCTAATGTTATGTGATTCAGACCATGAGCTGCCACACTGTGCAGGCTGGTGAGCACGGATTGATCCTTAACCACATCTGATCAGAGCATGGGTATAACTGCAGTTGTTTCCACATGGATGGAACACACAAGTAAGACCTAGGTGCATCCTTGTAGTATGTCTTTATGGTTTTTCACATCTAAAAGAGCAGTACAGCCTTACCTAGCCTGGACATTTTGCCCTGGTAGATCCTTAAAGGTGCCAAAGACTCCCTGATAACAGAATTTTTACTGTTAAAAGATGAAGTGTTTTCACATACAGGAACTAGAGACAGGGGAAAGCAATTTCCAATGATCTCTCTTGACCTTTTCTCCAAATCCAGATAGTCTCCCATCCTGCTTCCTTCGTTAGACATCTGTGAGTCCAAAGGTTGTCAAGAGAAAGCGATGAGGATTTCTGTGCTCTTTCCATGTGTCAGCATGAACTGCTCTGGTATCACCAAGGCTGGCTGCAGCAGCTGGAATAGCAGATGGCAGATGCCAACTGCAACGCAGTGGCCCCTAATATCCTGGCTATGGTCCAGGCACTGACTTTGCCAGGAGCAGAAGCATATGCCTCTTCAGACCAAGTAGCCCAGTCTCTGGCACAAACTGAGGTTATACTTTGCTTCTTGCATTGCCTGATCATGTGTGTCACATGCAGAAGACAAACCTACTGCAGGTTTCTAGTTCACAATCACCCACTAGAAAAACAAAAAGACCAGGGAAAAAGAAGACCAGGTAAAAAATCCCTTTTGTTTTGCTGATTCGTGTTGCTTGAGGCCAGAAAAACACCTGCATCAATGCTAATGTAATGTTAAAAGTGAATTCATTCTTGAGGAAGACTGAAAGGGGGGGGCAATCCCACAGGGTGGATGAGTGAGCAAAGGATGGAGAGACACTCGAGCTTTCTGGTTTGTACTTATCCTCTCAAACATACTTGATACAATTGTATGGTTTCCTGAACAACTTCTTGAAAGGCCATCTGGTTCAGAGGCACTGGGCCCACTCCTAACTTTGCCAGATTCCCCCCGTAGAGGGTAAATACCAGTAATTGTGATTTATGTGTGAAGCCTGTGCAACTGCCCTGGCGCTCTGTAGGAAGTCAGCTTCTGTGAGATGCAGGAGTCGTGCTGTGCCATATGCACCTAGCAATCTGATCCTGCTCCTTGGCACTTAATGTGCCATCAGGAACTGTATTTGCTGGAGGAATGAGGAGAGGGTTTAAAATTTGCAAAAGCCATCTGGGCAAGGTCAGAACATACGTGGCAGGAAGCTGCTGCCAGCACATCGCTGGGGAATGGGGAGTCTCACAGAGCAAAGAGCCTCACAAACAGGCAGACAGCTGCAGGCAGGGCACAGGCTGGACATCTGACCTCAGAGGTCATGTACAAACCTAGTGGGAATGATCTCCAGTGGGTCATTAGAGCATACGCCGCTTTCTCTTCTAAAGCAGCTGTCACATTTTGCAGTCCCCCATAGAAAAGCTTCTGCAGGCAGGCAGGGACCAGCTCTGCTGGCACTCTGAGCCATGAGGAGCTGCCCAGCATGCATCCCAAACCAGCTGGAGGTGGTGATGCTGGGCTGGCACTGGACAGTAAGTCCTGGCACTTAGCACTGTGGCGACACTGAGTTGTTGCTGGTCAGCCTTCCCTTTGGATCAGGTTTACATTTAAGTGTTTCCAACCAAATCAAAGCTTCCAGGCAACTGTCTACAAATTATCAGGGTGATTTACCCCAGCTGGAAAGACTCCTGTCAACAGATAGACGTTTACTCCTGTAGTTCAGTTGTAACCTGTAAGACACTGCTGGTTATGGGTAACTCACAGATCACACGGGTTACCACCAAGTGATGTGTGCAGTTCAAATCTGGGGTGCTCAAGGCTGTTAGGTATTTTGGGGATATTTTTTCCCTTACCCTAGCAAATCTTTGTCCAGAGTTAGAAGAAAAAACTCTTACCCACGATTCATGTACTACTGTGCTTTTGAAAAAGCACCTGGACTGAAAATGGTGTGCCTGATATAACTTCATTGTGCAGGTTTTATTTTGGGATGCTGTCAGGAACGTGACATTGAAAGACAGAGGTGGAAGCGATCGTAGAGAGTGTTTCAGGAGTATTTTGAGGGAGTGCCTGTAACTGTGCTAGGAACCTCTCATGCAGCACCAGACAGACTAAGAAATAGTAGCAGGATGTGAGAGGAAAGGAGAGGCACCTGTGCCTTGCTCAGCAGGCTGCTATAGCTGCCAAGAAGGAGTCTGAAGCAGTGTGCTGGTAGGGCAGGTCACTTCTCAACCCCACCCTTGCAGCATCTAGCACACCTATGCACAGAAGGGCAAGGGAGTGTTTTCTCTCTGTTTCACAACACAAACAAGTTTATCAGGCAGTGAAGAAAGTGTTTTCACTTAGATTTCTCTTACATTTCTTCCTGGTAGTTTTTACTTGCAATAAACAGCTGCTTTGGTACTGACTTGCTGTCATTACCTGCGTGCATCATCCCTTGTAGCAGGCAGAGATGAATGCCATACACACAGGAACAGGTTTCTATTCACATTTGCAAGTACTCTTCCTGAATAAATCATACAAGGAAATTATGAAGTCAGCCTGCAAAAGCATCAGGTGGTGGGCAGCGTGTCTCTGGAGCGTCCCCAGGGACTCCTGCACAGGCTGCCATTTTCCCAGCACAATGCAAAACTGGCCTCCTGTGTTCACCCCGGTGTTTTGGGAGGCTGGTGAGATTTTCTGTTCCATTTTTCAAGGACTGTGGGAGAACAGCAGGTCAGGCAAGGTAGACCAAAACCATAAAGGTTAAGTGTGCATGGTTTTGGCAGATAGAATGAGATGGAAACTCTCTGCTGTTGGGTTTTGTTCTGTGATTAGTATCAGAATGGCAGCAGCCTGTATGGGTCTTTGGAGTTGGTCCAGTGCGAGAGATGTTCCCAGAGCAACTGATTACAGAGAGAAATTAGCTTCCTCTGGTAACAATTTTTATCCTACATCTCCAGCAAACAATATTTTGGTGGTGCCATTAATGTGGGTATCAAGGTGGAGCAGATGGTCTCACAGAATCATGAAACAGTAGGGATTGGAAGGGACCTCAAGAGATCATCTAGTCCAATCACCCTGCCACAGCAGGATCCCCTAGGCAGAGTTGCACAGGAACGCATCCAGTGGGTTTTAAATATCTCCAGAGAAGGACACTCCCTAACCTTCCTGGGCAGCCCCTTCCAGGGCTCTGTCAACCTCACTGGGAAGAAGTTTCTTCTCATATTTATACAGAGCCTCCTGTGTTCCAGCTCACACACACTGCCCCTCATCCTATCACTAGAAGACACTGAGCAGAGCCTGGCTCCATCCTCCTGACACCCACCCCTCACATATTTATCAACATTAATGAGGTCACCCCTCAAACTTCCTCACTGGAGCAAACTCCATGTGAGAGGGCAGTTTGGGTTGAAGCAACATCACATCAATCTAAAGGTTCTGCAGAACCTTTCACAACCTTACAGCCTGTTTTCTATCTGTTGTGTCTCCAGAGTCCACTGCAGACGTCAAAAATTAAGCACAGGTTCTGGACAGGAAAGGTTTGGTATTATCCAGATTCTCTGCAGGGAAAGAAATTTGCATGTGAGGAGTGGAAAGGGAATTTCACAGAATCACAGAACATTAGGGATTGGAAGGGACCTCGAAATTTCAGACTTTATAATCACTAGTAACTGTTGTGAGGAGACTTGTTCCCAAAGATACACTTTCCTTTAGAAAATAGGAAATTTGCTTGATTTCAGCAACAAAAGCTGTTGTATTTAGAACCCTGCTGATAGCACTGAAAGCCACGTGGCGTCCCTGGGTGATGAAGGACATCCCTTCTGTGCACCACGTGAAGCTGAGGGATTTATAAGCCATCGTTCTTTTTCACTAGCACATTTCAGAATAGAATTTCACTGCACATTCACAAGCACAATCCTGTTAAGCAAATACCACAGTGGTTCCCAGTTAACAATTTTTCTTTCATTTGGGTGAAATTATGGACAAAAACCTGAAAGGAAGCAACTACTTCAATTTATTGCTCCTCTTAAGGCAGTTAAATATTCCATTAACTGTAAGCTGAGGGATAATGCAGAAGGTGAGTGATAGAAGATTAATGACCTGATTTAAAGGTACACGTTAAGTCATTTTATTTCAGCAGCGCAGGCTGAGAAGTCTCCAACTGAACCAAGTCCACATAAGGGAGAAATATATGAAGCTTATAAGGGAAAATGTTTTTCACTGTTAAACCAACCCGATTAGAGTCTGAGCCACACTGCATTTTCAAAAGAGCCATTAAGTTTATTGTTCCACTTAATATTTATCTGAGCTGGTAGCCAGCCACCCGATCCAAGGTCATCAGTTACAGCAGCTGCACTGCAAACAGATCTAAACTTCTGTCTGTGGGTTTTATATCGCAAGAACTTTCTTCAGCTCAGCAGTGCAAGGGATTCTGGAAACCATAAATCCTCACCCTTAGTTCCTGTTGATCACTTAATGGAGTGAATTGTGCTCTTGGTTAGTGACCTGTTACAGCCACAGTTAGACGAGAGCCCTTCAGGTGATGAGGACAGGCAGGCTTGAGCGCACAACCAGCTGAGATGTCCATGGGCGCTGCACACCAGTGGGGCAAATACTCCCTGAGTGACTTGCACTCACTGCTTGGGCAGGTCTGGAGCTCAGGTCATCATGCAGGCTCATTCTCAAGGCAGTAGGGAAAGCGAGGTTCTCCATAGACATTAAACCTGGTTGAAGGCAGGGGAATTGCTAGAGACATTTGTGTTCCCTCTCTCAGCTGGAGGGAGCCAAGTCACTTGGCTTTCCCTTTCCCTACAGATGGGGATTTTTTTTCAGTCCAGGGTTAGAATTAGATGATCTGACTCGCAGTGTGTCTAAACCAGGGGAATGATAGTCTGGTTTAAATGGGTTATGGCAAAACATGCACCAGTGAGTCTGCATGAAGAAAGCATGAAGCAGTTCTGCTTGGAGTGAACTGTGATCTAAGGGAAACGCCGCGTCTTTGGAAACGAGCCTTCGGCTGCAGCAGTACGTTGGAGAGGGCTTTTTTCCCTCCTCACTCATAAGTCTCTACAGTGTTGGCAGGCTGTGAAACTAGCAAGGAGGAGGGATTTTTGAGGTGTTTTCCTCTTGTTTGGCAAAGCATTTCAGTAGCACGTTGTCATTCAGCACTCGGAGAACACGGTGACCGTAGGGAATTATGGAGGCGCAGGAGGTAAACTTTTATTGCTTCACAGCACTGAGCTTGATCTACTAAAAAATGTTGATTTTTTTTTTTAAATAAAAGCTTCAGGCTGTGAAATCCTGGCTTTTTGTTAAGCAAGACTTCATAAGCAAGGCTTCATAACATTTGTGAAATATGAAATATAAGTCACACTCTGCTGCCGGTAGGTTCTACACTACAAGCTTTTAGGAGCAGAGCAGAGTAATTACTTTATGCCCTAAATTGAGCACAGAATCTGCAGTAAAAATATTGTTAAATGCTCCAACAATAAATGAAGCAGCAGAAGAGAACAGAAAAGTCCAGGGTAGTGTGCTGTGGTTTTGTCATCAAGGCAAATTCACTGCCAGAAATACTCTGAACAAATAAAACAGTTCAAACTCTTCCTAGTTCTTTCTTTATTGAGATTAGCATAAGCAAGGGAAAACCTTGTAGAGCTACAGCTACAGCATCTGGCAGTGCAGCCTTTCAGGAAGCACAAAGGCCCTTGCAAAGAAAGGAAGAGAGACCTTTTTCAGTGGTGTTTGAACAAGAAATAGTGATTTGCAGAGGTGTTTGGGAGATTCTGCTTTTCCATCTCCTGCCTTGGTCATGCCTGTGAATAATTCAGAGGAAAATAGTCTGATGCACCTTACACAGCACAGTGCAGCAGAGCACGCCTACCGTCCAGTTAGGACGCACTGGATTGCTACTGGTCATTATGGAGGTTATGGATTTACACAGGTGCCTTCCAGGAAACTCTGAACGAAACCAGCATTGCATAAATCACTGTAAGAACATCTTTAAGGTGACACTGCTTTGGGCTGCGTTGGCTTTAGCTTTCAGAGTTCTTAGGGATCTCTCTTCTCAGGGATCATTTCAGAATGTTTCTTTGATCTGTAGACCTCAAAGGTAAAGGTAGTCATTAGCAATATGCAGATAGGTGAATGGGGACGTGTTGTCATCAAAGGCCAAAAGTTCAAAGATATTTTGATCCTTTCAAATTCACAGAAATGCCAAATTCCTTCTTTAAAGGTGCCCAAGACTGTGAAGACCAAAGACAGCTTGAAACCAACATGACTTAGGCTGCTGCTCTTTCCAGATGCTCTACCAAGGTATTAGGGCCCCTACTTAAAAAAGGTAGGGAAGTGCCCATACCCAGCTGATTTTGTAGGAGACCAGCTTTAATAGTGTGTTCTTGACATGCCCTGACTCCACCTTTCTTTGATTATATTCCTCCCCAGAATGGGGTAAAGGAAAACTTCATTTTTTAAAACTTCCATGTCAGTCTCAGGCAGAAGTCAAGTCCTGATAAATCACCTAGACTTGATCATCTTACCTCTGCCAGGTTGTTTTGCTGAGTATCTGCTATCTAGTAGTTCACCTAACGCTGATGCATCATGTCTACAATTTGTTCAGTCACTTGGTAGGGACAACAGCTTTCCAGGAGAACTGGGAGGAGGACTCATTTTCCTTTGTCCCACCCAGCACTGCCCACCTGGGTCAGAACATCTGTGGGCACTGTAAGATGGTGCCAAGCCATGCCCATGGTGGCCCAGAGGAACCAATGGAAACAGCAGTAGTTAGGAGGTGAGACAGCAAAGGAACCCTACAGACAGGCACAGCAAGAGCCTGCATCTTAAGAAGTAGAGGATGGTATAAACCAGTGATCTGGAGTCTGTAGCTGGTTTTTCTTGTGCTTTTTTAGCCCAGACCTTGAATCATTTGTCCAAGCATCCTTTCTGCTTCATTCAAGGAAAAACACTTTTAATATAAACCTTTTCCCTAAGTACTGATGATGGGATTTGTCTTGTAACATGGACAGGAATGAGGGATTTATCTCCACTAGAATGACCACAGCTGTTCATACTCAAAGAGTTTTTCACCAGATTTCTGCACTATTATATGGAAACAGAAGAAGGGCACTGGTCCCTTGGTGACAATAATGTCTCAAAACATGTTTTCTCCTCTAAATTCATTTATTTACTATTAACAGTAAATCAATTGAAGCTTTCATATTTTATCAGAGTCATTTCAGTTTAAAGCTCCCAAGAGAGGCACAGAGAGAGAGAGAGTCTGAGTGTTTTTATCAATGGAATGGCGTGCTGTTAAAACACAACACACAGCCTCAGGTGTCTGTGCCTTTTGCACACATAACCCACGAGTTTTTACTTAGAGATGGATTTTATTGATGTGGTTTCAACAAGCAGTGAATGACAGTAATTTTAGTCCCAAGTACTCGAATCAGGACTTTGAAACAGGATTCTGAGCAGGACTTATCATCATTGGAAATCACATAGAACTCTCAGGATTGAATTTTCTCCGTGGCTGCAATTAGCCATGCATGCAGGGTGGCTGAAGTACATGAAATAGTAGTGTTTAACCACGAGGAGTTAATCACACACACACAGAACCACACAGAAATTTAGGGATTGGAAGGGACCTTGAAAGATCATCTAGTCCAATCCCCCTGCCAGAGCAAGACCACCTAGAGTAAGTAGCACAAGACAGCCTGGCTCCATCCTCCTGACACCCACCCTTCGCATAGTTATAGACATTAGTGAGGTCATCTCTCAGTCTCCTCTTCTCCAAGCTAAAGACACCCAGCTCCCTCAGCCTTTCCTTCTGAGGGAGGTGTTTTACTTCCTTCATCATCCTCATTGCTCTACACTGGACTCCTTCCAGTAGCTCCATGCCCCTCTTGAACCAAGGGGTAGATCCACTCTGGCAGGGGGAGTGGACTAGATGATCTTTCAAGGTCCCTTCCAGTCCCTAATGTTCTGTGATATCCATTAGATATTGAAACAGGAATAGGCAGAGAAGGAATCAGGAGTAATCCAAGGCAGGGAACGTATCAAGCATTTGGAATTTCTCATTTCCAGCAAAGTGAGGCATCGATCTGGAGCACAGGGCAGGCATGGATCTGGAGTTAGACCATCCTAGGAAACCCTTTGTTCTGTTTGGAGGTCTGAGTGCCACGAAAAAATTTGCCTTCTGGTTGTATCTGTCAGAAAATTGTAAAAGATAAATAGCCTCACTCTTACACAGAATCACAGAACATTAGGGATTGGAAGGGACCTCGAAAGATCTTCTAGTCCAATCCCCCTGCCAGAACAGGATCACCTAGACCAAGTCACACAGGAACACATCCAGGCGGGTTTTATGTGTTGAGAAATTTTACAGTGAATATTTTGGGGAAGATTCCCTTTAGCAACCTGGAGTTTGATGATTCAAGTTTTTGTGCAGAGGTGCCTCCACGGAAAGGCTCATTTTTTACCCAATAATTATTTTATATGGGTTTTAACCACATTTTTTATCATTTTAATTAGCTAAAACTTTAGGTGAACGAGGTCTGTGAGGTTGTGTGGCAGTTTCAGTATGTATTATAGCTCCTAATGTGAAAAAAAGATCTCATTTCTTCAGTGTTGAGCTACATAGTGAAATCTACAATTATCCTGCTTCAATTAAATTAAATGACAGAAGCATAGAAGATTATATGATATTGGCTCTTTCTCTCTCCTTCCTCCTTGTTCTCTCTCACACAAGCAAGTTCTGTATAAAAGACCAAACCTCAAAGTGTTGGCTATATTTAGCACTTCATTGCATGTTTCAGAAATGACTTCATGGAAACTAAAGGCAGCCTCACTAATTTCTAAGATGATTCTGACACACCAGCAGCCGTGGTTGTATTAGCTGGTCCTTTGAGAGACAACCCCACAACCTGATGGTGTCCAGTGTTTGGAACGGCATAGAACCTGAACAAATAAGGGAGAAGGTAATTTATAATCTCAGCCTGTAGGTCCTAAGATTATTTACATCTGAGTAATATTGTAGAGCAAAAATCGAATTACATTCCTGAAGTCTTTTAATGTAAAATCATTTGGGATTCACCAGACTGTGGCTGAAGTGAGAACTCATTGAAAAAAGTTTGACCTGTGTAGTGACTGACTTTTTAAATCAGAGAATCACTCTGGTTGGAAAGAGCCCTGGGATCATCGAGTTCAATCATCTATCCTACCTTACAAGTTCAGCCCTAAACCAGATCCCTCAACACCTCACTCATCCAATCGGTCTTTAAATGCAACCACCTCCCTGGGAAGTTGCCACTTTAAATGGCAACTCAACCACCTCCCTGGGAAGCCCTTTTCAGGGCCTGACTATCCTTTCTGTGAAAAAGTTTTTCCTAATGTCAAGTCTAAATCCACCCTGTTGTAGCTTGAACCCATTCCCTCTTGTTCTATTGCTAATTGCTTATGAGACGAGACCAGCACCAACCTCTTCACAGTGTCCTCTCAGGTAGCTGTAGAGAGTGATGAGGTCTCCTCTCAGTCTCTTCTTCTTCAAACTAAAGAGCCCCAGCTCTCCCAATCTCTCCTCCCAAGGTTTATTCTCCAGGCCCTTCACCAGCTTAGTTGCCCTCCTCTGCAGCTGCTCCAGTACCTCCACATCTCTCTTGTGTTGGGGTGCCCAAAACTGGATGCAGTACTCAAGATGTGGCCTCACCAGTGCTGAACACAGGAGGATGATAACCTCCCTACTCCTACTAGCCACACTATTTCTAATACAAGCCAGTGCAAAGTTTCCCATGAATTTCAACAGAAGTGGGGCCAGGCCCATAAATGTCTCACTGTATATTTCACTCTGCATCCAAAGGGCTTCAATTAAAAAAATGCTGAAACTACTCAAAATAGAAATGTTTGCTAATTAAAAATGTGAGGTACAGCAACTCTTAAACTTTAATCAAGCCTTGAATTAAGTGAATCATTTGATTTCCTTTTATCACTTTATCTTCACACTCTCACCTCCTGCTTTTCCTTCGTGCTCCTAGCCATGTGACCAGCAAAAGCCCTGCATTTCAATAGCCCTGCCTCCAGCCTCTCTCCACAGTGTGTTGATGTGATTTGTCTGTAGCAGAAGGAAACGTTGGACCCGTTCAGACTTGCACAATATTTAGGAATTGTTCTCAGGGATCAGCTACTACAAAGTGTGTGGGATGCTGCTTACCCCTGAATTCAACAGGTTGATTGGCTGGGGATTGATTAGTCACCAGCCTGCGTGTGGGAATAGTTAAATAGTTCAGCTAGTAGATAAAAACACGCTTTTGTAGAGTTTAAAGAGCATAAGGGAATAGTTTCATCGACCCTGTGGATACGCTGTGATGGGGTTTTTTTCTAGACATTTGCTCTAGGGTTATTTGCTTTTATTTAAGCAGACTGCCAGACAGACTGGTGATCAGAGTAAGAGTAGAGTGTCATCACACCAAGGCTGTGCTGTTCAGATCTGCTTCTTGTTTACTGTATGGTTTTGGAAAACACCACACCCAACTTTGTCTCAGCTTATCCATTGCAGTAAATCCATCTCTCTGGAGGAGAACTACAGATCACAGAACTGCTTCCACATACAAATATGATCTATGGGGAGAAAAGTAGCTTCTGGCCCCTGGGTAGCCATTTTATGGAGCAGGATCAAGGATCTTTCCATTCTCAAGTGAATATCCTGTGCTGTAACATCCTTGTAGCACTCATTTTTGCCTTAAGACTGCTTTCTATGAAAAGCCCTGGGCAATTACATCGGGCAGTGCCACCCTGATCCCCAGATGTATCCTGAAGTCCAAGCAGCTAGTGAATGCTGGACGCTGTGTTCCAGTGCTTTCCCATTGACTAACGGGCTTCTTCACAGCCACAAGAGGAGCAGTGTGATAGCAGATGTGTCCTCTTACCTGTTTAACTGGGAGAACACTCTCCACTTAGTTGGTGAATTGAGGTTTTGCTTTATCAGATATGGAATCATAGAAGCATTCAGGTTAGAAAGACCTTCATGATCATAAACATCAACCATTAACCCAACCCTAACCTGCCCATCACTAAACTGTATCCTTAAGCTCCATATCTACATGACTTTTAGACACATGCAGGGATGGTGACACTTGCCTGGGCTGCCTGTTCCAATGTTTAATAACCCTTTCAACTAAGAACTTTTCTTCATGTCAAACCAAAACTTCCCCTGCTGCAACTTGAGGCCTCTTTCCCTATAGCCTATTACTTGTGAGAAGTGACCATACCCTACCTCTCTACAACCTGCTTTCAAATAGTCGTAGGCAGCAACAGGGACCTACAAACAGAGGGGTCTTGATAGGCCCATCAGCAAGGCACACAGGAGCAGCTGTAGAGATGCCCAAGTCTGTGAGGATTGGAAACAGTCTTGATTAAATCTTTAACATCAAATGCTGTCTGGGCTGCCAGGTCTACTATGCTTTTGTTATTCTAGTCCATAATCACAAAACATCACAAATCACAGGATCACAGAAGGTTAGGGATTGGCAGGGACCTCGAAAGGTCATCCAGTCTAATCCCCCTGCCAGAGCAGGATCACCTAGACCAAGTCTCACAAGAACATTTCCAGGTGGGTTTTAAACATCTCCAGAGAAGGAGACTTCATGACCCCCCTTCCAGTGCTCTGACACCCTGACTGTCACAAGTTTCTTCCCTTATTTATCTTTGCATGAAAGAGCCTGTAGTTACACAGTAGGTAGTTACACACTGGGTAGAAAATGCCCACTCCATTTGGAAGGCAGCAGGTACCCTGCTGACTAGCTAGCAAAAATTAATAGCCAGTAACTGGCGCGTTTCCAAACAAGCGCTGTTCATCCCTTCATTATCACAAATCTTTGCTGTCACTTCTTAATCAACCCTTCATTCATAATTCTACTGCTTGTATTTTGTTTACACTTGTGGAGTGATTGATGTAAACACACTTTATGCCCAGCAGTTATTCTGCATGAAGATTAAAACTGCAACAAGCTGTTTGTGAGATACTGAGGCTTGAGAGAAGAGCTCAGAGTAGAAGTCTGTAACGAGAGCAGAAGCTCTGAGGTGATCCTCCTGCGGTCTCTTCTCACAGGTAGTTAGTGACAGAACCAGAGGAAAGGGTGTCAAGCTCCAACAGGGTAGGACATCAGGAGAGAGTGGTCAGGCACTGACTGGAAGGGGCTGCCCAGGGTGGTGGTTGAGTCCCCATCCCTGGATGAGTTTAAAAGATGCTTAGACATAGGGTTGGGGGATCTGTTTTAGTGGTGAACTTGTAGAGTAGGGTTGATGGTTGGACTCTACGATCCCAAGGGTCTTTTCCTAGTTGAATGATTCTGTGATTGATCCGAATAATCCTTTTTCCTGCCCAGTTCTTTGGAACAAAACTGGATCCTACTTTTCCTGCTTTTCAGGGACTAGCATTGATGAAACCCTACAGTTTGCTATGTAGGAAGGGAGATTCTTAGCCTGTAAAAGGAAAGCTACAGGAGTCTTCTGTGTTAACCAGGAGAAGCAAGCAGGGAAGGCAGTGCAGAAACATTCACTGCCAAGGTTTTAGCACGGTTGAGCCATTTCCCTGCTTCAGTTTATTCGTGCTCAGCAGGCAAAACCCTCTTGCTACTTGTGTTATCAAGATGGCAGCAAGAAATTCCTCATGTGTCACCCAAACAATGAACACAAAGCCCTGTATCTGAACACCTAGACCATGATGAGTTCTCTGTCTTGACAGTAACCTTTCTTGACTCTAGTGTGAACTGCTGCTTAATTTTGGAACTTCTGGTTGAATTGCACCCTTAGTTCTTATGGTTATTTCTTGCTTTTTATTTTAGAGCTTTGGGCTTCCTCCTTCTGTATCTCCAGATCTGTTTTCTTGTTCCTCACATTTGCCCTCTCACAGGGGTCTGAGCCAAAAATCCTCCTCAGCTTCTGCTCAGGCTTGGTGTAAGTTCAGCACTTAGAAAATCCAAACTGCTCTATTTGAGGAAAGTCATTGGAACAGGAGCTTCAATCACTGTTCCAGTCAAATTCCCCAAGTCAGGAATCCATCATTTTAACCTGCAGGTCCACAGAATGATGGTGACGTTAACTTGTGCAAATACTGAGGCTTTTGCTTCCTGAGGGTCGAGACTTCATTCATTACTCTGTCAAAGATGCCTAAGATCCATGTGTGTCACAGTAATTAAAGTGTGTGTGGTGGGGAAGGGGATCAGGAACAGTGACTAAAGAGACCTTTGCTGAACAGATCATGAAACCGAGCTGCGTTTTGTTGCCATCAACCTGTAATATATTCAGAAGCTCTGATACAGCCTAATCTGCTCACGTAAATTGGAAGCAGTCGTGATAGCAAAATGAACAAGGAAAGAAGGCACCAAGAGGCAGAATTAACATTTTAAAAGACTCCCTTTATCTAAAAACATCATTAAAAACAAAGAAACGCACCGAGATATGTGGGACATAGGTTTTAATTAGAAGTGCAGCTGCTGCTTTGCAGTCTCGGTGTAGAGAACACATTTCTCTCTCAAACAGATATTGTCTGGGTCTAGTGTTTCGCTTTGGAGAGCACCTCTGGGTCTGGCGTTACCATGAGACCTCACAATAAAGCTGATCAAAGCTCTGTGCCAGTGATCCAGGACAGGGACTGCAGCTCTGTGCTCCTCCCTCACTGCAGAGTCAAGGTTGAGCATCCTCAGCTGTAGCACAGGTTCTAGTGCTCTCTCAGAGGCGGGATGATCCTGAGCTGACATCTGGGACCACAGCAATGCCAAGGCTGTGAATTTCCAATCTGCAGCCATAGTGCAGGTTTAAGGGGTTTTTCCAGTTAGGACATTAAAGTCCTAAATGCAAAGTCAGACAACATTATAAACTCTGTCATTCAGTGTTTCACACTAGCAGAGTTCTGGTTTCTTATGTTGGCTCTTTTTGAGTGAATTTATTTGAGTCAAAGCCCTCTGAGTGAGCAGATTATAGCATTTTGCTGGAGAAGTATAAATGCTTCAATTTTCCTCAGGTTTAGGAAGGTAGAATCATAGAATCATACAGACCTTGAAAGATCATCTAGTCCAATGCCCCTGCCACAGCAGGATCAACTAGACCAAGGTGGGGGTAAGAGTGCAGAGGTTTATGGGGACTGTTTCCCAAATAGGTAAGTTTTGGAGTAAGATGTTACTCTAAAATGGGAACTTTAGAATTAAGTAGCCTGTTGGCCATGGAGAAACCCACTGAGACTCTTGACCCAGCTCCGTGGGCATCCTGCTCTGGCACACACAAATATTAGCAAGCATGAGTCATTTTAGGTAAAAGCATCTGATCTAAAAGAATCATCACTTACTCCAGCTCTGCCTTTCAGATTTGCTCCATGAAGTAAGATTTTTATTTGTGTCATTTATCTGAAGACCTAGACTCTCAAAAACATGAGATGTCTGGTCATCGACTCTTTAAAGAGACAAAGGCCACGTTCTGATGACAAATATCACCCATCAGTGAGATTAAGGATGCTATGATAAGTTTCCTTTGCACACTGTGTAGTTATCACTGGGGATACTCTTTGAGACACTCTGCACACTCACATTCTCTGCTAAGACACATCTCCAGGACAGATGGTAGTGATTGTCCCCTTCATTGGACCAAAACAAGACACCATACAGCATCTACACCTTCAGAGGGGGAGCAAACAAGTCCTTTGCCATAAGGTTGACACCCATGGGTGCTTCACAGGTGCTTTCACCGTAGAAGCTTCACAAAGTACTGGAGCAGCTCCAAGAATGTAGGAATTCAGGTTGGAACAAGGTTAATTTTATCTCTTTGGTTGTTTTTGCACTTTAAATAGGTCTCTCTTGTCTATTGCAGATAATGTTGTTGATATGCAGGCAAGCACTGGAATATACTGGTGATAGTGGATTTACTAGGAACTTGCTTAGAGAGGGATCAGAGGAGTTTGGAGACTTTTTCTTCCCCTCATGTTCATTTATTTAATTAATTATTTCAATGCTTTTTATTGATCCTCCCTCTTCAGCTTTTGCAGAGCAGACCTGTCACAAATGTCCTTCATAAATCCTCACACATGGTCTCTCACATAAATTCCAGCCAAAGAATTGTTATGAAAATATTAGAGTCATTTACATTTCTGCCAAGGATCCGAATATCCCCTCTTCATAAACAGCACAAACATGTCAAGGAAAGCTCCAGGATAAAGGCAGTGTGTTAGAAAAGTTATTGCCTGCTGCCTATAGACTGTCTTGATGGGACAAAAATGAATCGTATCTCCCCGTTCTACCTTACTTAGCAAATTTTTCACAGACAGAGCCAAGGTTAGTGTTCTCTGGTCCTGTATTGAAGCCTATCTCCTTGGCACTGAGACAGGCAGAGATGCCAGCGTGAAAAGCAGGAAATGAGTAAACCAGCTTAGATCCACACAATTCCAGAGAATTCTCTGTATGGTAGCTTCTGCAGGAGCCAGAGGATGTGATGACTTTCACTTTGCAGGGGTGAAGTGTTGATGCGATAGCATCACAGAACGTTAGGGATTGGAAGGGACCCTGAAAGATCATCTAGTCCAATCCCCCTGCCACAGCAGGATCCCCTAGACCAAGTCACACAGGAACACATCCAGATGGGTCTTAAACATCTCCAGTGAAGGAGACTCCACACTAATGATCCTAGGATCCAATCCCTAATGATTCTAGGATATCCAGAGCATGGTGTGTAAGCAGCAGAGACAGCAGCTCGCTCGCTCTCCTTATCAGTCTCCCATGTACAGTGTGTTATATGAAGTTCTTCAAATCACAGCTCAATATAAGAGTTACACCTGTGTCTTCACATCTTGGACAGTAAAACTCATTCAATCTCATTTATCAGTTCTGGGTGATCTCAGGAGCTTCAAAAATGAAGGTCACCAAATAGAGTCAGAGAAAGAAAGTAATAAAAGTTAATTTTGTTGTTAACAAACATCACTGCTGGTGAACAAGGATTTATGGAGGTCATTGGAGAAACTGATATGTAGTATTTCATTGCTTCTGTAGCGTGATAGGGATCTTGCTGCTCTGCAGTTCCTGTTCTGTCTGGACTTCATAGCAGCCTCATTATTAAACTGCAACCGAAAGAACACAGAACGGACACCTCTAGCTGAAACAAACTAGAACAGGGAATGAGCTCCATCGGTCAAATCATCTCTTTTTTCCTTGGTGTTATTGAGCTAAAGTCTGGTTGAGATTGGAGAATACACTTGGTACAGGAGAAGCTTCATTCCGATCCTGAAGTCACTGCATGGTTTCAGGAGGGCTCATGGTAAAGCCCAGGAGCATGTGTGATTACAGAGTCACCTGAGCATCTCAACAAACATGAGGATCGGATGAAGCTTCTTTCCAGCCCACACATTGAGTAAGGCAGAGAGACTGCATCAGGTAAGAGAAGCTGCCAGCTACCTGCAGAGAGGGCTTTCAGGTTTCAGAGATCACTGTTACAGGGTGTATTCACGTGTTTCAGTGCCACAGATGATGGCAAGAAAATCACACCAGTGCTGCAGCTGCTGTTCGAGTAACGACGGCACAGAGAAGCCTCAAAGGCCATTGAGTGCAATTGCTGAGAGTCTGCAAGGCTGACACCAGCTCCCAGCTTTGACCCTTGTGCAGATGACTGGCACTTCAAGTCACCCCCAGTCACAACTACAACTGATCAACAGCAGTTGTTGATCAGCTGTTGCGATAATTGGAAAAACCTTCCCATTTCCCCAGTTCTTCTCTAGAAACACTACCACAAAAACTCTTCATGGAATTTTTTTCAGGCAAAACGTCTTCACAGAGAGAATGGTCAGGCACTGGAATGGGCTGCCCAGGGTAGTGGTTGAGTCCCCATCCCTGGATGAGTTTAAAAGTCACTTAGATGTAGTGTTGGGGGATCTGGTTTAAGGGTGAACTTGAAGGGTAGGATTGAATGGTTGGACTCGATGCTCCCAAGGGTCTTTTCCAAGCTGAATGATTCTTTTATTCTATTATTATCATATAAAATCTCCATGCAAGCTGTCACTTGAAGAAGCATCAATACTCAGGCTCTAAGAAAAGATCAGAATCTGCTCGCAACACAAACAAAACGCAGGTGGCACCTCGGGAGGAGATGTATTAATTGGGGATGCTGTTTGCAAGGGGCTTCTGTTTGGAATTTCTAACTGTTTAAGTTCCATTTTTGCAAACTGCTGGTGAGAGTTCAGTGCAGAGCCACAGAGATGATGAGGGAGTGGAGCATCAACCTGATGAGGAAAGGCTGAGGGAGCTGGGTCTCTTGGGCTTGGAGAGGAGGAGGCTGAGGGGTGACCTCATTAATGTTGATAAATAAGGAAAGAGTGGGTGTCAGGAGGATGGAGCCAGGCTCTGCTCAGTGGCACCCAGTGATAGGACAAGGGGCAATGGATGTGAGCTGGAACATAGGAGGTTCCACATCAGTATGAGAAGGACCTTCTTCCCAGTGAGGGTGACAGAGCCCTGGAAGGTGCTGACCTGCCTGGATGTGTTCCTGTGTGACTTGGTCTAGGTGATCCTGCTGTGGCAGGGGGATTGGACTAGATGATCTTTCGAGGTCCCTTCCAATCCCTGATGTCTGTGATACTGTGATTATAAATTTCCTATCAAGCAGTGAATCACTGCTTTTATTGGCACAGTTCTCACATCGGAGGTATTTTTCTTTACAGGTGAGTGCTGTGTAATTTGATGATCTGTGTGGCAGCTGAGTTATGATACTTGAAAGAGTTTGCAGTATCTGCATGAGTAAGCTAATGACTTTCATGAAAGGTGAAAAATCATCAGTCAGCTATTGCTGTAGTCAGAGGCTTTACAATTAATGTTAATCAATAATAAATAAGTAGAGATAGACAGGTAAATGGTTTTTCAACAAGTTTGGATTGTTGCTCATGGGAGTCTGCTTACTAATCATTAACTGCAGCTACCTCACAATCTTGTTTTATGCCTTCAGACTCTGAGAACATCACTCTCCAAGCATTTTCAAAGTATTGTCTTCTAGTACAAAGAGTGTTTATTTGGCATTCACGTAAAAGTTATTCCTTGGCTTACATTTAGCAATAATGGCCACACGTAGCCTCTGAAATTTCTGTGGCCCTGCTGAAGTGAACAGAATCTTCTCACTGCATTTAATGAGAACTTTAAAAACCCCACAACTAAGGGTGAGTCCAAACACCAGACAGACATGAACTAACTTTAAACAAGAACCCAATGTGCTTTAATCTTGTTTATCCAGCTATTCCTCGCGGAGACTTCTTTTGCAGTGAGTGCCTGGAGGGGTTTCGTAGGGTTATCCAACACTGCGGTTTCCCATGCTCTCACTCCTATGTGGAGCTGGTCACAAGCCAAAACTTGAGGCAAAACTCCTCCAAACAGTGCACATACAGCAGTTAGACATCTTCTGTCACAGCCGCAGCATTCTCCTCTTTTAGGAGCAGGATTAGTTCTCAGATCTGTGCTTTAAGCCCTAAAAATTGCATTCAGGAAGTGTCTGTCCATTTTGTTTTTGTTATTTTCATAAATCAGTATCTGTGAAACCTTTTCTAATGTATTTGGACTAATTTTAGCAGATAGATAGCAGTGGAAATGTTATCAGCTTTGTCTTGTAATCTAGGCGCTGTGCGTTTTCCTGCCTGTCCAAACAGATTAATCACAGGGAGAGCTGAAGTTGTCCCTCAGTTGCTGTAGTCTCTGTCCCAGTGCTCTCCAAGTGCTTTACTATTCTTAGTCTCCTTCTCCAGAGACATTTAAATCCCACCTGGATATGTGGATATGTCCCTGTGCGATGTGATCTAGGGAATCCTGCTGTGGCAGGGGGATTGGACTGGATTCCCTTTCAAGGTCCCTTCCAATCCCTAACATTCTGCGATCTTGCTTTCATTTTGTTCTTTCTGTTTTAATTAAAAAAAAATCAATTATTTGAATGATGGGAAAAGCAGCCACACGTTTGATGGAGTGGAGTTTAAAGCAGAACCTGATAACTTCATTCAGAAGGAAGTGTTAATGACTTGACGCTCATGCTCCTGTTAATTAGATTGTCCTGAAATAGCAGCAAGTGTTTCTAACAGTTGGCGTTGTCAGTGCATGAACCACAGTTTTTATCTCCTTGCTAGTCTCCTGGTCTTTCAACATGAACAACTGAAGCTACTGTAAGCTCAGGATTTCATCTCAGGCCAAACTTAACACCTTTTGGTTTATTTTTAAGCAGAAAAGCAGCAACACATCAAAATAATGAGCGTTTGGAAATCCATGGGTATGTCTCTGTGATTATAGCTGAAAGTATCTGTAGGGAGAAAGCTTTGCCATCTTTTCTGTGCTGTCTTCTTAAGTGGCTTCTTCTCAATATTTTCCATCCAATCTCCTCTTGTTTAAAGCTACTGAATCAGGTAATTCATCATTTATATTCTACGAGGGTGCAGAGCGGTGATCAATAGGCACTGAGTGTGCTCAGCATCTTCTGAACACTTGCAGACCCTCCGTGTGTTGTACAGAGCACCTGCTGCTTCAGAGGACCATCCCAGGTGATCCTGTGCTCAGCCAAAAGGAAAGATTTGTGTTTTCATCTCTCTCAGCAATTCACAGTACTTGCCAGGCGGCCACTTCACTGTTTAACGTCGGGACCCCCCTAGCACACATCGTGTCGCGCTCATGTTCACGTTTTCCACACTTCATTTGAATGACTTTTTGTTTTTCCTGAGAGCTTTCTGCCAGTCTTGAGTGGTTCATCTCTCTGCAGCTTATTTACTGAGTACAGATGTAAAATGCTTGTAGTGATAGCGAGCGGTCAGCAGGTCGTGTTTACAAATAGGGGTGAAAATGAGACCTTTTAGCCCAACTGGAAGGTCTCTTGGAATTGACACTCAAAGTGTGGAGGAAAAGCCTCTTTAGTCGAATGAGTGGGGTGACCTTTCTCTGTAGCAATGCCTCCTTCAGAAAAGCTCTGTGGGGTGGATATTTTACAACGCTGTGATTCTCTGCTGAAAACCATCTCATGGAGTTGGCAGCAGGACTTCCTCCTGTCCTGATAGTACATGCTCAGGCAGCACGTCATCTTAGGCAAAAGGTTGTAGTGCAACCCCTGTGCTCAGACCTGCATCCACTTCTTGCCTACATCACGTGAACAGGAGCCTGGATTTGAGTACAGAGGGGAAAGCAGTAGGGTCAAGAGGGAAAGCTCAAGCTCCTGCTGTGTACTCTGCACCCATGGGACATCATCATGAGTACTGGGTCCAGTATCACAAGTATCACAAGGACATTTTGGTGCTGGAGTGGGTTCAGAAAAGGGCAACGAGGCTGGGGAGAAGTTTGGCAAACAGGCCCTGTGAAGAACAGTGGAGACAACAGAGTTGATTTAGTCTAGAGAAGAGGCTGAGAGGAAACCTTAAGCTCTCTACAGCTACCTAAAGGGCTGGTGCTGGTCTCTTCTCCCAAATTACTAATGATAGGATAAGAGGAAATAGCCTCCAGTTGTATCAGGGGAGGTTTAGGTTGGATCTTAGGAAGAAATTCTTTACTGAGAGAGTGATTGGGCACTGGTTTCCTTTTCTGGAGAGTCTCCTTCTCGGGAGATATTTAAGACCCACTGTTCCTGTGCAACTTGGTCTAGATGATCCTGCTCTGACAGGGAGATTGGACTAGATGATCTTTCGAGGTCCCTTTCAGTCTCTAATGTTCTGTGGTTCTGTGATTCTGTGGTGGAGTCCCATCCCTGGAGGGGTCTGAAAAATGAGTAGTTAGACCACTTAAGGCCACAGTCTCAGGGTTAAGAAGGTGTTGGGATGGGGAGCTGGACTTAATGATTCTTTCCAGCCATGATGATTCCATGATTCTATGACTTTCAAAAATCATTAGAACAAGCTGATCTGTGGGCAAGGTGTCTGCAGAAAGCCAGGTCAGAAACACTTGCAGGCTCTTCCCCACATCCTGGTCCATGGGTAGGACCTAGGACAAAGATAGAAACAAGAGTCAATGAGTTGTTACAACAAAAGTTTTATTTCTAGACCAACCCATTCGACACAGGGTTTCTGAGCTCCTCTAGATATTTTATTTCTTGTTTTAATCTGCCAGGGAGTGTAAAAGTACCTTCAGAAAACATGGGAAAAAAAGTAAAATGTATTTGGTTTAAGGAATGATAAATTTTATCTGACTTTATCTCTGAAATGTCATATTTTTTTAACAGACCTGAACTGCAACTCTGCTTGGATCTTTTTTGGATCAAAGGCTCAGATTTGCTTTCAGTATAAGGGTTTTATGTGAAACCTCAAAGAAAAAGCCAAAAGCTACAACTTGGAAACCCTGGCCACTTTCTCCCTTCAAACTCTATTTTTAATTCACAGCAACCCTTAACACAAGAGGAAAGGACAAGAAAAAATTGAGAGACAGACTCTGTGGGAAACAGCTGGGGAAAGGGTATGCAGGAGCTTTCCAAAAGGAGGTGTTAGAGGAACAGCCCAGATCATAGAATCATTCAGGTTGGAAAAGACCCCCCAGGATCATCAAGTCCAACCTCAACCCTACTCTACAAGTTCACCCCTAAACCAGATCCCCCAACACTATATCTAAGCATCTTTTAAACTCATCCAGGGATGGGGACTCAGCCGCCACCCTGGACAACCCATTCCAGTGCCTGATGGCAAAGGCCGGTCACAGAACAGAGAACAGCTCAGTGTATCAGTCTTGACTCTGCTCTTAGATTATGCTGAACCCAAGGAATGTGCTACCAAGCAGTCAACCCCCTTGGTTTTGCTACCTCTTTGTCAAGAGGTGGAATTAGCCACTTTGGGGCAAGTTTGCCTCCCAGCTACTTTCTCAACTGAATCTCAGTGTTTAGTCTGCTTCAGTCTGCTTCAGTCTTGTCCAGGGCTGTTTTCCACACAGACAGCAGCAATGCTCAGTCCTTTTTCAGGATTCCTAAGGGAAGAGCTACTCTTTCCTACATCTCCAAGCAAGAAAATCAGAAACGGGTCTGACACCCTTAGAGAGTCAGATGAGTGAGCTGCTGCTTTATCTAACAAGGCAGAGGGAAATTACTTAAGTCCCCTTGTTTTCTGGAGCAGATATTTCCACTCGTTCTACTACCAGACGTTGTTGTTACCAAGCAGTGTCTCGTGTAGACTGAACAGTTGGTTTGCAATTGTTTTCTTTCATCCATGTGACTGAGCAAACGTACGTGATAGAGACAATGTGCTAAGAGGCAAATGAGGACTTTAGGAGCTTTATATGTCATGAGGTTTGTATATTAAATGTGGAAATTAAATTAGGCTTCAGTCTCCTAGAAATTATACCTTGGCCCTTCTTGTACTCCATATATTTAATTAAAATTATTTTCAAAGAAAGCCATTTCTTCTGCAGCCTCATTTGGGTTGTGAATTAAAAGATGTGGAGATGCAGAAAGAATAACAAGGTCTGTTGGGACAGTGGTCAGAGCCTATTGCTGAGAGTTTATTTAAACCTCTAGTAAATTCAGATTAAAATGTCTTGGCAAATTAAAGTTTCTTATAATTGTGGTTGCTGCAGCAACATTAGGAACAGAAACATTTCCTGATGCTCTGCCCTTGCTTAACAGTTGCAATTACAGTCCCAGAAGTCTGCCTGGAGTTTCATAAATCCCAGAGTAACACTCTGATATCTCCATTTCCTTTATCTTTCGGTGTACTTAAAAGTAGAGCTGCCTCTTCAAATACACCGTGATTGGAACGACTTACGCTGACCAGTTCCAAATTTCTCTCCTTGTAAACTCTACTTAGTGTTACAAAAACAATCCAAAGGCAGATTGTAGGTGCCACACAGCTCCTCTGACCTTTAAATCAAATTTAGTATTTCACTCAGTAGTAGGCCACTGAGCAAAACTTGACAGCTTAATACAGTGGAAATTTTAGGCAATAAATCTAAGAATATTCTCTCATCAGTCATGAGGAAGAGGATCAAAGCTTTGCCTTGTTGTTGAACATTTCCCAAACAAAACTTATGAAACTTGGGCAGAATAAAACTTACGGAATCATAGAATCATTAGGGATTGGAAGGGACCTTGAAAGATCATCCAGTCCAATCCCCCTGCCACAGCAGGATCACCTAGACAAAGTCATAGAGTCAGTTAAGGTTAGAAGGGACCACGGGATCATCTAGTTCTGACTCCCCTTTCCTGCCCTAAAGAATGTACCAAGGAAAACCCCTCCATCTGCTTCAGCTCTGGGGTTGTCTCCAGCACATGCATCAGTCACCTCGAGTACGATCCCTTAACCAACACTGTGGTGACACTACCAGGGAGGAGCTGGGAGTTGCTATGCATGCAACACCAGAAGAGCTCCCTTCCTCCAAGTGTGAAGGAGATGCTTTAGAAAGGTCAAATACCAGATAATTTGGGTCAAACTGTGGGATGATGTTACTCCTCGTAATTCACGTAAAACGATGTTTCCCTGCTCTAGAGTCAGGGAGAGGAATCCTTGTCAGTCCTTGTCAGGAGTAACAGGCTGCAGGTTTTTATGAAAACAGCTGCACCTTTTGTTTTCACTGACAAAGCAGTTTTGCAGAGACACCTTTTTCTGGCAGTGGCACCCGCCCAAGGTTAAGGGCATCGTGAGAAGCTCTTGAGGTAATGACTGTGGGAAATGCAGCAGAGCAAAACCCAGAAAGAACAACTGAAATGTCAGAGACTGCAGTGTGAACAAACATCATTTCTGGGTAGAAGAGAGGTTTTCTATCTTCGGCTAGAAAACTACTAGGTCAGAGCAGGTCCGGCTTTCATTCAGGGAAGGGTGTGATTATGCGATCAGCCCGAAGCGTGTTCTCCAGTCACCAGATGCTAAAGCAAGACCTGGTGCATTACAGGACAGGCAAGAGTGATGTTCAGCTGTGCAAAACCTCATGTCATACACCTGCCTCTCACACAGGCAGGGCTTTCCCTCAGAGCCTGTCAGGGATTTACCATGGCTTCTGCTATGTAACTACAGTCGTATTTTTACTGCATTGCATGGACTGAATCCCACTGGGTATCTTCCCCAGATCTTACCACCTCTGTATCTCCCATAAGAATCATTGCTCCATCCTTCCCCAACCATAGACTAGACCAGCCTAGGAAGACATTTCCCAACAATCTGTCAAAGTCATGGAAAAAATCCAGTGTTAGAGGCAGGTCATGAGTTACAGCACCAAATAAACCCCTGTCTGATGCAGTCATTTCAAATGTGCAATAAAGGGTGACAGCTTTGCACACCAATCTGAGTCAAAGACTGGACTGGTGGCTGGTCTGAAAATGTTACTCAAACTGAAAGACTGAGACCTGCTGTCATTGTAGCAAAGGCCTCTAAAAGGGGCAACGAGGATGATGAAGGAAGTGGAGCACCTTCCTTATGAGAAGAGGCTGAGGGAGCTGAGTCTATTTAACTTAGATAAGAGGAGACTGAAGGGTGACCTCATTGACGTCTATAAATATGTGAAGGGTGGGTGTCAGGAGGATGGAGCCAGGCTCTGCTCAGTGGCATCTAATGATAGGACAAGGGGCAGCAGGTGTGAGCTGGAACAGAGGAGGTTCCATATAAATATCAGAAGGAACTGCTTTACAGTGAGGGTGACAGAGCAGTGGAACAGGTTGCCCAGGGGAGGTTGTGGAGTCTCCTTCTCTGGAGACATTTAAAACCCGCCTGGATGTGTTCCTGTGTGACTTGGTCTAGGTGATCCTGCTCTGGTGGGGGTATTGGACTAGATGATCTCTTGAGGTCCCTTCCAATCCCTGATGTTCTGTGATTCTGTGAAATGGAGGAAGATATATATCTACATCCCTCGGTAGGGGACTGTGGCCCAGAATTTGAAGTTTAAGATATTCCTACTTCCCAACTAGATCACTGAAGCAGTCAATCAGTGGAGGTTCTAGACTTTGTAAGACACTTCCAGTTTTTTCTGACCATTTTTTTGAGCATCTGCAGTCACAGAAAATAAAAAGGAAAAGAAAAGAGCTACCAATAACCCCTTATTTTATTACAGAAAACACGTATTTTCTGTCAATCTTGCAAATAGGAGAAAAGGGCTTAAGTTCTTTCTATTAGACATTATTAATAGAATAATAACAGATTAATTTGCTCCCAAAGTAAAGAGCCGTTATTACAAATTGGTCTTACATTTAAATATGAAATGAGCTGGCATTTTGTCATGTCAGCTAATGAAACTGCTGGGAAAAATCTGAGGATGAAGAAAAGACAGTTAAATGGTTTCTTTGAAAACAAGAGAGGGATTTGCATATCTCTTGGTAATGATGAGTTTGCAGTTCTTCTCATCCAGGGTACCAGCGAAGTGTAAATGTAAATCTGTAACGTGTCTGCGATCCAGAGCACTCGGGGTTACTGGGATGAGAGCGCTCTACGTGACTGCTGTCATCTGCAGAGACAGATGCCTTAGGCTGGGAAACACTGAAAAAGTAACAGGTAACCATTCCCTCTCGTGATGCCAGAACTTTCATTCCATCAAATATTTGGCTTGCAAAAAAAATGACCCATAAGATTGTGTTATATTCTAATAACATAATCTATATGAATATATAATCTAATATATGCTCTATATGAATATATATTATATATTAACTTATTCTATATGAATATATATTCTAATAATATATATTCTATACTTGGAGAAGGAGATGCTGCATCTTTGGAAAGTTTAACAGCTCACATGGCATGTTTCAGCATAAGCAGGTCTTGGAGGAAGCACTGGAATGGGCTGTCCAGGGAGGTTGTGGAGTCTCCTTCTCTGGAGACGTTTAAAACCCACCTGGAAGTGTTCCTGTGTGACTTGGTCTAGGTGATGCTGTTGTGATGGAGCGATTGGACTAGATGATCTTCTGAGGTCCCTTCCAATCCCTAATGGTCTGGGATTCTGTGATTTTGTGAAATGCTGATCTGGGACAAAACCCTGATTTGTCCAACAAAGGAGTTCTGTGAGGCTGGGGAGAAAGATGGGCTACAATCTGTGTGTGAAATGATGCCTGCAGTGGGGTGGCAGAGGGGAGGTGGTCAGAGGAGGGCAAGGTGGGAAGGTTTTCAGTAGATCAGTAGGCACGGCACAATGTTATACTCTAGTACTCCAGATAAACCAGCTGCAGAGCCTACCTGTCCTAGGGACAAGCAGCCACAGCACAGCTGACAACTCTGAGACTTAAGGTGCTGACAAAAAGAAATCCAGTGGAAGATGATCGTATCTAGGACGATGCAGCGGCTTGTCGTGGCTAATACAGCAGGGGCAAGGCTGGGAACAAATCCCAAATCCAAAGCCCCATCCCCTGAACTCTTTGCCTTTGCAGTTTCAGGAGAGATTTGCTGGCACCTTTGTGCCTCGAGTGTAAAAATCCAGTGTCTCACTGTCCCAGCAGTATTAATTCCAGAGATAGGTTTTTATGCAGCCATACAGTTGATGGATATTATGTGCCTTCACGAGTTCGCCTCGCTAATCTTTCGTGGTTTCCTAGGCGATGAAAAGTGACTGTACAATGGGCCACAGATTTTAATTTAGTTTGTATTCAGCGGTAATGGAAGTGTCTATATTGGCAATAAAAGAAATAGCGTAGAATCAGTACAATAAATAAGACACATAAGAAAGTCAGCCTGGAGTGATGGACAGAAAACATAACTTTTATCTCATTTTTAATATGGGATTGAAAACAACCAGTCACCAAAACCAAACACGGAGCAGCCCCTTCCCAAACAAACAGAACTCTCTCCACTGTGCAGAAAAAAAACAAACACAACAGTTTTAAGGTCCTTCCAAAGCACAATTTGGCTTCTGGTTTTTCCGTTTCCCTGGAAGAGGTTTGGAAGCCAGATGTGTCATTTGAATTTTTTTGATGCAAGTTATATGTTCCTCAGAGAAAATGCTGAAGTTTAAACCATCGGTCTCACTGAAAACTCCTGACTGCCGTCATGTTTGTGTTCCCTCTTCTTCACAGAATCACAGAACATTAGGGATTGGAAGGGACCTCGAAAGATCATCCAGTCCAATCCCCCTGCCACAGCAGGATCTCCTAGATGCAGTCACACAGGAACATATCCAGGTGGGTTTTAAACTTCTCCAGACAAGGAGACTCCACAACACCCTTGGGCAGCCCCTTCCAGGACTCTGTCACCCTCACTGTGAAGAAGTTCCTTCTCAGATTGATGTGGAACCTCCTGTGTTCCAGCTCACACCCATTGTCCCTTGTCCTACCATTAGATGACCCTGAGAAGAGAGTTAGAGCATTTTCTTAACAAACTTCCCTAGAATAAGGCACTGATTACATTTGAGGAGCCTTATTAAAGCAGACTTAACCCCATCAAGTCTATGAAAAAAAGATAACAAAATGTGATCTAATCCCCAAAACACCTTCAGGAACATATGGTTGGTGTCTTCTGGGACATCTGCTGATAGGCCTAACCACTCCCCAGGTAGGTTGGTAGAGAAGGCTTTAGATAAGGAAATTACATCATCTCAGTAGTTTGACTCTCAGGGTGGGTTTTATGGAAGACTTTGTGCTGATTTCAATTTATGTTTGCTGCCAAGTATGAACGGGCTGCCCAGGGAGGTTGTGGAGTCTCCTTCTCTGGAGATGCTTAAAACCCACCTGGACATGTTCCTGTACCACTTGGTCTAGGTGAACCTGCTGTGGCAGTGGGATTGGACTGGATGATCTTTCGAATCACAGAACTTCAGGGATTGGAAGGGACCTGGAATCCTTCCTGCCAACCCACCTGGACATGTTCCTGTGTGACTTGGTCTAGGTGATCCTGCTGTGGCAGGGGATTGGACTTGGATGATCTTTGGAGGTCCCTTCCAACCCCTAATGTTCTGTGATTCTGTGCACCCTCATGGTGCTCAGTCCTTTAAAGCTGCTTTTAAACGAATGCTCTTCCACTGACGCAAATGGCAAGGCTGCCGATTTATCCAGGGGGAAAATCAAGCAAATTAAAAGACTTGGGATGTGACCTTGGGATTTTGGAAATGATCCAAAATCTATTTAAAGATCAGAAGTAATTGCAGTCAGTCGGGCTGTGTCGTAGCTGGCGTTTTGTGGTGCATTTGAGCAATGCCTGCAGCCACAGTGGGACCGGTGCCGACCTGACACAAACTAAAGAGGTTTTACACTTATTTCCAAAACCAGTGGTTCACACTGGTCCTTTTTTAAGAACCACTGTGCGTCAACTACTGGGAATGCCTGTTTCGTGTTTCAAGTTGTGAAAGCACTCAGTTACTTGTGTGAACTAGCAAAGTCCAGCGTATCCGCAGAGGGTGAGCTGTGTTGGGCTGGCAGCTATAGCGATGTGCCAAACCATCTGATCTGTGTGAAGAGCCACAGATGTTCAGCCTCAGAGCTGCACAGAGGTCTTGTCCCTCACGGCTTGTCACACAGATGAGTGCCAGCCGCTCCGTCACACATCCAAGCTCCTCCTCATCATCACCCTCCCTGGATGGAAGTATCACAAACACATCCATGAAGACCTCCCAGATGCAGTTAGTAAGCTGTGCTGAAGCAGGGACCCCCTTGCCACTTCTACCCACGCCAGCTTCCCAGGGAGCGCAGTCCCGGTCTCTCTGAACCAACTGTTTGGCTCAGCAGCGGCTGTAATTTGCTGCCAGCAGAGTAGAGCGGAGGCTTCTTGCCTGCTGCCAACTGTGCCTGTTGGCATGAAAACCCCATCCCTGAAAAAAATGTGCACACATCAAAAGATGGAACGAGATGGTAGTGGGGTAATACTGTCAAGAACGTTCCCTGTATGCTCAGTCGGTGAGCCAGATAGTCAATCAACCTTTACTGATCCTTGGGAAACTCCAGGTGAGTGCCCAACTGACAATAGCTGCTGCTGACAAGCCAAGTCAATGAGTCCTCACCATCTGCATGAGCTGTGGAAGAGAAATTCTCCAGCTTCAGAAGCAGTTTTCTGTAGCACGGTCTCAGCAGGACCTTCTTTAAATGCTGGCAGACATTCAGACCGAGCCTGAGTATGCAGAAGGCATTGCTGCACCTGGCACATCGAATCAACCCATCCTCAACAGAGAAAAAAGGCCCTGGTTACACAATTTGAAAGCAGTGTCTAAAACAGATTAGCACAGGGTAGCTTAATAAAAACTGGAATATACCTTTTTTTTTTGCTGCTGACATTTGCTGAAGGATTGTTCTGCTTGTTCTGCTTTCCAATGGCTTTTATGGCAGAAGTAGTAAAGCTCATTCTGTGAAAAACACTTGGATGCTGTATTGAGCTGGATAACTACTACAAATTCCTTCACTGTGTGTTATACCTTTAAATCTCAAAGGAATCCTCTGGCTTTCGAGCCACCCATTTTGTATTCGAGGCAGCACAGCCTCTTGCAGAGACATACAAACACAGGGAGTTTTCCTAGGGATATTTTCTTTCATGTTTAGCCTGGCTCCCTAAGGAAATCCTCATGGTTTGGGCGTGAGGGGGAGGCTTGTGCACGTACAGCTGTACTTCTGTGCTTCCATCTCGAAATTCCCATTGTTTGATTTGTTTTCTCAGGCAAACAAGCGAGTAAAATCGCAGTGGCGCTTTCATCTTACTAGACACTAGAGAATCCACAGCAGCCGGCAGCATCATAAGCGCTTTAAGGATTCGAAATGCTGAGAACGCTCTACTGGGGGCGTGTGGGTTCTCAAGCCCCAAAATCCACACAGGGGCTAGTGACCTGGGAGAAAGCAGCTTTGAAGCTAAGCCCACGAAGCATCAGTGAGGAGATACACCTAAGGCTAGGTCCTTACTCGGTGAGTCTGGGGGACAGTTCAGCGGCTGCGGCTGGTTACACTAAAGGGAAAGAAAAGATGCTTTGGCCCCTAGTGTTCAGAAATCAGTGCTGATGGGGACTTACAAGAGGCTAGAAGAGACAGGGTGCTCAGGACTCCTCTGTTAGCACAGAAACACCAGGCTCCAGGAGTTTGTCTGCGCTAGAAAGCGCTGCGAGGAATCAATCTATATTAATAGACCTAACTCAGGAGTTGGTAACTACAAGCAGAAAACAACAGATGCAGATGACAGGGAACCTCAGTGGAACTGAGGCAGAATTAGTTAATCAGGCAACACGAAGCCGTAGGAATCAGAATTTATTAGTTTCCATGCTCAGCAACCTGCCTGGTTTTCTCATTTTGTCTTGCTCAGGCTGCATTTCAGGAGATGCTTCTCGTGAAGGGAACAACAGATCCCTTACTCAAGCTCTAGAGCACATTCCAAAGCCTTTGAAGGCAGAATTTTGTCTGGGTCTTATGTGTGTTCAGAGCCCCAGCACACTTCTCCATCTTATTCCCTCATCTTTCAGGAGGCCAGGCAACAATTACTTTCAAAGAAGTTTCTTTACTACCTGGTCATAGCAGGCTCTGAGTTTCTGTGCTGACAGCAGGAAGGATGGAGTCTAGCCCTGTTTTGATCTTAGCTTCATGTGAGTCAGGTTCTTGCATTAATACCTTGAAGTGGATCCCCTTGTTGGCACCTAAGCAGCAGCCTGCAGGGGTCTGCATGGCAGTCCTGTGGCTTCCCCTGGGCTGCAATGAGTAGAGGGAACCCAGGTTTGCACAGCTCTTCCTCCTGTTGGGACAAAATCAAACAGCATGGAGGGAGCTTCAATGTCCACCAGCGTTTGGTGGAGCAGGAGCATGGCTCGTGGTGTGCAGTGTAGCATCTTCTCAGGAGCAGAGCGCATCCTCAGCATTAACCACAGGAGCTGTACGAAACACAAGTGAAGAAAGACTGTTGATTCACAGAGCTGGCAAAAGGAATGGCTGTCAGGAAGGGTTTTTAAAGTCTGTTAGAAGGAAAATTGATCACAAGTTGTCTTTTGCTGTATCCTGTCCCTAACAAAGCAGGATAAAAGTTAATCCCTAAAGCATCTGGTATAGGAGGAGTAAGCTTTATTTTATTTCCTTTCACCCCTTCTGCTGTCACAGGTCTGACTTCTGATTTCTTTGCCTGGTTTCTTTCACTGTCCTCATCCCAGGGCACCAATCCATGATTATTGGTGGATTGGAAGATAAAAACCTCAATAATCTCTCTTGATACTTTCCCTCTCCAGCATCTGCTTCAATGTAAGTACTTTCCATCAAGAAAATACCAAATCCCCATCCCGTGCCTCCAAGGAGTCTCACCTACCAGACAGTCAATTGGAACTCTGTGGATGGCAACACAGAAAGGGATTTAGGAGGTGCTAGGCATCGATTGATGCTAAAGAGCCTCATCTAACCCTCTGGCCTCCCCATCCTGACCTGAACAGCTTTAGTGTCTCCCCTAGTAATTCTCTTCTGGGGAGCTTTGCTAAGGTAGTCAATACATACCAAAGAGTATTTGAGCCTCCGCAGGTGAGACTGGAGGGTTACCTGGTTTAGCGATCCTGTCAATGGTCCACTCCTGCATCTCTGTCTGGAGAGTCAGCTCAGGTCAAATAAGCTGATGCTAACACCAGCACGCCAGGAGAAAACTTTTTGTACCCTTGGATTATTCATTTATGACCCTGGAAATAGCAGTAGGAAAGGAAATTAGTATAAAACACAGAAATGCAGAACATTGGGGATTGGAAGGGACCTCAAAGATCATCTAGTCCAATCCCCCCACCACATCAGGATCACCTAGATCCAGTCACACAAGAACTTGTCCAGGTAGGTTTTAAATGTCTCCAGAGAAGGAGGCTCCACAACCAGGAGGGCTGACTCATAGATTCTATGATTCTATGATTCAACTCTCCTGGGCAGCCTGTTCCCGTTCTCTGAACCATCATGGATTAAGTGAATGCATTTAGAATTACCCTTGTTTGCATGCACGTGTCAGGGTTTGACTAAACAGACATTTCTACTTAAATCTATATATCTTTTATTCTGCAGATCAAGCACAAAGGATACAAGAGCAGAACTCACACCCTATCCCTGTTATCTGTGGGAGCTGGATTACAGGCTGCTCAGGAGTGAGGAGGTACCAACATTTTAATTATTTTCTGTAAAAACTGCACAGTAACAAAAGCTATTGCGGGCCGATGAATAACTTCAAACTAATTATCAATCTGAGTGTGATATGAAGAAAGGCTTTTCAGAGCTTAATCAGAACAAAAATGAATAAGACTGAAAATTAAAGAAAAACAGAAGATACTAAAGCAAGTCTTTGAAAAAGACAGAAAAATAGAACTTAGGGGAGGATTCAGGAGACCTGAATTGCACTGTAAGAGTCTGGGTTGTCTCTAGGTGTTTGTCAACTTCATCCCATAAACTTTGGGTACAGGAGTCTCCTTCTCTGGAGACGTTTAAAACCCTCCTGGATGTGTTCCTGTGCAACTTGTTCTAGGTGATCCTGCTGTGTCAGGGGGATTGGACTAGATGATCTTTTGAGGTCCCTTCCGATCCCTCATGTTTCAATGATTCTGTGGAAGCTGTGAACATGCACTTAGCACTCACTGGAGACGATGGGAGTTGAACCTATCCTTAAAATGAGTCGCACTGGAAATGAGCTTGCTCAAAGCCAGGAAATTCATTCACAGGGAGAAGAGCAGTGCAGCTCTTGCTCCCCCCATTGTGGACCTAAAGAGACCATTTTGTGGGCAAAGCAGGGGGCAGTTTGGTTCCTCTCAGTGCCAGCATGTCTGAGCACAATGACTGCAGCTTTCCCCCTGCTTCTCAGCACCCTGTGCTGGTACCCAATGCACTCACCAACAGCCAGGCGCTAGCTTCTGGTGCATCCTGAACCACAACCAAGGAAGTTAAGTCACTAAGCCCATGTGAAAGCTGCCAGACTGACTTTAGAAAAGTGGAAAAATTAGGGTTTGCTGACTCCAACACCTGAATCAGCAAAGGCAAAAGCTACAGGAGCTCCAGCCGTTGTTCTGGGTCTTATGATCCTGGGCCCCTTCTCCGTTCTGCCCAATAGCCAGCTGAAACCAAGGTGGGGAAATGCTTTTCAGGGTGATCTTTTGAGTTTCTTAAGAAAAGGGTGCTGGAAATAGCACCTCTGGAGTGACTAGTTTTGCTCTTGGAGAAAACACCTATTCAGCAAGGATAAGGGTAAAGAGTCCATCCCGAGGTACTGGGGAAGGGCAGCTCAATACAGTGTTTGTACCTGGTGTGTAATGTGAAAGATATCAGCGTTGCAGCAGTACCACGAGAGCACAAGCGTTTCAATGGGCTTGTTATCATCGCCTGGAGTTGCAAAAGGCTGCTTTCTCGCAGACCAAATTGCGTTTCCTGTTGATTAGCAGCATTTTTTTCTTTCCTCTGTGGCTGAAAAAGTGAAAAAAGGAATTTGGGTTATAGATAATTTACTTTAAAAGAACTGCTGCCTCTCTGTTAAATTGAATGCTGTGAGTTCGATGTGCAAAGTGGAAGGATCTATTACAGCTCAGCTTGATTCCAGGGGTAAAATGTTAACATTACAGTATAGGCAGCACCTTGATTTCAGATGGACTGAATTAATCCCTAAGTAATCACTGAAGTAATTAAGGAGCTAGTAAATTGTCAGAGCTGCAGCCCAGTTCCTGTGTGGGCAATAACCAGGCGATTCTGCATGGCTGCATGATCCGGTCCCTTGTTCATTTAAACATCTGCTGGTGTATCAGGCTTTGCTCATGTCCTGGAGAAAGGCTGTGCTTGTGCTCCCAGACCCATAACTACCCTGTCTGTCTCCCATCTACACCCAGTTGCATTCCCGTCTCTCACTGATGGAGCTCAGTGGGAGCTCTGGTCAGGTGTTTATCTCTCTGGGGTACCTGTCAAGAACAGTACGTGTCTGAGATGTCAGAAATGGCATCCCAGTGTAACCTACGTGTCTCACTCATGTGTTTACTAAACCGTGTAGCAGCACTCAGGTGCAGTCAATTTTATCCAGTTCTAGGCCCCTCAGTTCAAGAGGGATGTGGAGCTGCTGGAGGGAGTCCAGTGTAGAGCATGGAGGATAATGAAGGGAGTGGAGCACCTCCCTTATGAGGAGAGGCTGAGAGAGCTGGGTCTCTTGAGCTTGGAGAAGTGGAGACTGAGGGGTGACCTCATTAATGTCTATGAATATTTGAAGGGTGGGTGTCAGGAGGATGGAGCCAGGCTCTTCTCAATGTCATCTAGTCATAGGACAAGGGGCAATGGGTGGGAGCTGGAACACAGGAGGTTCCACATCAATCTGAGAAGGAACTTCTTCACAGTGAGGGTGACTGAGCACTGGAAGGGGCTGCCCAAGAGTGTTGTGGAGTCTCCTTCACTGGAGATGTTTAAAACCTGCCTGGATGTGTTCCTGTGTGACTTGGCCTGGGTGATCCTCCTGTGGCAGGGGGATTGGACTGGATGATCTTTCGAGGTCCCTTCCAATCCCTAATGATTCTATGATAAGGTGCTAGTATTAGGTCTCTGCTTCAGCAACTACCTGTGGCTTTTTTTAGGCTTAGAGCCTCTTCCTTTCCCTTCATCCTACCTTGAATGTTTGTGAAGCAGCCAGACCCTCCAGGGACATGAGCAATATTCCTCCTCCCCCTGCACTGGCAGCCAGGACGAGCTGCATCGTAACTCTGAGGAACCCCTGACTGCTCACACAAGTGTGTCAGAGCCCTTGGATGCCATCCACTCAGGGACACTGCTGCTGCAGAAGCCACAGCAGGCAAACACAGCAACCTCAAAGTCACAAAAAAGTTTCAAACATTATTTAAATTACAGAATTTGAGAACTTTTTGCGAGTCTTTCTGCAGTAGTTAGCGCAGGAGGCAGAAGTCATAGAATCATAGACTCATTAGGGGTTGGAAGGGACCTCGAAAGATCATCCAGTCCAATCCCCCTGCCACAGGAGCATCACCTAGACCAAGTCACACAGGAACATGTCCAGGCAGGTTTTGAATGTCTCCAGAGAAGGAGACTCCACAACCCCTCTGGGCAGCCCCTTCCAGTGCTCTGTCACCCTCACTGTGAAGAAGTTCCTTCTGATGCTTATATGGAACCTCCTATGTTCCAGCTCCCACCCAGTGCCCCTCATGAATATTTTCAGTCTACCAGGGGACAGCTCCAGGATGGTGGTGTCTAGTCATGAAGTTTAAAAACAACTCTTTTGACCAGATTTGTCCAATGAAAAGCACAAGTTTAGGTCCTGGTCAGTACCTTTTCTGCATATTGAAAGAATTCCTATTCTTTCATCCTACTCTTACATCCCTGAGAGTAGTATTTTCTTGGGCTTGTGAACACAGTGAAAGTCATTTTATTATAATACAAAATTCAGAGCTGCCAAGACCTTGTTTTCTTTATACTAACCCCTCTTTGCATGAGGTCGAGAAAAGTTTTAAGGCTTAATTTTTCCTCTTCGGTCTGTTCCACGGACTTGCCAAGACACACACAGCCGCTTAGGTAGAGGAGGCTCCATGCAAACACCTCCGTGGTGAGGAGCTGCTTTGTTCCGGTGGGTAGAGTTTGGATCAGCTTCTGACTTCAGAGGCACCTGAATTTCATCCTGAAGATTTAAGACTCAATCCAGGAAGCTTTTACTCGTATGAGGGATCTTCACTGCCGTGTCCTGATGACTTATGTCAGCTTGTCACTAATTCTAATAGAAGCACTATTTTCTCCACTTCTCTGTGTGTGTGTGTGAGTGCAGCTGAGCTTAGGCTAAGTGAGGGTTTGTATCTGAACTGGAAAACCAGCTACTGCCACATATCATCTGGAGCTTGCCGTGATCATTCAAGCCATTAACAATAAAATTAGAAGACTCTCCTTACACTCTGTGTTTGCCATGACTGCTTAGTCTCGGAGTACGACGACAGCCTTAGCCATTGCCCGGCTCTCTGTGGCAAATATAAGAGGCCATTAATTTCCAGACTTTGGGAAATATATGAACCACTGTAAATTTCTCATCATTACAGTAGGTATTAAAGAGTCATTTAATAGATGAAGCTACTAGTGGGTGACTGTTTTACAGATGACACACAACTGCGTTCTGCACATATACTATCAAGTAGGGGGGTAAAGCGCTGGATTTGAGGCGCTAAATAAGTTATGGGGATGCAATAAAGCACTGGCTCTGGTTTTAAAAATATTTGTCCTTGCTGAAACACCTCCTCCATAGGATACAGAAGTAAATGGGCTGCGTAGAGAAGAAATACTGGCTCTCCACTCCAGGAGGCATTATGTTCTCTTTCATTCCTTAGTAGCCCAACGGAACGGAACCGTATTTGAATTCTGGTTGCTCATAAAACAGTCAGCCTGGTGCTCCCAGTGGCATCATAGCTCCTCTGGCAGGCAAACACACGGTGCAAACTAGCAATGAAGAGTGCTGCACACAGCAAGAGTATCCAAGGTGTGTTCCTCTCGTACTGCTGGAGACGCCGTGTCACAACAGCGCCCTGGCATCAGAGGAAAAGGAGTGCCAACATGATTTGTTATCTCTGCACCTAAAGCCTTGTAGCTCTGCTCATCTTCTGAGTGAAGAAAAACCAGCACAAGAGCTTATAAAGGTTGTATTTTTCCTCAAAACCTATTTATGATTATTAAAGCTTTATGAGGTGCCCATCAATACTCTGAATATGGATCGACCTCGAAGAGCAGCCTCTGAGACAAAAGACGAGACAATTTGACTTGCAGAAGGAAGTGACAGCATTTGGCACCAGCTGTGCCAAGTCCAAGACTGCATCAGAAAGGCTGAGTTTAGACTCCATTTATTTCTCCACGTTTGACAAAGTCTCAGTTTGATTTGAACTTAATTCAAAGAGCTGGGGATTGATGCCACGTCACAGAATACAGAAGGATCTCATCTGGAAGAAGGTGGCTCTTGACTTGGCAGCCTGTGGTCAGGCTGAGTCAACTATGTCATCTGGGAGTGTATTTCCTTCAGTGGTGGTAGATGCTTCCAGATAACATCCGTTCCCATAGCTGGCCCTTGGTGGGAAATGCTTTTTGGTGTGTATCTCCATGCAGAACGTGTGACTGGCTCTACCAGCCCTGAACACCTTCTAGCCACAGTTATGTGGAAAACTCCAGCTGTTTGAAGGATGCTATTAGGGGCTGGGATGATGATGAGCTATTAGAACCAGTACATGCTCTGGTGGGTGATGGTGTTCACAGAATCACAGAACATTAGGGATTGGAAAAGACCCCAAAAGATCATCCAGTCCAATCCACCTACTAGAACCAGACCACCTAGACCAAGTCACACAGGAACATATCCAGGTGGGTTTTAGACATCTCCACAGTCCCCCTGGGCAGCTCCTTCACTGAGTGCTCTGTCACCCTCGTTGTGAAGTTTCTTCTCATATTCATGTGGGACTTCCTATGTTCCAGCTCACACCCATTGTCCCTTGTCCTATCATTAGACGCCACTGCCACCCACCCGTCACATATTTATAAATATTAATGAAGTCACCTCTCAGTCACCTTTCTTCCAAGCTCAAGAGACCCAGCTCCCTCAGCCTTTCCTCATCAGGGAGATGCTCTCCTCCTTTCATCATCTTTGTGGCTCTGCACTGGACTCTCTCCAGCAGCTGTGTGTCCTTCTGGAACTGAAGGGCCCAGAACTAGACACATGATTCCAGATATGGTCTCACCAGGGCAGACTAGAGAGGTAGGAGAACCTCTCTCTATCTGCTAACCACCCCCATTCTGATCCAGTCCAGGATGCCATTGGCCTTCTTGGCCACAAAAGCCCATTTTTGGCTCATGTTCTGTTCATTTGATGTGGAGCACAGTGGGCCTCCTTTCACTCAGTCACATAAGGACTCACTATGGAGCAGAAGGACTCACACACGTACAGATTATTATAGTGGGTTATGGCTTTGGAGAGAGTTTGAGGCTGTTAACTCTTAGCAAGTTCCTGCTCCTCTTGCACTGGTTTGAGAGGTTTCCTCCTTGTGCACAGCCCTCAGATACTATAACCACTCCGTCTGCAATGCGACTTTTTGTGTTCCATGAGATTAAGTTGGCCATTCTCAGCGAAATGGACCTTTGGAAAGCTGTCGGTGTCATCCATAGAAACTTTCCTGTGCAAAGAAGAACACTCAAGGTGGTGGCTACTTTCAAAGACATAAAAGCTGGTTTTTTTGAGTGGTTTATATGATTATGGTTTAATAAAACCAGCTTTTCAGAAAAGTGCCTGAGTTCTTTTATCACAGTATCACAGTATCACAGTATTATCCGAGTTCTTTTATGGCAAAAGGCTACTTTCTCATGAAAATGGTGACACGTGTATATTTTTAACAAACCCAGAGAAAAGTTGTCCCCTCACATTAGCTACATTTAATCCTACCTCTTGCTCTTATATAGCCTTAAGGAATGAATTGGCACCACTCCACAGAAGTTAGCGCAATTTTTGTCAGTCCAGACCTTCTAAGAGTTTAATCCATAAAAAATGTATCATAATTACAGAAATCATTAAAAAGTGAGAGACATTTCTGGCTCTGCATCCCAAACCATTGTAGTCAGGGGAGCTGCCGGCACTGCTCTTATTCAAAGAGATTCCTGTGTTTCAGTGATGATTAACAACACTCAGTGGGTTTGTTCTATGATGTACACGACTTCCATCAGCACTAACATGTCTTATGCCTTTCCTACTTCAGATATATGGACCCCTTTAGTGTGTCCTCTGCCCATAAAGTCTGACTTTGAAAATTAGAGACATATCAATATTTCCCAAAGCTTTGGCTGATGTGAGTGCAGAGTCCTGTGCACCAGGCTGGTTGGAAAGTGTGGGAAACTGACTGCTGACTACGTGTGTGATGGGTGATGCCAAAGCTCAAGAACACCCACAACGCTTTAGCAATGCTTTTAGAATAGGATCATAGAATCATAGAATCATTAGGGATTGGAAGGGACCTCAAAAGATCATCCAGTTCAACCCCCCCCCCCCCCCCCCCCCCCCCNTCCGGAACTGGACGCAACACTCCAGGTGGGGCCTCACCAGAGTGGAGTAGAGGGGGAGAATCACCTCCCTCGACCTGCTGGCCACACTTCTCCTGATGCAGCCCAGGATCATGTTTGCCTTCCGGGCCACAAGTGCACACTGCTGTCTCATGTTGAGCCTCTCTCCCACAAGCACCCCCAAGTCCCTCTCCTCAGGGCTACTCTGCAGCCAGTCACTGCTCAGCCTGTACTTGTGCTTAGGATTGCCTCGACCCAGAAGCAGGACCTTACACTTGGTCTTGTTGAACCCCATCAGGTTGGCTTGTGTCCACCTCTCCAGCTTGTCCAAGTCCCTCTGGATGGCACCCCCTGCCCTCCAGCGTGTCTGCTGCACCACACAGCTTGGTGTCATCAGCAAACTTGCTGAGGGCGCACTCAATGCCTCTGTCCATGTCACCAACAAAGATGTTGGACAACATCCTGATCCTTTTGGATCAGGATCTCAAGTTTGGAGGCCAGAAAACTGAGTGTCACTTTTACCTCTTGAACTACCTAAATGATTTCAGAGAAGAGCAATTCTTCTCAGTGCTTTTGTAAGAAGCACCACAAAACATCACAGCATCTGCTCTGTCAGCAGCTGGTCCCTGTGGGCTTGTGCATGTGTTCCTCTGTGATGCAGGGGAGATGCAAAACAGCTGAGAGTCCCACGAGATGCAGTATGTTGGTGAGGGGCTTGCCAGCCCTGGCTGAGAAGGGAACGACCAGGACTTCGGCTTGTTACTTCTCACTCTGTCATCACTGAGGAATTGTCTCAGAGAATGCCTTCAGTTGTTTTTTTTTAAATGAAAATTAAGTGAGAGTCAAATTTTTTATGTAAGAAACAAGGGGAAGCAGGGCCACCATGAATTTTTGATGGAGCACACTCAATGCACTTCCACCCTTTGCCAGGGAAGCCAAGGCAGAGCCCTCAGGAACATGTCCTTGTTCCCAGGCCAGGGCTGTGTCAATCTCTTTGTTGAAACTCTTTGCATTTTTAAAATCACAGAGTCACAGAACATTAGGGATTGGAAGGAACTTTGAAAGATCATCTAGTCCAATCCCCCCACCACAGCAGGATCACCTAGACAAAGTCACACAGGAACACATCCAGACAGGTTTTAAAGAGATCAAGATTTAGTGTTTACGTAGGACAGAGTGAACTCTTACCTTGAGGAGAGCAGCTCTGCTTCCAAATCGTGTTCTGAAATCACCATCTCCTTTTGTTCAGCCAGTGGTTTGGGGCAGGTGCTATTGAGGCACTGGGTGATAAAACAAAGAGATAATGTGGTTCATTAAGTATAAAAAGGGCCCATAAAGCCAAATTAAAAAGTTTGGTAGAGGAAGAGAAGGTGATAGACATGAAAAAAACGAGAAACAAGGAAAGATTTATTCATTTATTTTTTCTGTTTCTTTCCTGCAAAATTATTCAACTCTCATCACAAACTTTATATTTTACTGTTATCAATGGGGGACAAGAAACATATGAGGTTCCACATAAATATGAGAAAGAACTTCGTCCCAATGAGGGTGCCAGAGCACTGGAAGGGGCTGCCCAGAGGGGTTGTGGAGTCTCCTTCTCTGGAGAGGTTTCATACCCACCGGGACATGTTCCTCTGTGACTTGGTGTAGGTGATCCTGCTGTGCAGGGGGATTGGACTAGATGATCTTTCGAGGTCCCTTCCAGTCCCTAATGTTCTCTGATTCTGTGATTCTGAGTAATCAGCATCTGCTCTTTTAACTTTATTAATTATCACAGTATCACAGTATTATCAAGGTTGGAAGAGACCTCATAGATCATCAAGTCCAACCTGTCACCACAGAGCTCAAGGCTAGACCATGGCACCAAGTGCCACGTCCAATCCTGCCTTGAACAGCTCCAGAGTCGGCGACTCCACCACCTCCCTGGGCAGGCCATTCCAGTGGCCAATGACTCTCTCGGTGAAGAACTTTCTCCTCACCTCAAGCCTAAATTTCCCCTGGCGCAGCTTGAGGCTGTGTCCTCTTGTTCTGGTGCTGGCTGCCTGAGAGAAGAGAGCAACCTCCTCCTGGCCACAACCACCCCTCAGGTAGTTGTAGACAGCAATAAGGTCTCCCCTGAGCCTCCTCTTCTCAAGGCTAAACAATCCCAGCTCCCTCAGCCTCTCCTCATAGGGCTTGTGCTCAAGGCCTCTCACCAGCCTCCTTGCCCTTCTCTGGACACGTTCAAGCACCTCAATGTCCTTCCTAAATTGAGGGGCCCAGAACTGGACACAGTACTCAAGGTGCGGCCTAACCAGTGCAGAGTACAGGGGCAGAATGACCTCCCTGCTCCTGCTGGCCACACCATTCCTGATGCAGGCCAGGATGCCATTGGCCCTCTTGGCCACCTGGGCACACTGCTGGCTCATGTTCAGGCGGGTATCAATCAGCACCCCCAGGTCCCTTTCTGTTTGGCTGCTCTCCAGCCACTCCGACCCCAGCCTGTAGCTCTGCATGGGATTGTTGTGGCCAAAGTGCAGCACCCGGCACTTGGACTTATTGAACGCCATCCCGTTGGACTCTGCCCATCTGTCCAGGCGGTCAAGGTCCCGCTGCAGAGCCCTTCTGCCCTCCAACTCAGCCACATCTGCCCCCAGCTTTGTGTCATCTGCAAACTTGCTGATGACTGACTCAATGCCCTCATCCAGATCATCTATGAAGATGTTAAAGAGGATGGGGCCCAGCACTGATCCCTGAGGGACACCACTAGTGACCGGCCGCCAGCTGAATGTGGCACCATTCACCACCACCCTCTGGGCTCGGCCCTCCAGCCAGTTCCTAACCCAGCACAGAGTGTTGCCGTCCAAGCCGTGGGCTGACAGCTTAGCCAGCAGTTTGCTGTGGGGGACAGTGTCAAAGGCCTTGCTGAAGTCCAGATAGACCACATCCACAGGCCTCCCCACATCCACCAAGCGGGTCACCTGATCATAGAAGGAGAGCAGGTTGGAGAGGCAGGATCTGCCCTTCCTGAACCCATGTTGGCTGGACCTGAGCCCTTGGCCATCCCTCAGGTGTGCAGTTACTGCCCCCAAGATAACCTGCTCCATCAGTTTCCCTGGCAATTACATGAGATACTTATCCTAAAGCCCTCCAGAAACAGTCTGATCTCTTATCTTACATCAAAAAAAACTTAAGTTACTTGTTCTGAATGAGCAGCGTCCAACACCCCCTCAAAGTAAAACAACATGAAACACATTGCAAGCATTCAATAGGACAGAGACCTGGAGGCTTGATTCTCAGGCTCTCAGGGTGCAAAATAATGGTCTTGATGCCCAGGCTCAGTCATCGTGTGTGCCAGCCCGGTGACAGAAGAGAAGCAAATGGGTGTTTAGGTCTGCAGTTACCTGATTGAGACGCACAGGCATGGGAACCCTTCAAAAATCAGTCTCTCAGGTTGTCTAGTCTGGGGCCAGATACTGTGCACATGCAATACTGGTTCATACCTTTAAGACCCCTGTAGTTTGTCCTATCTTCAATCTTTTATCCCTGGAAATTTTCCATCTGTGCTTCTAGATATGAAAGAACCGAGCTGTGGGTAGACGATCATATCAACCATGATACTGTGTCTTGTAAATCTGTAGTAAGTGGTTATAAAGTGGTTGGAGCTGTCCCTGAAGCAAAAACTCCATGGAGGTGATTTATTCAGGCAATCAGAGTCAAGACTATGTCTTGCATTGCTCAAGGTGGGCCTGGGTGAGCGAACATTAGCCATCAGAGATCTGCTTCTCTCTCTCTAAATCAGATGCTTTTGCTGCTTCCTAATTTCTTCAAGCCCTGTTTTGCCTCTGAGATCATAGTGATTTGGTGAAGAGCACTGCTGAAATGAACTCGGCTGCCTTGGTTTCATGAGACAGCAGGGTAATTGTACCAAAAGGTTATCAGTCAAGAGGAAGACCATTTGTGTTCACAACAAGAAACACAAGGACAGCTTTTTCTGTGGGGCTTTGAAGGGTGGAAGCTGTGAAGGTGCCAAACAGTGCAGGAGTTTGGGAAATCTTTTCTATCCTGTTTTCAAGTCAAGTACACAAGAAGTTAGGGACCCACTGACTCATGTCACCTTGCATCCTGCTCTACACTTAGGATGCTGTTGGAAATGTTCCTGTATTCTAAATGACACTGCTTTATCTGGGTGTTCTCGTGGCTTTCTGAACACTGGTGCTCTGCAACTACCACATATCTTTTGTCCATGTAAGCGGAGCGTGCGTCTGTTTGCCAGCTGTTAATTCCTTAGCTAGATTGGAGCAATGTTTTAGATCCCATTCCAACTATTAACAGTTCAGGATACTGGAAAAAATTCAATCTCTTTTTGGTTAGTCTGTTTGCCTGTCTGAGAGTACTGAAAACTTCTGCCATCAGGTCACTAAACTATGAATAACTGTTAATTTATGGATCAGTGTAAGTAGACATAAAACCTGACTGGGGCGCTGACCTGAAAGATTTACTTGCTATTCATGGAGGTTGAATTATCCTGGCTTAGCAGTTTCATGACTTCATTTTACTTCTATTAAATTCAAACATATTGAACAGAGAACTTTTTCGTTCAAAACGTCAAGATTTGTCCTCTGATTTATCCTGGTGGAATTGAAGAGCAGCTCCAGCTCTGGTCTAGAAAGTCAAAGGATGTGGCTCAGTCTGGGGCCAGGATAATCACACCTTTCATAGGTTGGATTAAAGCAAAATTATAGAGCTGGATCATCAGAATTAATCATTTTGCCAAAGCAGAAGTGTGGTTGTATAAAAATCCCTCTGAATACTTTGCTGGCACTTCAGGAGATGTGCGCTCTGCTGCTCTCCAAGATAGATCAGCCACTGAGGGTTTTTTAAGTTCATATTCCCTACAGATTTTAATAATTTAATAGATTTTCTAGTGCCAACCTGAAGTCTCCTTCCAGCTACAGCAGATACAGCACTGAGAGCTCTTATTTTTCTAATGGCTAAATCAATTTCTTTTACTCTTGGATATAGTGCTGGATCATTTTGCATGACAGTTTAGAGAAGGAAACCTGAAGAGAATATTTGCCACATGGAAACCCAGCACTTCCCTTCTCCCTGATGTTCCCTGCTTGCAAATGTAGTTGAGTTGGCAGCATTTGTTGTTGCAGGCTAGCTGAGTCTTCCCACAGAACTGAAGATGTATCTGGGTTCCTCATCAAAGGCCTCTCCCAGCACAGCTAAATGTCTGGGGAGGCATCAAGCCCTGAGGAATTTCCCCATAGACTAGTGGCTCAGGGACCCCCTCGATAATGGAGGGTGTTGCCCAGACTGGCTGACATGGCTCAGGATCCTACCAAGGCCAGAACTGCAGACCACAAGTGGGCAGTTTTAGGCAAGTCACCTACTTTTACAAAGTGCTCACAACTGTCCCCAAACACTTCTAACTTGGTGTGTTCTGTTTTATTTTGTGACAGCGTGTCTTCCTCCTTTTCTCCTGAAGATGCACCTCATGCTGTTCTCTAAAATTTTCCAAAATTATTACCATGGCCACAATAAAAAATCAGAGACTTCTCAGGAAAATTGTTGAGAAAAATCCATTTCTTACCTCCTCCCCCTTCTCTCAGTTCACTCAAGCGAAAGGTTCCTCTAGCATATTGTGCCAGGGTCACTACATCATCAGTTGAAAGCCCTTACACAAGATTAATCTTACAGTGATCACATGAAAAGTCCTTTTCTACATATGGAATCCACCACATTAACCTACCAGAGCATCACCTGCACGGCGAGAAGGTGACACTTCTTCCAAAGGGATTATCCACCACTCAGCCTGTGAGATGGACAGGAACGTGTTTCCTTTCTAGGATTTCAGTGACAGATGCTCAAACGTTATAAACTGCCCCGGCTCTGCTGAAGTCAGTCGGATGGTTTGCACCAGCTAGAAGACACATTAAATCAAGGTTTTTATTCCAGTCTGCCTTCATCCTTAGACTAGAATTCCCTTGTGTTCAGCTGGGAGAGAAGTTTAACTCATGATCAGGGAACCTCACAGAATCACAGAACATTAGGAATTGGAAGGGACCCCAAAAGATCATCCAGTCCAATCCCCCTGCCCACAGCAGGATAACCTAGATCCAGTCACACATGACCATGGCCAGGTGGGTTTAAACATTTCCAGAGAAGGAACCTTCACAGTCACCCTGGGCATCCGTTTGCAGTGCTCTGTCACTCTCACTGGGAAGAAGTTCCTTCTCATTTTAATGTGGAACCTCCTGTGTTCAAGATCACACCCATTGCCCCTTGTCCTACCATTAGATGACACTGAGCAGAGCCTGGCTCCATCGTCCTGACATCCACCCCTCACATATTTATCAACATTAATGAGGTCACCCTTTTTTCCAAGCTCAGTTGACCCAGCTCCCTCAGCCTTACCTCATCAGGGAGGTGGTCCACTCCCTTCATCTTTGTGGCTCTGCACTGGACTCTCTCCAGCAGTTCCTCATCCTTCTGGAACTGAGGGGCCCAGAACTGGACACAAGATTCCAGATGTGGTCTCACCAGGTCAGAGCAGATGAGAAGGAGAACCTCTCTTGATCTGCTAACCACCCCCATCTGATCCACCCCAGGATGCCGTTGGCCCTCTTGACCACAAAGGTACATTGCTCGCTCATGGTCATCCTGCTGTCCACCAGGACCACCAACTCCCTTTCTCCTACCCTGCTCCCTAGGAGGCCATTCCCCAGCGTACACTGGTACCTGGGCTTGTTGTTGCCCAGATGCCAAACTCTACACTTGTCCTTGTTCTAATTCATTGTGAATCTGTTTAATTAAAAAGATTTTCATTAAGATGGGCAGATACCTGCCCAGGCAAGGGGACCAGGCAAGACTATTACAACAGCCAACACTTTGCTCTGTGTCGATTTGTCTGGAGAAGGAAGGGATAAGAGCTTCTTTGTCAAGATGTGTTTCATCAAACATCGAGCGATGGTTTCTTGTGCAAGCTGGCATCCAAAGCAGGACTGCTGATCCAGGATCAAATGGTTTGCATTAACAGATTCCAAGTGAAATTTGCAAAAGGCAAAAAAATGCTTAAACAACAAGAAAAATTTACGGGTTTATGCAGCAACTGCTGTATAATGAGGCGGGGGCAGCTCAATAGAAGATAATTGCGTGTAAAGTACTTTAAAGCTAACTACTTACTTTAAAAATTGCTGCAAAATTAGGTTCATAATTAAATTATAATTATAAGCAAACAGGAAACAGTGATCATCCTCGGAAATGTGTGTGGTTTATTCACAAAGCTCTGTAGCTGCTTCTCTGTGTGACTCATCTTGGTGACAGCTATCGTGCTCCGGGTTTTACACAGAGGATACTACCTCTTGTCATGATTTGTAATCTGGTGTTTGTGTAAAATGCTCTTCTGATGAGCTGCTCGTCGTTCATGAATTGTTTTAGCTTCACCTCAAATGCAAACTGATAAAAAGGAGGAAAATCTATTTCCTTTATATCTGCTACAGTTCTGATCACTAAGGTGCTGGCCCCTAGGCAGGGAAAATCAGGTATTTCACGGGTGTGAAATGACCTGACTGTTGGAGCTGCGTAGCCTGGCAGTTGCAAACCTCTGCCTGTTAACCTGCAAATGTTCCTGTCTTGGTCTATGCGATCCTGCTCTGGTAGGGGGATTGGGCCAGATGATTTTTCGAGGTCTTTTCCAATCCCCAACGTTCTGTGGCTCTGTGAAATGAAATATTAGCTGTCGGTGTTGCTGCGGCAGTTTCAGAAATGTAAGTGTTGTGTGTGGAGTAGATAAGTGGACGGAGCTGCTCCCCTCGGAGGTGGGAGGATGCTGTGTTTGATATGAGGATGATCGTGACCCTCTACAGAAGAGCCAGGAAAGGAGAAAGTCAACTTGTCTGCCACTTTCTTTTATGCGGAGCGAGAATCCAGCTGACCCTGGACTGAGATCACAGGGGGAAAAAACCTCTTTCCTTCTCCTTGCCTTCTGATAAAAAGCCCTAGATGGTGTCTGGACCTGACCATGCAGCTCAGCTCCAAGAGAATGAGCTGCTTTGTTTCAAGCCATTTTTAAAGCTGTGAGTCACAAGGTGCTTCTGCTTGCTGGGCTGGGTGTTTCGGTGACAAGGGGAAGGACAGAGGAAGACGATCGCTTTGTATAGAGGCACAGGAGGCTTCCTGCAAGGCTGCAGCGACAGAGTTCCTGTGCTTAAGCTGGCAAAACTCCTGCCCTCCCAACCACACTGGGGTCCGAGTATTCCTGGACCTTGAAAAGGAAATTCCCACTAAAAGTGGAAGCCTTCCTCCCCTCTGCTATTTGGCAGTGGGACACCAGTTTGCACTTCTCTACTTGCCACTTGGAGCACCGGTACCCACAATAGCATCCATGCCACATCCCACAGCCCTGAGTTTTACCTTTAATCCTTCCTGTTTCTCAGTGCTGACAATTTTATCAATATTAGTGTATTTTTCAGGCATGGGCTGTGCAGTATTTGCAGTGATGTAGTACACCAGCCTTTCTGTAGGAGATGAGTAACCTGCTGTGCAAAGGCTTGTGTCCTTCTGTTTTCTCATGGCCCCACACTCGTGTGGTGACACTGGTGCGTGGATGTGCTCTGACAGTGGGGAACTGCAGCCACGACTCCCCCTTGGTTTATGAAGGCTGCAGTCCTCACTCAGCTCTGGAGAGTTAATTCAGCCCATCACTGCTGATACTGCGCAGGAGCTGAAGGCTTCTGCTAAACTCAAAATTTTCTCTCAGATTATTCATATCCCTCTAATCAGCTTCTCCACTTTCACTCAGGGTAAACGAACCTCCTCCCTGGAGCTCAACCTGAATCAAACCTATCACATTAATGTCTATAGGAGTTACTCACACCCATGAAGAGACAAATAGCCCTTTCAGTTCTTTTTGTGCACACAGAAATCTTGAGCTATTATTTTGATGCTGCAACTTACTGACAGATCTCATTAGTGCCATCAGACCTGTTCCTCCTTCCTCCCCTTTAGGATGGTAAAAAAAACCCAGCCAGTGGTTTCTTTTCTTTTCTTTTCTGACTCACACTGCTGGCAATGTGTAAGCAGGTGTGTCCTTTGCCTCTTTTCCTTCTCCTTTGATTTTTCCATACAGATCCCATGCCTCAGGAATTCCACTTGCTGTGAGGATAATGCATTTCTTCTGTTAATATTAATGGGGGGCAAGTTGTAATTTAGCTACTTTCTCCTAACAGCTGCAGTCACAAGGTAAAAGCCAAAAGGTAGATTCACTTTTTACAGAAGTAGATGAGGTTTCTCATAGACACAGTGGAGCCTGTTTCTAAGATAAGGTCTGTTGGCTGCAGTAAGAGAAGGTGGCTCTGCTCTCCTGTACTATCCAACCTCATCTGTAACACTTCTGTCCTATGGATGTTGTACAGATGTTGTACATTCCTTCCAGGTCACTCTGCATCACCAGTCTGTCCAGTGGGAAATGCAAAGGGAAACACTCTAGAGGACAAACTTCATCTTGTCCCAGGAGGTGGCAGATTTGGTGGCCAGTGAAGCTGCCTGAAGCAGCCCTGCCTGAGCTCTCTGGCGTTAAGTGGTAGCTCAGCAACTTCAGGTGCCCACACCTTAGTCAAATTTCTACAGCCAGCTGCAATGTAAAATCTCTCTCTCTAACACAGAGGATGCTTTGTTATCTAATGCATGTATCCAAATATTCCACTAGTTAGGGTCAGTGATGTCTTTCTCCTGTTGAAGACGGTCAGTATACTCTGGTGGGAGATGTTTAGAGCTCCAGGAGCACATCAGTGCTGCTGCTGTGGAAAGTCTAAGCTCTCGGGTTGCTCTGTGCAAACTCCATCTCCTGGGAACCAGGGTCCTTGCAAGCTAATCCCTTTAGCTGTCACTCTGTGAGAACAGAGGTGAAAGTACCGCTTCCCATTTTACGGTCCCTGGCGTTGCCAGGGCCCCCTTCTGCCGTAAAACCAGAAAGGGGTAGCCCTGCTAGAAATTCCAGTAGTCTCAGTTTTATTTAGGAGTAATCTGGTTTGTTCACTTATTAACCCTGTTCTTATAAACAGCATTTTTGTTGTGAAGGAGAGTGAAACAATCCCACGAGAGAGACACTAGATGTAATAAAATGAATCAGTAAAGAGCAAGTAAAGAGCCCTGTGACTGGATGCTCTTTTAATTGCATCCTTGTCTTTCTGCTCTGGTGAAAGATGATTTCACTCTGTCCTCCTGTCTCCTTCCCTCTTCCTCCTGCACACTCACCAGGAGCGCGTTCCAAATCCCTCACATTGCATTAGAGGCTCCTTTTATTTATAATGAGGCGGTGATGTAGTCGGATGTGTTGTTGCAATTGAAAGATGCTCTCAGCTGTGTTGGAAAGCTGGAGGTTCTGAGCAGGGTGCAGTAAGGTTAATTACCTCATAATTTACAGTAAAAATGCAGATGCAGAAGCTTTGATTTTCACTAATTGTGGCGCTGAACAAAATAAATTTGAATTTGCTCACATTCCAGCACTGAGACTGGAAATAAAACACCTTTCATGCCATCTATGATGTCCTTTCTCTCTCCTTGGCTTCAGTGGCACATGAGCAGCCTTCAGCAGAGGATTGTCCAGAGCACCAAGGTTTCACCATATTCATTTTATAAAGATTTTCTTTTCTTAATGCAATTCAGATGTCAAATGCAGACATCTGGCTTCTATTGCATTATCGGATATCAAACATAGAGAGGCAACACTAATAGGGTTTGATGGTGTTGGAAAGACAGTTCTTAGGGCTCAGGACAAAGTGTTCATGAGCATTAACAGAGCTGAGGAAAATCTGGAGATCCAGGGCTCTTTTTTGTTCTTCTCTTCAGAGACTGTACGACAGTGTGTGTGTTACAGAATCATAGAATCATCAGGGATTGGAAAGGACTTCGAAAGATCACCCAGTCCAATCCCCCTGACACAGCAGGATCACCTAGACCAAGTCACACAGGAACACATCCAGGAGGGTCTTAAACATCTCCAGTGAAGGAGACTCCACAACCACCCTGGGCAGCCTGTTCCAGTGCTCTGTCACTCTCACTGGGAGAAAGTTCCTCCTCATATGAGTGTGGAGCCTTTGTCCTATCACTAGATGACAGTGAGCAGAGCCTGGCTCCATCCACCTGACACCCATCCTTCACATATTTATCAACATTCACTAGGGGGAACTTACTTGCTTCCTTCAGACCTTTTCCCCCAACATTTACTGTGGAAAAGACTTCAAAAAATGAGACAAGGAGAAGCTCTTAATTGTTCTTAGTTGTTCGTGGACCCTTTCTTAATTGTTTATCAGTCCCTCAAGAACAGAAAGAAGAAAAGAAGGAATTTTTAAATGTATTTCCAAGAGAGAAACAAATCCAAAGAAGCTCAGGAGTTCCATTTCATAGCTTCTATAAAACAAGAAGAACAAAACATGTAAAGCCCCCACAGGAGAACACAATAAATAATCTTTTTTTCCCTGGCTATTCAAGAGAAACATGAAAGCAAAAACTTCAAAACTACAATTCACTGCCAAAAAGGAGCTATAAGCGTTGTGTTCCACCTGTGATCACAGCCCCCAGTAGCCTGCACCCTGAGCTTGATGTTCTGCAGCTCAGCACTGCTCCCCAGCAGGATGATGCCACCACTCCAGCAGGAGTCAGCCTCGCTCAGCCCGGTATCTGTTCTCTAGAACTGCAGCCATGAGCCACATTCCAGGACCCTTCACAGAATCACTGACATTAGGGATTGGAGGGGACCTTGCAAGATCATCCTGTCCAAACCCCCTGCCACAGCAGGATCCCCTGGAGCAAGTCACCCAGGAACATGGTCAGGATAGTTTTAAACCTCTCCAGAGAAGGAGACTCCACAACCTGCCCTAGGCAGCCCCTTCCAGGGCTCTGTCATCATCACTTTGAGAAGTGATGGAGACCCAATGAGCCCAGGATGATAACAAGTGCAGCTCAGGGTAAAGAGGGAAAGATTCAGGCTTGCTGATCTGCACACAAAATTAAATCTACACAACAGTATTTTACTTCAATGAGAGTTAATTAGATAAAAATTAGCCCAGAATGTAGATAGGAGGCCTTGAACATTAGCAACACCTTTGGTTTATCAGATAGTAATGTTTTCACTACTAAGGATCAAAACCTCCTGGTTCTTGAGAATTCATTTTCAAGACAATTGTTAAACAAAGCGTGATTTATCGAGAGGAGCCCGTAACAAAGCAGCCAGTGCCTTCATCTCTAAAATACTGCTGTTGCATCCAGGGTTGAACTGTGCAATCTTTATATTTAAAGGGAAATCAATATCATTGACTAAACAAAATAAAAGCTGCTCCGTAAGAAACGATTACTGACTCGGGCTGTTGGAGAAATACACGGTTTTCAAATCAAACTGATAAAAATCAGTGCGAGTCTCTTACGGTTAGACACGGCGACTAAAATGCACAACAAGAAACAGAGTCACATGTTTGTCAAGAAAGCATACGCCACTACTTTGAGAAAGCTTCTTATGGCCTCACTTTACGCTCAGGCAAACAGCCCTCCGTGGATAGAAACATATCATAGAATCATTACAGACTGGAAGGGACCTCGAAAGATAATCTAGTTCAATCCCCCTGCCACAGCAGGATCCCCTAGACCTAGTCACACAGGAACACATCCAGTGGGTCTTGAACATCTCCAGTGTAGGAGACTCCACAACCTCCCTGGGCAGCCTGTTCCAGTGCTCTGTCACCCTCACTGTGAAGAAGTTCCTTCTCAGGTTGATGTGGAAGCTTCTATGTTCCAGCTTACAACCATTGCCCCTCGTCCTATCACTACATGACACTGAAAACAACCCAGCTCCATCCTCCTGACACCCACCCCTCAAATATTTGTAGACATTAATGAATTCACCCCTCAGTCTCCTCTTCTCCAAGCTAAAGAGACCCAGCTCCCTCAGCCTCTCCTCATAAGGGAGGTGCTCCGTCTCCTTTATCATCTTCGTTGCCCTACGCTGGACCCTCTCCAGCAGCTCCACATCCCTCTTGAACTTGCTGGAGGCTTTTCACAGAACCTGTTGCCCCTTTTTCTATTATTAGATGCCACTGAGAAGAGCCTGGCTCCATCCTTTTGACACCCACCCTTCACATATTTATCAACATCAATGAGGTCACCCTTCAGTGTCCTTCTTTTCTCAAATCTAAAGAGTCCCAGCTCCCTCAGCCTTTCCTCATCAGGGAGATGCTCCCCTCCCTTCATCGTCTTTGTGGCTCTGTGCTGGCCTCTCTCCAGCAGCTCTATGTCCCTGTTGAACTGAGGGGCCCAGAACTGGACATAAGATTCCAGATGTGGTCTCACCAGGGCAGAGCAGAGGGGAAGGGTTTTGCCTCTTCTAGAGAAAGCATCCAGTAGTCAATCAAATTTGGTCCAACATCCTAACTAACTGCAATAAAACCTCCAGCTTAGTGCAGTTGTTGAAGGCACAGCTCTGTATGTCTCCATAACCAGGTCATGGGCCTCCATTGAGCAGGTCTTACACCAACCACCTGGAAGGAAGTGTAGCTGTGCCGACAGAACTAGAGGGCTTCTTTTCAACGTTAGTGGCACCATTCCATGCTATCACCGAGTTTCTGTTTTAATGGTTTTATCAGTCTTACAGAAGCTGACATCAGATAATTAAGCTGGCATCTGATCACCCATGCAAGTGTACGATGGTGCCTTTAAAGACACAGAACAAAGTAAATTACGACCTGGGCTCACACAGCCCAAAACTTAGCATGCAAAGTGCTTTCTCATAAATTTCGGGAGGCTGTTCATTAAAGCCCCACAGTTCCTTGGAAAAAAAAAACACAGAGATATCCCTGCCTAAGAGAGACTTCAATTATCTTTACTTCACATTGGTTTTCTTCCAGAAATAATAGTAAAGAAGGTGCTCTGAATGCTTTTATCTGAAGCAATAAACCTCCAGGATGTTCAAGTATAATTAATTGCATTGCTTGAAAGTCAGGGCTCCTAGCGGCGTATACAAGCCTGAGCATTTTTGTGATGCACAGGCTCTACCAGGCTTATGCCATAATTAAGCATCGGGATTATATTTTCATTATGTCCTTAAAATTTTCATTAAAACTAGAATAAGGAAACCTCACAACAAAAGCTAACACTTGAATAAAAGTGATGACACATCCTGAGACCGAGGCACGCAAGCACGGAGGGTACAGAGCCCTAAATACATCCCTTCCTCGTTTGTCGGGAGAGTTAGTAACTTGAAATGAAAAGAGGGCAGCAACTGCTCCAAACAGCAAGGCAGAGTTTGGCACTTTGCAAGAACTAATGGCAAGCCCCTCTTCCAAAACAGCGTTAAATCCAGGACTGTAAAGCACTTCGATGCTATCAGGGGGCTGCGTGGTGGACTTGGTTCCGCGAGGGGTTACAGCGCTGCAAGGCTACAAGGGTCTGCAGGTTCTCACGGGGGAGTTCGGGGTGAACAAGACTTCTCTCTGCATCTCTCACAAAAAAGCTGCAGCCAGCACTGTGTCTGCTTTGCCAGATGTTGCTGCTGCTGCTGCTGCTCTGCCTCATAAATGGCAATAAAATGCGGTTTATTTTTACCCGCATCGAGACAAGCTCCGGCTTCCAACAGGGTGCTGAATCCTAAACAACTTGCACAGCTACATCTGTAGATGTTGTTTGGGACAGGAAAAAGATGGGTGAGAGCTTGAGCATCTCGCTGAAGCAATGACTTGCAAGGGACTCAGATTGCCAGATTTTCCCCTGCCGGTGCTTTTCGGATGTTGGGCTGAGGACACCCAGCAATCTGGATTTCACAAGAGGTTCCTGTAGAATTCAACTTTCTTGAGCTGTTCTTAACACAGGAGTTTAGCTGCTTACTCTGAAATATTATTTTTCTACTTCTAGTCTTCTACTTTGACCTTCAATATGTCTATTTAGACCCAGACTACCTGCAGGTTATGATCCAGCGCTGTAATTTCCCTTAGCAGTAGGATTTTTTCCCTAGCACTACATCAGCCTCCGCTTCTCTTGGTAGGCGTTGTTTGTCTCTGTTCTTAGTCCCCACAGCCCCTACTATCCCCCTCAATTAACAAAGCATCCATTCCCATCAGCGAGCAGAGTCATTTATAAGCTCCCTTAGCCTCAACCACTCACTGTTGGCTCTGTTGTCTGACCTCAAACCAATGTGTTTTTCTTTGGCCATTAAACACATGAACTGATGGAAGGAGGGCGACAAGATGGACCCCTAGTTGGAGCAGATTTTGTGTAGCCTCCAGCACACTCTTTGCCTTCCCCTAGTGTTTACCCCCAAATCCTTTGCTGTGTGGCTCCAAAGGAGGGTGGCTGCCATGAGCAGGCTGATGATGATCGCAGCAATCTGCAGTTTACAAGACTCTACTATCTGTGCATGCACCACACATCCAGAAAACCTTGACAGACTGCAGCGAGTAGAACTTCATGAAAGCAGTCAGCAGGATGCGAGGGGGATGCTGAGCTCATCAGTGACTCTATATATCCTCGTTAACAATCAGGACTAATTTTGTCCCTATGCTTTCTTCATGCTGGAGCCTGCAGAATTAGCAACCGGGTTCCTTCAAGTGCAGCTTTTCTAAGCTGTGGGCACATACTGGCTGCCTGAAGATTCCAGAAAGGATGAGGCAAACAGCTTTGTAACCCCCATGAGCAAAAGCAAATGCCAGTCCCCCGAGACAGAGACTGTCCTTGGTTCTATGCCTGTTACTTTGAGCTCCATTCTACAGGCTCTGCAGTTCTCCTCATTAAAAAAACGATGACTACCTGATGCTGAAACATCATCAAATTGAGACTTAGAATCATAGAATCATTAGGGATTGGAAGGGACCCCAAAAGATCATCTAGTCCAATCCCCCTGCCACAGCAGGATCACTTCACTGGAGAAGTTATGGAATCAGAATCACTCAGGGTTGGAAGGGACCACCTGATCGTCCCGCTCCAACCCCCCCACCAGGCTGGGACACCCCACCCTAGACCAGGCTGGCCAGAGCCCCGTCCAGCCTGGCATCCAGCCTTGGAGAGAGAAACTGTAGTTCGAGTCCAGGTTGGGAATAGTTTTCAGATCCAAAATCAGTAAGAAGCCTCTCACACCCTTCCTGAGAAATTGCAGTCAGTAAATGAAAAGCTTTAGCCAGAGTCTCGTGAAAGCAAGAAAGATGATTTGAGCCATGTTGAGAGGGAAGCAGAAATAAGCAGAGCTGGCCCAGTTCACAGTTGAGCAAGTTAGAGTCTTGTGAGTCAGGCTTTGTATTTGCAAGCCCACCTCGCACCTAAGAGGGTTGAAGAGCTGTTATGAACAGGCTAGCTGGCTGGCTGGGAAGGAGCCAAATACCCGATCCAGCCACAGCAGCCCTGCTCAGCCAGCCCCTCCAACTGCAGGTGGTGTTTGCTCCCTCCCCAGAACAAGGCTTGGTCAGCCTGCAGTGCCGTGCACCAGGGACCACCCTGCACCACGGCGTGAGAGCCGGGTGGAAAACACACTCAGCTGTCCCGGTGCAAGGCTGGTGCAAGGCTGCTGCTTTCTTGTTTCCCAAAGAAACGCTCTAAAGGAGACTCAAGCACAGACATAAAGTCTATAAATTGGAAGTGCAGTGTAAATCTTTAGTGCTTGAAAGTGCCTCGAGTAGGGGAGAGCATCAGCTTCCCAGACCCTCCTCTGAAAGTCACCTACGGTTATTTTACCCCTAAGCAGGCGGTTAACACGGACACTTCACAAGAACAGCACGGGATGCGTAAGGCAGTCTGAGTGGGTGTCCACACCAGTGTCTCAAACACACGTGGCTGCTGACAGATCCCACATCATTCAAGACAGATCGTGCAATCCACCCTGAGCGCTTTGCCAAGTGGAAAATAGGCTGAAACTGGAATAAGAATGAATCAAGCTGAAGCCCCAGTATGAAATATGTATGATTGCCACTCCCCACCCAGTTTCTGCAGAAGTGATTCCATTTGAGTCTGGGTAAGGCTTTCATGAAGACTGCAGGGGTGAGTTAGGGCTCTGTGTGTGGAGCTCAGTTCCCCCAAGCCTAGAAATTCAAGATTGCAGCTCAGGTGTCACTTTGCAAGTCACTCTACAACACACACCACCTTCTGCAGAAGGTTGCCTACATCAGCTAAGAGTATTGCATTTTAACGGTCTATTGGGCACACAGATCATCTGTTCAGTAGACCAGTTCTGGCCAGAAGATTGCAATGGAGAACAGATTTTCCTGGTTTTGTGTGCTTGAGGCCACATCACAGAAATTTAAACCAGTAGCAAGTAATCAAGGTCAGTCTGGTTGCGTTCCTCTGGTCTCAGCTTGAGCTGTCTCTTCTCCAGCACCTTTACACAAGATAGGGGAACAGCTCCCTTACGAGGAGAGGCTGAGGGAGCTGGGTCTCTTGAGCTTGGAGAAACAAAGACTGAGGGGCGACCTCATTAATGTCTATAAATACGGGAAGGGTGGGTGTCAGGAGGATGGAGCCAGGCTCTGCTCAGTGGCATCTAGTGATAGCACAAGGGGCAAAGTGTATCAGCTGGAACAGAGGAGATTCCACATCAAGACGAGAAAGAACTTCTTCCTAGTGAGAGTGACAGAGCACTGTAAGGGGCTACCCAGGGGGATTGTGAAGTCTCCTTCTCTAGAGACCTTTAAAACCCGCCTGCATATGTTCTTGTGTGACTTGGTTTATGTGCTCCTGCTCTGGCAGAGGGATTGGACTGGATGATCTTTCAAGGTCCCTTCCAATCCCTAATGTTCTGTGATCCTGCTCTGGCAGAGGGATTGGACTGGATGATCTTTCAAGATCCCTTCCAATCCCCAATGTTCCGTGATACTGTCATACACCGGTGTCTTTTGCAGGCACCAGTCCCCTCCCTGTGAGATGACTTGGACTGGAGCAGAGCCAGGTTTTTAGTACTTTCAGCTCTGACCCTCACTGGGTGCATCAATTTATTTATGTGGCTCGTGGGCATCTCTATAGCCTACAGAGCCAACGCAATGAGCACAGAGCCAAGGAAAACTTTGCTAAGCTGCACTCTTGAATTTTTAGAAAACAGTAGTTGGGAAGAGCTGGGAGCACAGAATCATCCCCATGCTGACTGCTTCTTGCTTTCCCTGTGACCAATTTCCAAATTCACCAACTTCAAAGAAGAAAACCTGCATTGTTGGTGTTCTACATCTGGCATTGCCTTTGAACCCATTACTCAATGTGTAAAGGGAAGGCATCCTTTTACTACAAGTCCTACAGGGATTTGAGTTTAGAGGCCAGCCATAAATTAAGAAGATTTAATCCCATTTCATTTCAGGTCCTCAGTTCTGGTTTTTACTTATGTGAAGTATTTATGTGCTTATCCTACCAAGGATACCCAGCCTCCTCCCAGTGAACACTCGTGTCGCAGGTGAACGAAAAGCAGTCACAGTCCAACACTAAGCACCTTTCAGAATGGTCTCTGTGCTACTCTTTTACTACATTTTAACCACAGTTTTATGTTCAAGGCCTGACCTGACGTGACCTGGCAGCTCATTGCCAGCCACATTAATCTTCTTACAGAACAGTTCCTAGCAGCACAGTCATACTCTGAGTGTTACAGCTTCACCCATTATTAGTCTAAACTGCTGGTAAAGAATAAACATCTAGAAACGATGATGCATAAATGCATCAATAATCCAATTCCCATCCGTTTCAAAGATAAATGCTAACCACTCACCTCAATCTCTGTAGATGACATCAGGTGAAATCCCAAATGGAGTCTTCCCAGTGCCAGTAGGAATTTGGAGAGAACACCTTTGATCACCACGGGACAATAGGTGTTGTAAACCACTCCATGCTGACTCTTCTGCCCCTGGCAATAACCTCGTATTTCAGGGGATAAAAATATGTGAAACATTTAGAAATGATAAAAACAAGATTTCCAAAACTCATCTGATGACTCTGATAATTCTAATGACATCATTTCTAATAAAATAGCCTTTACAGGAAGGACTGAATCACTGACTCACAGTCTTCCTCACAGGGTCCAGTCAGTTCCAGTATGTACATGATAATGCTCCACTTCATCAGCTGGATCACACTCCATCAACTAAAGATATCAAAACCCAGATCTGCTGCAAAGAGTCCAGCACAGAGCAAGGGAGACAACGAAGGAAGCAGAATACCTCCCTGGTGAGGAAAGGCTGAGGGAGCTGGGTCTCTTTGCCTTGGAGAAAAGGAGACTGGGGGGTGACCTCATTGATGCTGATAAATATGTGAAGGGTGGGTGTCAGGAGGATGGAGCCAGGCTCTGCTCAGTGGCATCTTCATGGCTCTGCGCTGGACTCTCTACACAGGCAGGGGTCTCTACACAGCAGGGTGCTTGTAGCATGGCAGCTCTCCACTAACTCAGGCCAACAAGAGGACGGCATCCTCTGGAAATGGGCTACGTCTGTGCTAAATTGAAAGAACCTTTTTCCTGCAAAAATAATGTTGGAAGAGTTGATGTCATCGTTAGCCCAGCCAAGGCCATGAGCCACAAGCCCCACCCTGGCATCTCTCTGCTCTCCAGTGAATAGCCCATATTGGGCTGGGAGGTGGATGGCAGCAGCATGGCAGCTAAAGCAACCCTGCTCCCAGAACCACACCTGGGCTAAAAGGAGTGTGCTTCTAATATTTATTGTCTTGCCACATCCCTTCTTCACCTAGAAGACAGCAGATCTCTTTATGAATATTTACGTGAGTCATCTTGACTCTGTCCTTCTCTGGAGGTGGAGCCTGGTGTCCAAGCCCACCCACAGCAGTACAGTTCGGACAGAGACTGCTGAAAGAGGACAGGAGGCTTCATCTTTGAGCAATGTCCTTAGTTTAGCACAGCAAGAGAAACATGGCTGGTTGATTCCACATCAAATCACCTTTTAATTACTTTGGATGCATTCCTGTGCGACCTGGACTAGGTGATCCTGCTCTGGCAGGGGGATTGGACTAGACGAGCTTCACAGTGAGGGTGACAGAGCACTGGAACAGGCTGCCCAGAGACATTGTGGAGTCTCCTTCTCTGGAGACGTTTAAAACCCACCTGGATGTGTTCCTGTGAGACTTGGTCCAGGTGATCCTGCTGTGGCAGGGGGATTGGACTAGATGATCTTTTGGGGTCCCTTCCAATCCCCAATGATTCTATGAGTCTATGATCTTTCGAGGTCCCTTCTGATCCCTAGTGATTCTATGATTAATACATTACTCTCGCTTGTAAAATCTCTTCTGTTGGTGCAACAGAGCATTAAGCAGACAGGTAGCGTTAGACATGGAAGCATGTCCCTCAAAATCTGTGAAATCACCTCAGCTTCTTGCATGCCATCCATGGGTAAGTGTCTGCTGGATCTTGTCCTGCTTACATGTGCACCACTTACGTAAAGACTATTGACTTACAAGTATATATATATATATATATATAAAGTCTGACTTACAAGTATAAATAGCTACGGGATCTTTTCTCGAGCCCTGATTTTCTCCAGCACCAGAAAGATGATGATACTCCAGAATTTCTCCTGGAGACCGGTTTGCCTCATACAACTCAGAGGACATAAATAACGCCCACATTTCTCAAGTTAATTTGAGGTGCATTTGGTATGCCACCAGTTTAAACCTCACTACGAAATTGAATCAATCTCCATTCAGCTTCAAAACAGGCTAAATTGCTCAGATATCCTAAAACTCTCCTTCCTCAAGGCTTCAGAGAGAAACTCTCCGTTTATGTAATAAAGCAGCCAGCATTTGCTACACCAGGAGTGGTAAGCACTTTTTATTTTCCTCAGGATAGATTAGAGCTGACTGCCTACCCTTTTTTTTTTGCTACAGCTGCACAAGTTTACAAGTCACAATTGAATTACCAAACTGAGGAAAAGAAAGATTATTCCTGTGGGTGCAATGCAGGTTGCAGGCTTGTTTTCTTTTAAGGAAGGGTTTCAAGAATTAACAATAAATGTTATCAACTGCAGCCAGAAAATGATGCTGACTTATTACTTTGTGGGGACCCTAAGGGGCACGATGAAAACCAAATTCCTTAGCTGAGCTTTCCAGAAGAAAAAACTCTGAGGATGACTTTTGAACACCTTAAGCTCAGATTTGCTACTGAGAAAAAGGCTGGGCTTATAGGAGTCCCTGGCTTGCCCCTGAAGTTACACGGCTCCGCAGTGCTTAGCTGGTTACTGATTTATTTACTACTCAAACAGCATGTTCCCACTGTCACTAGCAATCTAAGCGAGGAGGACATTTCTATTGACAGTGTCCCATAACAGGAGAAGGCAGGCAGCTTTCTCGCCTCTTGTGGAAACCTCCAGAAAAGTGTAAACTCTACAGCCAAGAGCAGCACCAGGAAGGGCTGTGCCTGCATTTCTCATCCACAGATCACAGAACATTAGGGATTGGAAGGGACCTCGAAAGGTCATCCAGTCCAATTGCCCTGCCACAGCAGGATCACCTAGACCCAGTCATAGAGGAACACATCCAGGTGGGTTTTAAATGTCTCCAGCATAGGAGGCTCCACAACTCCCCTGGGCAGCCCCTCCCAGTGCTCTGTCACCCTCACTGTGAAGAAGTTCTTTCTTATATTTATGTGAAACCTCCTATGTTCCAGCTCACACCCACTGCCCCTTGTCCTATCACTAGATGCCACTGAGCAGAGTCTAACTCCACCCTCCTGACATCCACCTTTCACATATCCAGATTGTCACCTCCCACCAAACAACCCAGTGGCTTTAAGGAAACATTTGAGCTATGGAAAACACCGACTCAGGGAAAAGCAGGTACTTTGGTCTGACTGTTCCATGTACCAGTTGGGTGGCCCTAACTTCAGGCAATATCATGATGTTCCAAAAGGCAGAGGTGTTGGTCAAAAGGCTTTTCCAAGGTCATTTTTCCAACCTTTGCAGCCGCTGCTGCACAATGACCCTTTTTTCCTGCATCTAAAGGCAAATGCTGTTGTGAGCCATCAGTTTTTTCCTCCATAAAATGCTCTAGCTACATTTTGTCCAGTTATACTGGGAGCAGTTTTTCATCATGACCCCCTCAGACTAAGGTGCTCAGTCAAATTTCTCATGTGAGGGGGAGTTTTTGAAAACTCATCAGTGTTTAGTCCTGCTCACAATTGTTATCTCACATGCTGTTGTCACTGGACACCCTGCTCAAGCCACCTCTATGTCTTCCCCTAGACTGACATGGACAAGCACTGAGAGAACCTCACAGCCTTCTACCCCAGATACATGTGCATAATACTCAGTACAATTGACATACACTGGGACTTGGACTGCAGCCTGCAAGTCAGAATGTTAAACTCAACATATTTCCTGTTTCTAACACTGTTATTCCATTGAAGTTATAAAGTTATAGACCCTCAGCTGTCTCTCTAAAGTATCTTCCATACTCATTCAGTTAAGTGATTCCTGTACAAAAAGTACATGACAGCTGCGTCGTGCCCCGTGAATCACTGATCACAACAGACTAAACCTCAACTATCTCCCTTAACCTGTATTGAATTCAAGACAACTGAGATGGATGGTCTTGGAGTTACTGTCCCCAGAAGCCTTTACTGCTTTTGGAGGAATCAGCTCAAAGAGGCCACGAAAACTGAAACATGGTGTGGCAGGGGAACAGGCTGCCCAGGGAGGTTGTGGAGTCTCCTTCTCTGGAGAGGTTTAAAACCCACCTGGTTGTGTTCCTGTGAGACTTGGTCCAGGTGATCCTGCTGTGGCAGGGGGATTGGAACTAGATGATCTTTTGAGGTCCCTTCCAATCCCTAATGAGTCTATGGTTCTATGATGCCACTACAGAATTCATTTCTTTTATGTGACGGTGATACTCCTCAATGTTCATGGGGTTTAGGTATTCATTCTTCAATCCTTCTCATTATTGGGATTAGAGTTTTCCTTTCTGGAGATGAATCAAAGCTTCCTTCCCCCCCAAGAAATGAGAAGTCTTTAAACAGGTTACGTGTACATCAGGGTACCTGCTGCTGTTCTAGATGCAGATCTGCATCGCCCTGAGGAGTTCCACTTGTACACCGACACCTCCAGCTGGTTTGCATAACTCTCTGCAGTTGCTTTGTCTAGGATGGACTGCCTTCTCAGGCTGTTGGCTACTGTCTTTCTTCATTGCTCATAAAGGCATCTGACTGTCTTTCTTACCTTCTGAAAGCAAACTTGAAAACAACTGCCCTGCAGGACCAGATCACATAGCAACTCGTTAACTGAGCTAACACCTCACAGAATCACAGAACATTAGGGATTGGGAGTGACCTTGAAAGATCATCCAGTCCAGTCCCCCTGCCACAGCAGGATCACCTAGACCACGTTGCACAGGAACACATCCAGGCAGGGTTTAAATGTCTCCAGAGAAGGAGACTCCACAACCACCCTGAGCAGCCCCTTCCAGTGCTGTAACCCTCACCATGAAGAAGTTCCTTCTCATATTGATGTGGAACCTCTTCTACAGTAAGTGTTGAACTAAGCCAACATGTGTAATTAAATGTCAGTGTCAATATCAACGTTGATTTCAATATTTCTGATTGGCCACAAATCCACACAAAAGAAAGAAAAGCAGGGAATATGGTTTCTGACCTGTAAAGGGTGAAGGGATAGATGTCCCCCTTCCTCAAGCTTTGGAGGGACTGATTGTTGTCCTTGGGCTGGCACTCAGCACTTAACCTGATGTAAGGCTCTTGCAAGTCCTGAATGTATGGAAAAGTTCAAATAAACAAAAAAAGTAGACCATCCACCAACGTCACATTAGGAAGCAGTAACTGAGGGTGAATGTGAAAACAGGTTGTAGTCACAAAGAAAATTGGCTTTTATGTGAAAGCTGGACCCCTTCTTCTGTGCCCTGACCCTGAAGCATCTTAATGAAGACTTCACTGAACTTGATACTAGTGTGAGGCTCTACTGAAACCTTTCAGCCAGGTACCCATAGCGTGAGCTGGGCTTTCTCAGCAGAGGAAATCCAGAGCTTGTGATTGTCCCTCACGAGGAAAACATCCTCCATGACCTTAGAGAAACACTCTGAAATTAAACAGCACAGCTTACCCAGTATTTGTGCAGACCTCTCCGCAGATGGTTTTGTGTGCTTGAGCAGATCAATTAATAGAATGAAAATAAAGCTTGTGGAAAAACATTTCTATTCCATTAAAAAAATCAAGAGAGACATTTGGCAATACAGTCCTCCACAAATGTGAACAGCCTGCCAAAACATGTAAGTTTTACCCAAATAAAATTCTGGTGAAAAAAAAAATAATCATCTCAGGGCTGTCTAAATGCAAATTTTTATTTCAAAAATTTGACTGTTTTATTTCAGTTTTAACTATTCCCCTTTTCTGTTAGAACCAGTGTAGTCCTTCAAATAAAGAGTTTCAAAATAAAGGCAAAGGCTTTTTGATCAAATCCAATTCTCTTATTAAAAAACCTCCTAATTTCACAGAATCATGGAACATTAGGGATTGGAAGGGACCTTGAAAGATCATCCAGTCCAATCCCTCTGCCAAAGCAGGATGACCTAGATCAAGTCACACAGAAACATGGCCAGGTGGGTTTTACATGTCTGCAGAGAAGGAGACTTCACAACCCTCCTGGGCAGTCCCTTCCAG
>VXBP01007489.1:235667-319913 GCA_013400115.1 Rhinopomastus cyanomelas
GGTCAGTTCTCATATTGATGCGGAACCTCCTCTGTTCCAGCTCACATCCCCTGCCCCTTGTCCTATCACTAGATGCCACTGAGCAGAGCCTGGCTCCATCCTCCTGACACCCACCCTTCACATATTTATCAACATTAATGAGGTTGCCCCTCAGTACCTGCTTTTCCAAGAGTGGATTCAACTGGCATTTCCTGGTCAGCAATTGTTTCGACTAAGGTTTTGCAGCTTGGTGTAGGTCGACACACTGAGAAGGCTGCTCAGGTCTGCCAGGGTGCTGGAGAGACTCCGGAGGAACCACATCAAGCCCTGTTCCAGGAAAATGCTCTGACTCCAACTCTAACCTTCCTCCTGTGAAAATGCATCTTGTTAGCAGAAGCCACGTTAGTGCTGCCAGGTGAAGTTGCCCCGTGACACACTGGGAAAATCCAGCATAACGAGTTCTACTGTTGTGCTGAGCTTCTGAGCTGCTTTGCAGGTCCATGGGATAAATATGAGAACCAGTTTTGCTCTTTTATGTTTAGAGCACAGATGCATCTTTATTTTAATTGCTTTGCAGAGTAACTGTGCACCTTCAACTTAAGAGAAATTTAGCCTTGCTGTACGCTGAGAGCTGCTGCTTCACTCTATTTTCAGACTGTTAATTTTTAAAGACTGCCTTTGTCAGACTGTCCCATATGTTCACTGTAAATAGACCATCGTTTGCAAAGAAAGGGATAAAAATAAACCCCCAAACAGTGATTTTCTTCCAATTGAGTAAAACTCCAGCCCGGCGAGCAGAATGCCTGACTGTCATGACGCTGCCCTGACACTCCTACAGAGGTCCCCAACAGCTGTTCCATCTGCAGGCAGGTGTTAGCCCCTCGCAGAGCTCTGGTCACTGCGCTGGGCCACAGAGATCAGCATCCCTCCACCATATAGCGCATGGGCAGAGCTTTTGCCTCATGTCAGCAGCGATTCAGAAACATCCGCACTCTAAGCTCGTCTGTGTGTGTCAGTTCTCACACACCTTCACCCTTTGCACCAGAATCCCTCAGGGATGATGAACCTGCTTGGTAGGAGTAAATCCAGGAACACGTGTAAGTGCAGAGATAAAACTCCTTTATTTGCTGATCTCCAGTGCTCTGCTCTACAGCTCCACATCTAGTTTCCTCCAGCAGGATTAAAAGTCATCAGACTACAGTCCAGTGGCCTTAACAGGACAGGGCAGCATCATGCACCACAGAAAACTATTATCATAGAATCATAGAATCATTAGGGATTGGAAGGGACCTCGAAAGATCATCCAGTCCAACCCCCCTACCACAGCAGGATCACCTAGACCAAGTCACACAGGAACACATCCAGGTGGGTTTTAAACATCTCCAGTGAAGGAGATTCCACAATGTCCCTGGGCAGCCTGTTCCAGTGCTCCATCACCCTCACTGGGAAGAAGATCCTTCTCATATTTATGTGTCTTTATGAATTACTTGTATAAGAATGTGTTTAGGCAACTCACTGAACTGGACAATGGGTCGGGAATGTTAAGACAAGTTTGCCTTTTCTACAGCTCCTTGTTTTCACACTCACATTAGATACCAGCAAAAAAAAAACCCCACAACAACCCCCTTCCATCCCTCTCCAAAAATGAACTTTTCTTAGATCATTTCCGATAACTTTTTCTCTGCAGTTAAGCAGAACCACAAGGCAGAAGGAAAAGAAAAGGGGGGGAGGAGGAGAAGGAAAAGAACCTGTTAAAAATGATGGAATTGGCTTTTTCCCTTGTCTCAAACTGTGAAGATTAAAATAGTGACTGCTTCCATCAAACGCCTCAGATCTCAGCTGTCAATAAACAGACTATTCAAGCCACATTTCCATTATTCTCATAATCACTTATATAACAGTGACTGATTTTATCACTATTCTTTGTATTCATTCCCCTCAGCACTCCAGGGCTGGAAGGATTTCCGCCCCTTCCTCCCCTCCTCACTCCTAACCAGCGACAGATGAACAACTGGAGCTCAGTGGGTAAGGCAGCACGTTTGCTCCAGTGAGTCTCCCCTGCCTGGACAGCGACAGCACGGAGCACGTTTCTGTGGCACGTGCCAGCCAATAAATTCCATTGCCGTGGCACTTCATTTACTTACGTTGGCTCATGTGGCAACCTCTTTAGAAGACCAAGAGCTTGAATATTACAGAGAGTTCTTGTGAAGGACGACCACGCGACCAGCTCGGAAACCCTCATAAAAGGAGGGGAACATATATCTGCCTCTGGGCTTCAGCCCAAGAGTCGTGTTAACAGTTCAGCTTCCTCATAGAGATTATGACTGGCTGCTTCTTGTGTTTATCTTCTACACCCTAAAATCTACTTGTGGAAACACTACTGCAGCCCTGATCATTTGGGGCTTGATCCGAGATGCAAAAGATGGAGTTGATGGCTAACGATGACATTCTTAGGGCATTTACACAGAATCAATTACAATCCAATCAGAGATTGGAAGCAACCTCAAAAGATCATCCAGTCCAACCCCCCGCCACAGCAGGATCACCTAGAGCAAGTCCAGGCAGGTTTTCAATGTCTCCAGAGAAGGAGACTCCACAAACCCCCCAGGAAGCCCCCTCCAGTGCCATCACCCTCACTGGGAAGAAGTTATAGAATCACAGAATCAGTCAGGGTTGGAAGGGACCATTTAAAACTGTCCCATCTCACTGCATTCGCCTTTCTAGAAGGAGACACCTAAATAGTGTGTGAGAGGAAACACAGCAGAAGGCCATTGGCTCCAGTGACCTGGGTTGTGGTGTCAGAAAAAGGATCGACCCAGCAAACTGAACAGGACAAAGCACTGGTAGGGGCTGAGTCAGCGCAGGTCATGTCACAAAATCACAGGATCACATAACTATTGGTGCTGGAAAAGATCTCTGAGGTCATCAGACCAAGCCTAGGAACCTACATCACCGCATCAGCTAGACCAGGGCACTAAGGGCCACTGCCAGTCTGTCCTTCAGCACTTCCAGGGATGAGGACTGCTCCACTGCCCTGAGCAGCCCATTCCAGTGTCTGATCACCCCTTCCTTGAGGAAGGGCTTCCTAACCTCGAACCTAACCTTCCCCTGGTGCAGCTTCAGGCTCTGCCCTCCCATCCTATCACTAGCTGCCTGGGAGAAGAGCCAAACCCCCACCTGACTACAACCTCAGCCGGCTCCCTCAGCCTCTCCTCATCAGACTTTCCCTCCAGTCCCTTCCCCAACCTCGTTGCTCCTCTGGACCCATTCCAGCCCCTCAATCTTTTTCTCAAAGTGAGGGGCCCAGAACTGCCCCCAGTCCTGGAGACAAAGCCTCCACAGTGCCGAGTGGCAACACTTCCTCTGCCAGGACCTGGCCAGAGGAGTTTGGTTAACACTCAGAAAGTTCTCAGACACTACTAGAAAACAGCATCACCCAAAACAAACACAAAATGCTGTTTTTTAGAGAGCGGGTTTTGCTCCTGTATGGTGCAAAGTCAGCTTTTCCTTTTTGTATGGAGACAAAACCACTTGTGAAATTCTCAAAGCTACCTCAGTGCCTTTTCCAAAGCCACTTCCATTACCCAGGGTCTTTCAGACTGCATCTCTTTTGGCTTCAAGGTTGTTTGGCATCTCCACAGGACCCAGCCGAACGGAGCAGCTTTCTACACCAGACCCATGCAGCAGCCCAGGGTGTTCCTGCCTCTGCCACAACAAATTCAATCACCCGAGGAGGGCAACACTTCTTTCTTATTTTTAATATAAAATGTGGATAAAAGATAAACACAGACACCAAGGTCAAAATACTGATCTCCTTTACAGACAGACCACTGATCACAGAACCAGACTCACAGAACATTAGGGATTGGAAGTGACCTTGAAAGATCATCCCATCCAATCCCTCTGCCACAGCAGGATCACCTAGATACAGTCACACAGGAACACATCTCACACAGGAACACATCCAGGTGGGTTTCAAACATCTCCAGAGAAGGAGACTCCACAAGCCCCCTGGGCAGCCCGTTCCAGTGCTCCATCATCATAACAATATGGTCATTACCTTTACCACACCAGGGCAGGCAGTTTGCTTGTACCACCAGCTCTGAGGTGCCCTGCAAGGCGGGTGTAGCCGACAGGATCTGGACACAGATCCTCAGCGTGTTCCCTAGCAGGGATCCGCGTAGAACAGGAAATCCTGCCCCGACAAAATCAATACAACTAGCATCACAGAATTCAACAGGATCAGAAATTCAGCTCTAACCTTTACAGAGCAGCTCAGTGGAGGTTTAAGTTCTTAAAAATAATAAAATCAAACCGCTAATCTTCAACACCCTTTGAAATTGGAAGTTTCTCCTTGAGCTGTTGCTTTTGAACAAGAAAACAACTGCAGCAGCATCATGGGAAGCAGGAAGGAAAAAGAATGAGGAAAAAGAAAGAGGAAAACCAGTAGATTCCAGAGCCAGCTCCTTCCAGGTCAGTTTGTCTTTCTGGGACAACTCTTCTGGCAGAAACTCCTACTGATGGAACTGAAATGTGGGACGATACAAGGAAAACAAGCTCAAGAGCTGGAAAGGGGCTCAAACGGTGATCCTGCTCTGGCAGGGGGATTGCACTAGATGATCTTTCAAGGTCCCTTCCAATCCCTAATGTTCTGTGATTCTGTGAAACTGTAGACTAAAAACCATAGTTTGTTCTTATTTAAACATCCAAATGTGAGCCAAGAGAGCTGCCCATCTCCAGAGGCCACCTCTGAGTGGAGTCAGGGCTCAGCACCGAGTGAAGGTAACACAAGCTCCTAAAAGTGACTTTGCTGAAACTTTTTTCTCCCTTAGACTAGCAAAATAATTGGCAATTCTGAATTTAGAGGCCAAGGAGAAATGTTTAGGACATTTCACAGAATCACAGAACATTAGGGATTGGAAGGGGCTTCAAAAGATCATCTAGTCCAATCCCCCCGCCAGAGAAGGATCCCCTAGATCAAGTCACACAGGAACACATCCAGGCAGGTTTTAAACATCTCCAGTGAAGGAGACTCCACAACCCCCCTGGGCAGCCCATTCCATAAAAAACATATTTCCTTTTTAATGTAATGACATCCTAGACTCTCTAGTTAAAGTTTAAATAACTGTTAATGACTCTGAAGCAACAAGAAATGTTTTGCTGGGGAAATGGACAGAACATGAGGGTACTTGGGTGTTACTGCTGAATGCTAAAGGCAGCGTTTAAAGACCATGTTTGCAAACAAAAGAAGTTGATGCACTTGATCATTTGGAAAAGTATACTGACACCTTTAATGCCATTTTTGTTCTGTCTGCGTAGGAACAGCATTTCCTTTACATTACAGATATATCAATGGGTAAAGTGGGCTCTCCAGTTTTACCAATTGTATAGAAAATCTTGATGTTCCCCTCCGAAATAAACTCTTCCGACAAATAACCGGCTTATGCTACCATGCATAGTATGTGCTGCATCCCGGGGAGGGGTTCGCTTACACACGTACATACACACGTTGTAGGGGTACAGCAGTGATACAGTTGGCTCAGTCAGAATGAAAAAACATTTTGGCTGTTTGTCAGCGACGTGAACAAACACCTCTTGCCGCATCCGGCCACTTCATGCCCAACTCTGCAGCGTTCAGTACAAAAATGGTGATGTGGGTAACAGGTGACCTTCTGATCACAGAGTCACAGAACATTAGGGATGGGAAGGGATCACGAAAGATCATCTAGTCCAATCCCCCTGCCACAGCAGGATCACCTAGATCCAGTCACATAGAAACATGTCCAGGCAGGTTTTAAATGTCTCCAGAGAAGGAGACTCCACAACCCCCCTCAGCAGCCTGTTCCAGTCACCTTCATTAGGAAGATGTTCCTTTTCATATTGGTGTGGAATCTCCTATGTTCCAGCTCACACCCATTGCCTCTTATCCTATCACCAGATGAGCAGAGCCTGGCTCCATCCTCCTGACACCCACCCTTCACATCTGACCAATCTTATAGGGGTGCAAGCGTACCCACATACTCTCCTGAAATTCCCAAATGTTCCTCTAGGTTTGGTCCAGAAAAGTAACGAGTTTGGGCTCAATTCTGTGCCACTGGCATTTTTATCAGGGGCATCACGCAGCCACACACTAGACTTCACACCAGTGACATTTTCCTTTACAGCAGTCAGAGCCATGTGCTCCACTGCACTTGTGAAGAGACACCTAAAACAGAAAATCAAAGCCTAAACCAGTGTTTAGAAGAGGTCCAAATAGCTGGATACACTTCAATTGAAAAACATTCTTAAGTATTTATAATTTTCTCAATTAAAATCATGTCCTTCATGCTATGCAAGGCACAAATATCCTTTAGTTCAGTGTCATTCTGGGCTTGAGGGGTGAAGGTTTCATTAGCAGCTCACGTGAAAACCCTTCTTAATTGATATTCGATCTGATGGCACTGGAGTTTAACGCTGACGGCAAAGCCTAAAGCACAGGTCTCACCCCGAATCCTTTGGAATCGATGTGATTCTTAACACCAACTTCAGTGGAGCCAGGATTTCTGCCTTAATGGTTTCTTTAAATAAAATGCATAGGTTACTTCTGGATTATTCTGATTACCTCTAGGATTCTGCCAGAGCAAACTACGACAGGTCACCTGCCTCCCAGGACAGTCTCTGTGAATCCCAAGAGCTCACATATAAGAATCACATTCAATAAAAAACCAGTATGAGGTGACTTCCAAAACCCAAAGGTCAAACGTTCCACTAACATGTATTAATCTTTATTATGTGAGGATGATAGAATAAATAAGTGTGTGAATTCGTATGACCAGTACAAAAAGCCAAAAAGATATTGCACCGGGTTAAGTACCGGCTGTTTGGATTTAATACTCGTTAAACATAAGATCTAAAATTATATACGGTCGTGGAGTTAAGGCAAAACCAGATGACACCTTCAACACAACAGAGGTTTGAAAAATAGACGTAATTACAAACAAGGGGATCGCATCTCCAGCTAAGAAAACAATTGTGTCTAAGGAAGGAATCCTTTAGGTTTTAAATCAGGCAGCTGTTATCAATCTTGTTAATTAAAATTGAAGAACAAGTGTGAGATTTCCTGCAGGGCAAAGCTGTTTTGCGAAGCTGTGCCTTGACTGATCACCTTTAACCCTGGCAAGATTATTTTTCTTAATGGTTATAGTCAGCTCTTCTGTTTTCAGGGAACAGTATGTGGGGAAGAGGGGCTACCTTACACATCCAGCGAAAACACAGCCAGAACCTCGCAGCTTTTTGTAAGCCAGACTCGACTGGGACCGGTTGACAGAGCATAAATACATGGGTGGGCCATCCAACACGCTACACGCAAAGGAGAATCAAAGTCAGCCACTTATCAATAGTAATTACCTTTCTCAAGACAAGGGAACAAATCATGTCAGTTCAGGCCCAATGACAAAAACAGGTATGACCAATATATCAATATACAGTTCTTTGGCAGCGACACACTAACTCTTGAGTGAAGTCTGAACTCAAACACTCTTGAATGATAGACCTGGTTGGCAGTCTTTTCATAATGAAAGAAAATCCACTTCTCCCATGAATCCAGTGAGTCCATTAAATAAAATCTGAAGCAATCTTGCAGGCAGCTTTAGACTGTGACATTAAGCATAGGTATTTATTGTCTGCTTTAGTCTCAATCCAAACATATTGTACTTAAACACACAAAATTCTGTGAAACTTCGGAGGACTTCAGACGGGGCCAAAATCCATAAAGAGAATCCATAGTCACCCATGAAAAACCAATAAAGAAACATCAGTCCCATGATGACAAAATGATCTTCATGTAACAGAGGCAATGATGAGTCCACACCTGGATGAATGTCACAGGAAAATTGACTTTACAGGGGAAAGACCAGAAAGCCAGAAAATGTAGAATACTGCCATCCACCGACCAGATTACCTTTCTCCAACTTCAGGTAAACCTTATCCTCCTTGTCTAGATAGAGCAGGACTCCGTTAGTGGCTGCTTCACGCGTGACGTCCTTGTCCCCAGCAAAAGCAGAGATGACTGGCTTTCCATTCAGCATCAAATTAACCTGTGAGAGAAAAAAACACTGAAAAGCTCTAACTAACAGGAAAACATCAAGAACGATCACCAAGCTAACTGTAGTGTAACTAGACTGCTAAGATCCCACTCTTCACTGCTTTTTGTTGCTACAAACATAAGATTACATTTATTTGGAGGGTACAAGCATGATGGTGTTTCATGGGCTTGAACTGCAGCCAAGTGAAGTCCATGGGACAGTCCACTGAGAGCCACAGGCCAGGCTCAGGCCATGTGAAAGGTGACATGATGAAGGGAGTAGAACATCTCCCTTATGAGGAAAGACTGAGGGAGATGGGTCTCCTTAGCTTGGAGAAACGGAGACTGAGAGGTGAATTCATTAATATTTATAAATATGTGGAAGGTGAGCGTCAGGAGGATGGAGCCAGGCTCTTCTCAACGTCATCTAGTGATAGGACAAGGGGCAATGAGTGTGAGCTGGAACACAGGAGGTTCCACATCAATATGAGAAGGAACTTTGCCCCAATGAGGGTGACAGAGCACTGGAAGGGGCTGCCCACAGGGGTTGTGGAGTCTCCTTCTCTGGAGATGTTTAAAATCCATCTGGATATGTTCCTGTGCAATGTTTTCTAGGTGATCCTGCTGTGACAGGGGGATTGGACTAGATGATCTTCTGAGGTCCCTTCCAATGCCTAATATTCTGTGATTCTGTGATGTTACTTTCATCTGCTGCTTGGGCACCTTAACTGTTGTAACTCTCAGGTAACATGGAACTGAGAGCCAGCACCACAGTTGGTTTCACTGTGCCTGTCTCATGGGTTTCTCAGACAACCACCAGAAAAAGGGTATTTTCAAGAACCTGAGGCACGCAACCAGGCACCTGACAAGATGTCAAAGGCACCACCATGGGCTCAGAGCTTACAGATGTTTAAAACACAACTGTGCAACTTGATCTAGGTGATCCTGCTGTGGCAGGGGGACTGGACTAGATGATCTTTTGAGGTCCCTTCCAATCCCTAATGACTGCACTGAGCACAAAATATACGTCCCTTCCATTGCCGACAGCAGCTTAAAGTCTAGAACAAACTCATGACCAACTGCATCATGTTTTGGTATTGAATTCATTTTTCTGTAAAACACTCCTGAACATCAACAGAGTCTCTGCTCTCAAAGCAACATCACACAGACACTCTGTAAATGGAGACGGGCAGAGGCTGGGAGAACGGGCAGACCCAGGCATTTTTCATTTCCCCTGTGGCAAACTATTAGCTTTCTTTGGCTTTTTCCTTTTTAAGCAGCTATAATGCAGTCACAGAGGGGTGAATTATGAAATGCTTATTCATATCGAGCATGCTGGCCTGGCACACATTCCCATTAATTTTAATGGGAGTTGCCATGGAATAAATTAGTGCTCAGCACAAGCCAGGGCAGCAGAATCTGGCCCTGATTTGGGATTTGCCTATCTGGGAAATCCACTTAATCAGATGTCCTCTGGGAACTAATTTCAATTTAATGATATTTAATGGCACTAACAGATGTTCCAGAAGCATAGTACCATCACTTATGTAGGGAGCCTTCAGGTGATTTAATGGGGTTTAAACGTGGCTGAGACTCAAGCTGGTTTGCTCCACTGCAATGGGTTTTGGTCCTCCCCACTAGTTATCACTCATGCAAAATAAGGGCACCAAGAGTTTACTCACTGCTTGGGTTTGGTTTATTTGATTCCTCCTGTACCCTCTCTCTAGGTCAGGTTCCCTTGCAGTTCACGTCAGAGCTATTTTAATCACAGCAGTAGACACATCACATGTTTGCACTGGATGGTCTCACATTAACTGCCAAAGCGGAGCCAACCAAACCAGCGGTCTCTTCAGAAACTCTTCAGCTATGAAAGGTTTCAGGTCAAGCTGCAGGTTGTAACCTCTGCTATTACAAGCCCCAGACTCCTGGTTTGAGGACCTGGCACCTGAAACACCAAAACTTGCACTGCACCTCCAGATCGAAGTCTTGACATCTTTCTTGGCACTAGGTGTTTTAATTCCAATGAAGCTGTCTGACCTACAGTTATTCTAGGCCACTTCAACCTTCAGCATTTAAGAGAGTGAAAGGAACAAAGACTGAGCATATTAAATAGCTTGTGGGCTCACTGTGGGGGTTTTCATGAGGTCAGTATTTTGTTTAAGGCTTTTGTCATTGTCCTGAACAGACCCATTATTTCCTGCTGGAAACTGAGGGCAAATTCCACCAGGGATGTGAATGCATCTTGCACCACCTTTCTCTGTCATCTCCACCAGCTACACTTTTCTCAGGAGCTTTACCAGCAACCCACAGCCAGAGCTGACAGAAGAAATGCCTGATCGCTCCTGCTGCAGAAACCTGTTTCATCTCAGCCTTGTGCACAGAAATCCACTTTCAGGAGCAGGGCAGATCAGGAATCAGCTACATTTACCAATCTGGCGGTCTTATGGATGGAAACAAGGGAAGCCATGGGTGTTATTCCAGATCTAGAAAGCCAATGTGTATGCCACAGAAACTGCACAACCTAGTGTGAAGATTAAGGAATTCATGGTTGGCTCTGCAACAGGATGAATGGTCAGGAACTTCAAGGTTTTTTCTCTAAGGTAGCACATGCTAATGTCTAATAAGGTAGTTCAGCTGCTATTAAGACACAGAAGAATGTAGAGAGTAACTCCTTTTTTAAAGTATATGACACTTATAAACCTTTAAGCTGCTATAAAGGTTCTCTAGAAGAGATGCCTATAGAGATAAAGCATTGCTCCAGAACAATTAGACCATCTTAAGGAACCTCGGTCCGCAGCAGACTGGTGTCATAGACAGGTACCTGGCACCATGAGCTGTCAGCCAGGTCACAGCAGGTTACAAAGATCATCACACCTGGTGCTATCCCCAGAACTCCCGTGTCCCACACAGCAAGTTTTAACATGCAGGTAAATATCATCCTACGATAGTATTTATGCAGTTAATGGAAACTTACAGCTCTATTTTACTCTTGTATGATTCATTCTATTTAATACTTCATATCACCCCAGATGCTCAGTTCTTCTGGCACGGAAGTGAAGCTCTGGCAGTTTATCTGAGGTGAGGATCCTGCCTTGTTACAGCTGCTCAGTTTAAACCCTACTGCCAGGAACTCTGCACCACAGCTTGCTTTAAACTAAGCAAATGTTCCTTGCAAGTGTGTTAAATACACCTGTCGGCAGTCAAGACTCTCTTCTACATAAAATAACTTAAGTAAAAGATTGCAGAATTATATTCGAGCAACGTACCTGAATTGTTTGACTCTGATAGACTTTAATTACGTGAAAACTGAAACTGTAAATTCCTTTCCTTGGTGCTACAAAGACAGACTCCAACGTGAAAAAATTGCCCACATTTACTAGGATCTACAAGCAAAAATAATACAGCATGAGAATTAGTACAGGAGTTCAGTGCTAAATAAAAAACCCCAGACTGGTAACTTCAATTCCCATGGGTGAGTGGTTCCTAACCTACATCTATGCTGTTATGTTCATCACTCACTCAATCAAGTTGCAATATTACTCATTAGGTGGACAATTAGTTACCTTTATGGTCCAACTTCACAGTAAGATTTCTTACTTTTGTAGCCTACCTTCAAGATCTCTCTTCTGTACATACTCACAGAAGGCTAAGAAAAGGCAGTTGTGCCCATCATTTCCCAAAAAGACATAAAAACACTAATTCAGGCAGCAGCACATTTGTTTTGGCTAAAAAGCAATGGCCAAGTCTACTGTTTTCCTGAAGGTCTTAGGCTGCGAGGAAAGACGTGAGTGAATGATATGATCATCCACCGGTGTATAGTCACCCCCAGCTGCTGGAATATCCAGCACATCCGAGCAAAAACTGCCTGCGAGGCTTTGTGGCTTTATTTGGTGCTGTAAGCACTGATGATAATTTAGGTTTGATTAAAGAGAGACAAGTGACAGGGGGGGACACATTAAATGAGTGCATCACCCATGTGATAAAGCTCTTCTTCAATCACTCAATTGTTCTTTCTTTCCACTTAGTTTTATTTTGACTTTATATTTTCAAGCTCATTTATGCCTGACACAGCCCTAGAAAGCCACTAGAAATGTCCATGAAGTTGGGACGATGTATGTGGCTGGCGTTAAGCTATGTGACATATCTGGCTTCAGTTGTCACCACAATTTACTGTTAATTACAGAATGGCATAGGAATTAAAATAACCATCGGTCTCAATTACTGTGGAGTTGCCCCAGGACAGGAGCTGGGCTATTAAATGTGTGCTGGCAGTTGTATGTGACTATCAGCCACTGAGTCGAGGGGCTTTGCTATGGACCTGTTATAGGAAAGTTAAAGGATTTTTCCTTGACATGCTGCCTTCTCACCCTCACAGGCGGCACAAGCCGTCTAAAACCCACGTAGGCTGCTTGCTCTGATCCCCAGAGCCTCCTGGGGCCATGTCTTAGCCCTGAGCTTTGCGAATGCTGCCTCTCGGATGTTGCCTCTCCCCCAGCCCTGGCTGCCGCCCCTGTCCCTCCGGGAGCCCCTCTCAGCGCCGCTAGGTTCGGGCTCCGCGACCGCTCACCGCCGGGGCTGGCGGGGCCGGAGCGATGCGGGGTAGGAGCGGTGCGGAGATTCCGGCAGCGACAGACCCCTGCAGCCCCGCCGCCGGCCGCCCCGCCCGCACTGCGTCCCGCTCCGCCCTCCCCCGCCGCCGGCCCCGTCCCGGGGGGCAAGTGGGAAAGTACCGTGGGGCATGAGGAACCCACCCGGCTCCCCACGAGGATCCAGTTGCCACCAGCCCGGCCCCGCCGTTTCTCCAGCTCCGGGGTGCGGGGACTTCGCGGGGACTCCCCGCAGGCAGCTGCCCCTTGCACCCCAACTTTTTGCGGAATTAAGGAAATCTGCGAAGTTGCGGGTCCGGGAGGGAGTGAGGAGACCCTGCGGGGCGAATGGGCGGCGGCACCTGTTGATCCACGTCCCGGCCGGGGACACGGGCACCCCGGCCCCCGCGGGGATCCTCCCACCCCCACGGCGCGGCCCCGCCGCTTACCTGGTCGAAGTAGATGATGCGCGTCTTGTTGCTCATCTCGGAGGGCTCGTGGTTGGTGCTCCTGACGGCCGAGAAGGCGACCTTGGAGTTGGCTGCCCGCACGGAGATGCCCAGCGGGGAGGAGGACGAGCCCTTGGCATCGGTGGCCGGGTTGGAATCGCAGACCACCAGGCACTTGCCCTCCAGGACGATGGGCTCCGTGTCGTTCTGTGCCCGCGCCGCGGGGCCGCGCAGCGCCAGGGCCAGCAGCAGGGCGGGCAGCAGCCGCCAGCCCATGGTCGGCTCCCGCGGCCGCCGCTCCGCGCCCGGCGCCGGCCACCGCGCCGAGCAGCTGCGGGAGGCAGCGCCGGAGCCGCGCAGCCGCTCCCCCCCGCGCACACACGCACCCGCACACACACACGCACCCGCACTTCTCGGCAACGCCGCGCAGAAACTCTTCTCTCCTCCGGCTTCTTCCCTTCGCGTCTTTCTTTTTTTTGCCGCTCCTTTTCTTCGTCTCCTCCCTTCCCACCAGCGCTTGGTGCCTTTTCTTTTGCCTTTTTTTTTTTTTTTTTTTTTTTTTTCCCCGGATCCTTTCCCAGCCCTTTACAACACGCTGCAAAAAACCGCCGAACCAAATAAACACTTTCCAGTACCTCCTTTTCTCCCCTCTCTCCACATCAGAAAAGAGAGTGAGAAAAAGTGGAAGGTGGGGAAAAAGAAAGCCCTCCGGTGAGTTATTGATAAGAGAAAGCAGAAGAGAGAGGTCATGAAGAAATAAAACCATCTGATGTTGCCATGATTGCCGCTGCTGGCTTTCTCTCCCCTTCGAGCTGGAGATCCAGGATGCTCGGAGTGGCGGAGTGGAGAGGTGGGAGCTTACCCCAGAGCCGCCAGATCCTGCGTCTGATATCACTGCTGGGGCGCTACACACTCCTCTCTCTCTGTCTCCCCCACCCTGCTCTGCCACAACTCCCCCTCCCCAAGAGTTATGTCACAACAAACCTGCCCAGCTCTCACCTAGCCTGGCAGATATGACGCTTCATTGCTAGAGACCCTCCTCTCGGAATTGCCCCCTGTGCAGATGCACACTCTTGTCTTCCCAGACAACTTTTTAAGCAGCTACAAAGGCAAAAGGAACACAACAAACCCTTGTATCGTTCCCTTCTTCTCAGAAGGAGGAGCATGAAAGAACTGCAGCCTGGTTGAAAGGCAGCATCTAAACCTGAAGGAGTCTCCCAGGGCACAGAACTCCCATGCACAGACTTGTGCCTGACAGCTGGGCACAGCAGCCCAACCTTGCACACATTGCCATCAACGCCCTGTTACTCTGCTGGGAGGGCAGCAGTGTCACTCACTTAGATCACAGACAGAACTTCACTGACTGTTCTTTAAGGATTTATGTTGCCAGGTACCACTTCATGGTGCTGTCCAATGGCACCGTAGGCACCTCTATCTAGTATCAGTTTCTTTTTACGATGTGTACTGGAAGAAACACGTGGCTGCTTTGGTGCTGCTGATGGCCTCTGGAGAAGATTTAGGAGATCTTTCCTGCATCACCTGGTCCCAGTTGAAATGGCCTCATGGTGAAAGCCAAACCCCCTTCATGGACTGGCAGCAATTACATAGTGCTCCCAGAAGCCAACACCAAAGTGCCAACACCTTGTCAGAAACTGAGCATATGAATTTTAGACAGATACCTGTCAATACAACAATTGATTGTGCCTGAAACAGCTTTCCACGAGTATGTCCCATGTCAACCATTGACCACAAGCAGCCTTCATTCACTACTTGCCCAGCAACATCTCTACCTGTGTGCAGTTTGTCTGCTTTCACATCCAGCTGGGGAAGGTGCTGGTGTGTTCTAGAGCTGTGAACACCAGCACACCTTGCTACTTGTAGAAGAAAAGTACTGGAATACAGACAGCTCACACAGCTCATCAGCCCCTTGCCATAACAAAGGCTGGCTGTTAAATCTGGCCACTAACAGACAAGAAATTAAAGAAGCAATCAGAAGCTACAAGGAGGATTAAAAAGCAGCTACACACACTTTCTGCTGAAGATCAAGGCTTTCTGAAGGCCAATGCATCTGGGACTGTGTGTGACTGGATCTAGGTGATCTTGCTGTGGCAAGGGGATTGAACTAGATGATCTTTCGAGGTCCCTTCCAATCCCTAATGTTCTGTGATTCTGTGATTCAGCTCATGTGGAGCACTTAAGGGTGAAGCACTAAGTCTGCAGCACTAAGCAAAGTCTATCAGAAGCCACAGAGCAGCCCAAAGTCCTCTTAGCTAGCAATAAACACAATACTCACTAAAACTCAGAAGGCAGGCAAAAATCTTAAGGAATCTGATTAGATGAGAGGCAGAAATAAACATTAGGGTTTTCTAGGGATCACAGAATGACAGAGCATTAGGAATTGGAAGGGACCTTGAAAGATCATCTAGCCCAATCCCTGCCACAGCAGGATCACCTAGATCCAGTCACAAATGCATCAACATTCTCTTATTCAGTGACACCACAAAGACAGATTGATGAGTCAGGCTGAGAAGAACCACACGCTGTAAACAAGGAAACAAAACAGGAAATAAAGCAAATACTTGCAGCACTACTTTGTCTCTCTTGTAGAAACTGCATCTGCAGATTAAAAGGTTTGTGAAAATGCATCGGAACACCTGTGTCGAGGACTCTGGATGAACAAAGCTGTATGGACACAGGAAAAGGTTTTTGAGCCACGACAGTCTGTAAATAAATGCAAATGTATAAATAATTCCACACCCTTAGCATCTCGTGATTGAAAGCTCTCTGTCCCCGGTGCTGCCCAGTGGCCCTTTAACACTGCGCGAGCAGCAGCAAATCTATTTATAGCAGACAGATGTTTAGATTGAATGTTGAAGCTGGTGACAATTTTGAAAGACTAATCATTTGTTGGAGATTAAATAGTTGACAATAATTTCAGTCAAGAGGTTCTCATTTCATTTCATTGTGGAAAATGAAATCAACTGTCTCTGTAGTGGGGGGGAAATATGGAAAACCATGAAAGTAACTGAAACTCAGAAGAAGAAACTATTTAAAAAAAGGAAGGTAACATCAACACCCGAGAGATCAGCTAGAAAAGATATGAGCTGAATCAGCATTTGCAGAAGCTGACTTCCTAGTTCCTCACCTGCAGGTGCAGGCACCTGCTAAGTCTGGCCTGGCAACACCATTCCCCATTCCACCTCTCCCAGTTGAATATCTAAGGACCTGTTTTGCACAAGGCAGCCACAGAAGTGCAGGCAAAGACAAGACGAGCAGCACCTCTCAATCCTTTTCCCCCAGAGCTGTGCACAGCTCTCTGTGCGCTCGGGCTCCTTCAGCTGCCTGAACAGAGCAGTAAATAAGTGCACAGCTACTTGTGAACACAGCTCCTTCATTTCAGAGCTCAGCTGCAATAAACCTGAGTACAAGCTAGAATCAGGTTCACACACGCATTTTGCAGTTATAAATCACATTAGGGACTGGAAGGGACCTCGAAAGATCATCTAGTCCAATCCCCCTGACACAGCAGCATCACCTAGACCAAGTCACACAGGAACATATCCAGGTGGGTTTTACATGTCTCCAGAGAAGGAGACTCCACAACCCTCCTGGGCAGCCTCTTCCAGTGCTCTGTCACCCTCACTGGGAAGAAGTTCCTTCTCATATTTATACAGAACCTCCTGTGTTCCAACTCACACCCACTGCGCCTTGTCCTGTCATTAGATGCCACTGAGCAGAGCCTGGCTCCATCCTCCTGACACCCACCCTTCACATATTTATAAACATTAATGAGGTCAACCTCCTTATTACATCACAGTTTGCAAAAACAAAGTGCTCCTCATCTCGTTGAATCTTTTCTGGAAAAAACAGGAAATAAAGCAACAATTCTTTCAGAACTCCCTGGCAGTCTGCACAGACAGCCTAAGACATACATTAATGATTACCAGCAGACTTCTCATCACCTGCGAGAGGAGACTCTCTCCTGCAGTGTGAATGATATTTTCAGAAATGTCAACCATTTCCAAAACTGTTTATCTAGATGGCATTAAATTTTGTCACCAGGTGCATCCTATTCTGCAGGAATTTCATTTAGGGCTGCTAATATAAAGAAGGGAACAAATTCTGTCCCTGTGTTTTGCCTGAATTTATGCTGGGCACATGCTCGTATGTGGTTCCGGTCTGAAACTCCCATTTGATTTGAAATTGCTGTATAATTCCTGGGTTGGAGAGGAGGAGGTCTCAGACACTGGAGCTCCTGATGTTGTCTCCATGCCTTTGACTTTCCATCACTTCATCATTTTCTATGTCTAAAACATATTCTAGTGTACTACTAACTCGGATGGGTTTCTGGCTCAGTAAAATTAGCAAGGTTGATGGAGTTGAAGGAAGGAGCCTGAACAGAAGCTGTAGAGCAGTGCTGGCCCTTCCCTGCAGCAGGTGGCATGGACCAGAGGATGGTGGAGCTCCCTTGCGGAGACTACCAGCAGCTCAATCAGAAATTTCACTCCATGCCTGAAACTGGAGCTATTATGTTCAATAAAATGTTGGTTAACTGGTACTGAGATTCCATATGACATTATAGAATCATAGAATCATTAGGGATTGGAAGAGATCTGGAAAGATCATCCAGTCCAAGCCCCCTGCAACAGCAGGATTATCATTAATATGAATTCAAAAGAGCAATGAGACTATCAAGATTCTTCCTTAGCAATAGGCCATTTGCAGGACAAAGGCAGCAAAACTACAGGCAGCACAAAATTTGACACCACAATCACAATTGACCAGTCAAATCCCACAAGCACAGAGGAACATTTCTTTTGCTCTGAGAAAAAGAAAGCAAAATAGACCCCATCAGGGAAAGGGTATTTTGGGGAGGGAGGAGCAGAACTGAAAATAGGAACTGAATTCCTCCTGGAAATGAAATTAATATAACCCATGGGAAAGTCAGCATTCAGGGCCATTCCCATGTAAAGCATCACACTCAGTGATGCTGTAGATAAAGTGTTTTCACTGCTCAGAATTGCCCCCAAACCACAACTCAGAGGCACCTGTGTGACTGGATTTAGGAGATCCTGCTGTGGCAGGGGGTTAGACTAGATGATCTTTCGAGGTCCCTTCCAATCCCTAATGTTCCGTGACTCTGCAATGGTGGCACTAAGAAGTAGTTCTTAGAAGATCAAGCCCAGACACAGAGCGCAGAGCCTGCTAACAGTAATGTCCAAGGTGATAGCTGAGATGTTTGGGCTGATCCCACAGGCAGCTGCATGGAGATGGCAGGGGCAGCCTTGGCCAGGGGACGCAATGCATCGAGCAGTGCAAAGCTGCTGACATGGCCGTGAACTTCACTCACATGGTGCTCTCAGAGAGCCTGGATCTATAAGCTTTATCTACTAGCCAGCCTCAAATCCACACCTAGATAAACAGGCTGAAGAGCCCTGGTCACCGAAGTCCCTGAACCACACCGCAAAACAGCTCCTCCTCTCTTTCTCACCCATGCAGCAGGCGAAGGGCTTAAAAGTTCTTAGCAAAAAGTGTTTATTTGGGTGGCTGGGCTGGGGTTTAACTGGTGAACAAAATGAGGAAGGTTTGCTGGGTCTGCTGTGGGAAAGACGAGTTGGAAAGTGAAGCTGCCTTTAATTCATAAGCAGCAAGGTTAATGATGGTGCTTATTTCATCTGACAAAGACCTTCTTAGTATTGATCCTGCTCCCCTCTAGCAGGGATGGGAGGGTTTTTTCCTCCTTTGAAAGAAAATGAGCTAAATAAATGCTTGAGAATGGAAATTCAGTTCAGTTAAGCTCACCGTTGCTTTCCCTTTCTGGACACATACTGGGGGAGGCTAAAACTGTCTCTAGTTGGAAGCATTTTGCCCTTTCACAGGGAACTTTCTGCACCAAGGCAGGTGCACTTGGCATCTCATGGCTTGTAAACCTGCATTCAAGTGCAGCTTGGGTATCAATATTACATGACAGCTTTCAGCTCTGCTTTGCTTTGTACAATTATCCGTGCGCCTCGCAAAAGGGAGAAACGATCTGCCTCAGACTTCCTCTCCTGCTTTTGAGCTTCTCGCTCATGTCTAGAGGCCTTATGAATTCTACCACCCCTCAGTAACAGGAACCCTCCTTCCACTCTTTTACTTCTTCCTTTATCCTAATTATATTTCCCTTCTGCCAAGCGGAGCTTTGTGTTTGCTGAATGCGTGACACTGTTTTGCAGTGAGCTGGTGGAGCACCCATCAGCCTCCTCCTAGAATCAAACCCAGCTCTAGTGCTGCCCTACTTGGGGTTTTTTTGCTGAACTCATCCTAATGACGTGAACCCGTGTGGGAGTGGCAGAGGGAGAGCAGGGCAGGAAGGCTGTGGTCCAGGGCAGAATTCTGATGATGAGTCAAACCTGTGTGTGTGGAGCTCAGTGGTCAGACTTCTCACCATCTTCTGACAGTCTTTCACACTAAATACTGTATTTCCTGAGCTGACTGCATCTCCATCTGGCTGCTGGCTCCCGTACAGACTAACTTGTCTTTTAGACAGCTGGCCCTGTGGCTCTCAGCTAGTTACACAGTTTGTTGGCTGAATCCAAAACGAATTCACCTGTCTAATGAGCTTAATGGTTCTTAAGACATTTACGCAAATATTTTGTGAATGGCACTGCAGTTATTTAGGCATCAAATTGAAAGAGATTCTGTAGGAAAAGAATCAAGTATTTGCATCCAAAATGACTGAAATGAACACAAGTGCTTTTATATTTCAATATTGTGTCCAGTTCTTGGACCCTCGGTTCTAGAAGGACACGGAACTGCTGGAGAGAGTCCAGTGCAGAGCCACAAAGATGATGGAGAGAGGGGAAAATTTCCCTGATGAGGAAATGCTGAGAGAGCTGGGTCTCTTGAGCTTGGAAAAAAGGAGACTGAGGGGTGACCTCATTAACGTCTATAAATACGTGAAAGGTGGCAGCCAAGAGGATGGAGCCAGGCTTTGCTCAGTGACATCCAATGATAGGACAAGGGGCATTAGGTGTGAGCTGGAACAGAGGAGGTTCCACATCAATATGAGAAGGAACTTCTTCCCAGTGAGGGTGACAGAGCCCTGGAATGGGGCTGCCCAGGGAGGTTGTGCAGTCTCCTTCTCTGGAGACGTTTAAAAGCTGCCTGGATGTGTTCCTGTGCAACTTGATCTAGGTGATCCTGCTCTGGGAAGGCGATTGGACTAGATGATCTTTGAGATCTCTTCCAATCCCTAAAGTTCTGTGATTCTGTGATTGGGACAGATCCAGAATCAAGCCTGCATTGCTCTTGCCTTATTACAATTTAAAGCCAAACTTTCTTGCTTTTTTTAAAGCTTTCTCTCTGTCTTTTCCACTCCATACCATCTTCAGATCCTTTCTCTTTTTTTTACTTTCTGCAGTAGCAGAACAGGGAAAGCAGTGAAAATGAATTCCCTACTTAGATTTGTTGGGCTTCTTTAATTTCCCTGACACTGTGCTATAACAAATTTGTGTTTTGATGGCCACCTTAGGAAACAGAATTTCTAAATTCTGTGTGAATCTTAGAGGTGATTCAGAAAATGAAGTTGGCAGGGCGTCTGCACGTGTGTGAAGGTACAAATGCTCAGATATGCTGACAGCATTGGCATTTGAGGTCTTTATTCAGCAGTTGTTATGCAGCCAAACCTCCTGTCTGGCCAATATTGCAAACCTGAGCACAGCACAGGCCCAAGTACAAGGTGAATCCAGGGTTTAAAATGCTCATGGCAGCGTGTTTCTGCAGCTACTCTTTGATGGATGTCCAGAAATAGTCCACAGTTACACTGAGTCCAACTCACAGAATCATGGAACATTAGGGATTGGAAGGGACCTCCAAAGATCATCTAGTCCAATCCCCCTGCCACAGCAGCACCACCTAGACCAAGTCACACAGGAACACATCCAGGCTGCTTTTAAACATCTCCAGTGAAGGAGACTACACCTGGACTTACGCTGGTGTAAAACTGAGAGTCAAATTTGATGTTGCAGGTTCTTTCCACCCCTTCAGAGATCCTAGGTAGGAGTCAATTGTTTGCAAAGTCAGTAGCCCAGTAAATATCATCATTAAATGTGGCTGGGCTATTCATAAGCTGTTTAATATTCCTTGTGCTTACTGCTATTGAAAACACTTCCAGTAAACCTCTTTCTAACATATGTTTAACCCTCCTGTAAAACAGGGGCTTTGGAGGACTAAGACTAAAATCAACTTCCGTCCTTTAACTGCCTTTGTAGCACCTACTTGCAGCTGTTAATTTGTTATTAGGTTAAATTTAATTTGCACTTTATCCCCACGTTTCAGCTCACATCTAGAAGGAAAACAAAACTGCTCTTTTTGAGGGCAGCTAATTTCCCTGATGCATGTGGGCAATTCTATCACATAAATAACTTTGCAAAGCACCACACTGACCTACACAATGGGCTTTGATTGTTCAGTTGCATTTTAACGAGGCAAGAAGTGTGAGTTTTGCCCAAATAGAATAAAACCAGGTGATACAGACAGAAAACCAGAAACAGCCTTGCAGGAACATCTTTCTGTAGGAGGGAAAGGGAAGAAGCCTGGTTTGTTACTTGCTCTGATCTTCCAAGCCCGTTTCACTGCACAAGGTGGTTACAGTGGGCTTGGGATGGAGACTGCAAATGCTTCAGCAATCTGCTGGCAGTCAATTTAGCTTAAAGAGCTGAATAAATTTTGTGGATATGGTTTCCTAATTTGGTGTCAAGGAAACCATAGGAAAATTAGATCCTGAAGTGGTGCAATTTAGTGCATCTCCCTGGACATCAATCGAGGTACACAGATTACCTCCCCACAGGAGAATTTGTCCCAGACAAATTTCTCACAGAGTGTTTTCCATAGCAAGGGCCAGAGAAAAGCTGAAAATAGCATTGCTGAGGGAATAATTTGCATTAAAAGAGGTGTCTAAGGCAGTGAATTAAGAGACTGTCCATTGGCTGTAGCGCTTGTTTGATATTTAAAGGGAGTGGGTTGACTGGAAGACAGTGATAATATTCAGGAAGGAAACCACAGGGAATGGCTTCACATCAGGATTTTCAGTGCTATCTACTGCAGCGTGCCAGCAGAAGAAAAAAAACCCTGATTATTCTGTATCTCAGAAGTTTCAAGTTTTAACTTATCCAACTTCACTGAATACATTAGCTGCTCAGACCAGTTTCCAAGCTCCTTGCAGCATGGGTCATATCGGATGGTCCTGCCACATTCACAGGCTGATGTGAAACATATAAAACCCCCAGTATGGTACCCTCAAGTAGCTGGTTTCTTTCTTCTCAGCATAAATATCAAAAGAGCAAATGTCCAAAGCTGGGCAGAGCCCTCTAAATCTTTAGAAACACCTTGGCAACCAGGATAGAAATATCCCACAGCATAAGTTTTACTTCTTCCCCTGTGTAGGTGGCTTCCAACAACTATTCCTCACTCCTCCATCAAGTTTTCTAACTTCTCAGCAGCAGTCAAGGTGCTTGAAGAGGCTGCCATCAAAACAAGTTGGGATAGCACAGTAGTGCAACAACAACAGGAAAGCCCCGTGAAGACAGACTTAAGTGAGGAAAGCTGAGTGAATAAATACTTTCCTTAAAATTAATTATAAAGGGAAAAAGTTTACAGGAACAAAACTACTTGGGTATCAACACCTCCAAATGTATTTGACGGAGCCAGGCTCTTCTCCATGTCTTCTAGTGATAGGACGAGGGGCAATGGGTGTGAGCTGGAACATAAAAGGTTCTATATAAATATCAGAAGGACCTTCTTCCCAGTGAGGGTGACAGAGCACTGGAACAGGCTACCCAGGGGTGTTGTGGAGTCTCCTTCTCTGGAGATGTTTTAAACCCACCTGGATGTGTTCCTGTGTGACTTGGTCTAGGTGGTGCTGCTGTGGCAGGGGGATTGGACTAGATGATCTTTCGAGGTCCCTTCCAACCTCTAATGATTCTGTGATTTTCCATTTCAAAGAAAGAAATGGGCTTAGAGCATTTGAATCCCTCAGATATGAGAAAAGTAGAGAGTTTTGTTTTGCCCACAGACTTTTTGATTAAATTCTGGCTAATTTCTGAAAAACAAACATGCAAAGAAAAATCCTAGCATCTGTTTTGTGGTGGTAATTTTAGCCTTTCCAATATCCTTCTGTTTCCTTTTATTTTCAATTGTTTTGCTAGGGATCAGCAGGCCTAGAAGATGAGGGGAAAATCTGACCCTGGTTCTAGACATTTCCTCCAAAAATTTGACCTTTCCAGCAACAGGCAAAAGAACCTCACAGCGTCTGAATTTCACTTCAGCCTTTCAGAGGCAGAACAAAGCACCTCAAACCTTGCTTCTGCTGCTTTCCCAAAAACCCAAACCTTTTAAAATCAATGTGTAATATCCTCAATTTAATATCTTGGTTAATAGATCATTAGGATGGCAAATAGCACAATTTCAATGTACATTTTCTTCTACAAATTGTAGAGCTAACTTAGGGAGAGCAGCCAATTTGTGCAACTTGAATCTGTGAAGTACTTAACGTCAGGTTTCTACCCAGTTCCAATATTTGCAGTTCACAGTTGGTAGTGCGTTAGAAACTCATTAAAAGAGTCAATCAGAGGAGGGGAAGAAGACACTGTTACTTACCAAAGTATTGAGGCACCTTTGTACCTGCATCTCTCAGTAGCCTGCTTGAGGATTGAGGTATAAATGTCGCCGTCTTTGTATTTGCACCACAACCTACAGAGGTCTGGAAGTAAAGCTGATAAGGCAGTTTTAGAAGAAAGGATGCTTGGGTTTGGTTTTGGTTGCTGTATTCATTTTCAGCTGTAAGTTAGCAGCATCTTTGGAGAAAAACATAAGGTATGAGTAGCCTAACAGTTGGAGCAGGTGGGAATTCATTCATCTGGTTGAATATTGTGATGATTTCTAGTCAAAGCAAAGCAATGCATGACTTTTTTCCAAGGTTTACTTGCCTCCAGCAAGCCTACCCAGTGCTTTGCCTGCATCTCTCTCTAAAAGGGAATGCTAATGGAAAAGCATTCTTCTCCCTGGTCAGGTATTTAAAACATAGTTTAAATGATTTTGCATCTGAGTTTTAATTTTGAGCTTAAATGTTTAAAAAGTCTCTTGTCATGGAAGTGCATGAAAAACAGTGGGGATTGCAATGTTTTGCTCTAATTTGTTGGTTTTGGGTTTTGTGAGGCACATCCAGACATAAGCTGTCATTCCCCAGATGGTAACACTAGACTTCTCCAAATATGCACGTTGAAGTATCACATATGGGCAAGGACCACAAAAATCCCCAAGCCCTGAAGTTTGAATGAAATATTAACATCACATTAGACACATTATTTGGAAGGGATCTCAAAAGATCATCTAGCACAATCCCCCCCTGCCAGAGCAGGCTCACCTAGACCAAGTCACACAGGAACCTGTCCAGGAGGGTTTGACACCATATTTGCAGGGTTCCTCTGTGCTGTGCAGGCACCACTACTGCAGTGACAAGCACTAATTTTGACATGTTCCTTCCCTCCAACTTTCCTTGATCTGAAAATTGTGCCAGCAGTCTGACGGATGAAATAGATCTGCTGTGTGTCCTGCAGTGTCCTTGTCCATTAATCCATAGGGGAAAATTCTCAAAATTTCTCATGGCAGCATTTTTCACTGTTATTTGTAAGTGCCTGTGATATAACCACAGCCACAGAAAGTGTCCTGGAAACTTCCCATCAAGGTCCAGACGAGATCAGACCATTGAAGGTGATCAGTCAGTGCATGGAAAACACACAGCACTGCAGGAGCTGGGTTGGAAGTCCTGCTCCCCTCTAAACTTTCTAAGGAACGCAAACTCATCCCAGAGGGTTCCAATACTGTGTAATTAATCACATGTAACTCCTGGTAGATGAACTGCAGCCACCTCTGCGATGGGAAAAGAGCAAGTGGTTCAAGGCATTCTGCCTTTAAGTTTGAATAATTTCCCAGACGTGTCACTGAGTAATTTTTAACCAGACCTTTCTGATTCAGTCCAGGCGAAGCTGTCGAGAACAATAAACATCTATTATCTGTCTTTGTGGTAGTGGGTGCTTTAAAAAGATGCAGGGAAGAAAACAATACATATATTTCACTGCTAAGGGATGAAGTCCATCAAATTCACCATTTATTTCCCTCGGCTGGTAGTTGCTTTCCCAAGTGACAATCTGTTGTCATTTTTTAACCCGCTTTCTTAAGGAAATGAGGCTCCTGAGCTCACATTCTGACTTTCTTTTGGTCCTCAGAGAGTAAATGCTAGAAACCTCAAACTCACTGATAAATCACGAAATGTCCCTCTTCTTCGTCATCAGAGATATCAAAACCACACTGGACATGGCCTTGGGCACTCTGCTCTGGACTAAAGGGGCCCCAGAGACACCTTCCACCTTCCACTGTTCTGTGAGTCTACTAAAACCTCTTTTTCCTCTGCAATGAAACTACAAAAATATTACAAAAAACTGGGCAAAAAATGGAAAGAAAATGAAACAAACCTCTCAACAGTAAGTACTTCCAAAGAGCTGTCAGAATTCAGGTGTTCAGGAACCACCCAGAGGTCAATGTATTTGACAAGGGTGTCCTTCTCTGAGCCTCCTACCCCAAAAGTCATGGCTCAACATGCAGTGTCCTGCTTCCCACTGTTAGGCCAGTCCTTGTCCATGAAACGAGTCTCTTTCACCAGGTAACAAACCTTCACTGACTGCACTGAACAGAGCTTTCCCCATGGCTTCTCCAAGTTTTTCTACGGGATGCATTCACCGAGATGAATGTTAATAAGCAGTCATCTGAGTCTCAAAGGACTCAGACAAAAAGGCTTTAACACACAAGCTATTTTTGCATGTATTTCATCCCTTTGAGGAGGGTGTCAGAGCAGCCTTCCTGCTTGCAGGGAGAGAGAAACACACAGAAAGGATTTACACAACTAAAGCACAGGCTCTGTATGACTTCTGTGCACTCAGTCATGAGAATTGGATCCAAAATCAAAACATAGTCACCACATTCATAGAAATGGGGTTCTAGCTCCTCAGCCTAGAGCCCACAACCTTGTCACAGAATCACAGAACATTAGGGATTGGAAGGGACCTCAAAAGATCATCTAGTCCAATCCCCCTGACACAGCAGGATCATCTAGATCAAGTCACACAGGAACATGTCCAGGCGGGTTTTAAATGTCTCCAGAGAAAGAAACTCCACAACCCCCTGGGCAGCCCATTCCAGTGCTCTGTCACTCACTGGGAAGAAGTTCCTTCTCATATTTATGTGGAACCTCCTATGTTCCAACTCACACCCACTGCCCCTTGTCCTATAACTAGATGAGAGATAGATTGCCTTGAAGATTGGGGGATTGGACTAGATGATCTTTTGAGGTCCCTTCCAATCCCTAATGATTCTATGAAGAGAATTAGATGGGAGCTGTGGCCAGTGGTGGTTCTCTGTGTTTAAGTGAAATGTTTTTGATATAAGAACAGACAAACATCTCATTCAGCAGTGACTGGCACTAAGGTTTCCTCCTTAGGGACTGTCCCAATCTCTAGACAAGCCATCTTCTGTCCGTAGCTCACCAACCCCCTATGCACAGCTGCAAGGGAAACCAGCAGGAGCAACTGAAGAGAATCACAACAGTTTCCTACGTTACATCCCCCGAAACGACTGGTTTGCATAGCACAGCCACACAGCGACGGCACGATCGGCACCTCTCCACGAGACGTCGCGCGAGCTGGAGGAGCTCAGCACGCCGCAGGGCAGCTCTGCAGGGCAGCTCCATCAAACGCAGCCAGAGCTCTGCCAGCTCGGAGAGCAGAGTCATCACACCTGGGTTGTCCTTTCACAGGGCAAGCTCAGTAAAGCTGCAATCAAAAGGATTTTGCTTGTTTTTACTTTTTTCTAATCAGCTTAATTCCTGACAACAAAGTGAGGCATCCGATTGTTTTAAATGGCAGGCTTCCAAATAACTGGCTTCAACAGAAGTACTAATGACAGCAACTCGGGATATTATCTGGGAATTATTTTCTGGCTGAGAAAAGTTGCTGTTTTGAAACTGAGTTGAGCAAACTTGTGTTTATGACAACACCATTTCAGGCCAAGTCCTCCACAGCTTGTTCAGAAGCACTTCTAGGAGCGACAAGCCAAGTTTTGGTATAAATATGTTCATTAGCTCTTGATCTTTATGGGCTTTGGGGCTATGTTCTGTTTTTAGTCCAATGATCACGAGCAAGTGATGTCACCAGAGCGCGTATTACCAGCTATTTATCCTTGGGCAGGCAGAAGGATCTCAGTTATCTGCGTTTCAAAACACATCGCAGAGTTTCTTAAATTACATCCAGAGACTTAAAATCTGCTTCTGAAACCTTTTGTTTCAAACGTCTTATTTGTAAAAATGAGCTTAAAGCAATATTTATCTACTTTGTAGTTTTCTGCTGTTTAATTACTGCTGACTGCCCTTGACTAAAATATTCTCAGTGAGCAGAATTCATCCCTGTGTAAACAGGCGGCGGGCTTAAGCACATTTAGCAAGCCTTGCAATAATTCCAGCTCCTAGCCAAGAAAGCCCAGTCTGCTGCTTCTGTCGCATCAGCTGCAGTAACACGCTGCGATGAGAAGTACTCAAGGCTAAACGAATTCCTATTTGCACAAAGTACTCGTACCCGCATGAGGCTGAGGTCCCAGTAAAAAGCTCTGCCTTCTTTGTGACTCTGGGAACAGACAGTTCAGCTTCTGGTACATTCTATTTGTGTAGTGAGGAACAATGGTGGGGGGAAAAAAATACTTACGTTCAGTTTGGTGAGAAAAACTTCAGAGAAGTCTGAAAATGCCTTTCCGACCCGGGAATGGAATCTTGGCTGTGTGGATATCCACAGCAAACCTTCTGTGAGCCATGCAGGGAGGGATCTCCCCAAGAGCTTTTTGAGTCCCTGCTTGAGCCAAAGCCTTTCAGTTTGAATTTCTTAGTATATTCCTCTTTAAGGCAAGCAGCTTGAAATTTGTTTGTGGTTCTTCTGAGGCATCATTAGCAGACACTTCTTAAGCACAGAAGAGGGTATGTTCTAAGGATACTTTCAGGCTGTAGTAGCTGTACAGTGGGCACCCAACAGGTTCCCTTTTGGAGACCCCATGTTTTTTATTCACTTAGTCTACAACAATTATTTTCCCATATTCATCCCACGGTGTTGAGATGTGGAAGACATTAATTCTAACCCTGACTGTATGACTTGGTCTAGGTGGTCTTGCTGTGGCAGGGGGATTGGACTGGATGATCTTTTGAGGTCCCTTCCAATCTCTAATGATTCTATTATTCCAATTCAAACTAGAAGACCAGCAAACATAAATGGCTTCAAAGCTTTTGTGCACAGAGCACTTTTTAATTGACCACAGGTTTAATCTTCCCTTCACTGGTCACTCATACAAATTAGCAGGCAGCCCCTGCTCTTCTGCCAATTCAGATAGGAAGGAAACAGGAAAACTGGGAAGTTCAGCCACTGTCCTGGGATATAACTGTTCAGTTTGGGGTATAACAGTTTTTCCACTGAGCCTCTCATTGGATAATCGCAGCTTTTTACATCTATTTTTGGATTGAGAAAACTCGGGTGAATTTCTGCCTCTGGGGCAAGATGCCTGTATTTCAGACTGAGCTCTTGGACAACCCTCGTGAGTGCTGGTACACATGTAGCACTGGTCGCTTTGGGAGCTCAAGCCAGTTCAGTGACCCGTGCCTCTATGAGCTCCACTTCTCACAGTGTTTCTCAGGGCAGATTTGAATAAACTGAGAAAGTGGTCAGGCAGATAAAATCAGGGACTTCTAAAGGGGCGATCCAGTCGCAGAGCACAAGGCTTCTCCCAGTCACGTTTTTGCTGAAAACAACTAGTGTCTGAGACACAGAAATTATATTTAGAACCATTCAGGTTGGAAAAGACCCTTGGGAGCATCGAGTCCTACCCTTCAACTTCACCCCTAAAACAGATCCCTCAATACTACATATAAGTGACTTTTAAACTCATCCAGGGATAGTGACTCAAACACCACCTTGGGCAGCCCATTCCAGTGCCTGATGACTCTCTCCCTGAAGAAGTTTTTGTGAGGTCCAGTCTAAACCTACCCTTGTTGGAGCTTGAAACCCTTCCCTCTGGTTCTGTCAGTAATTACCTGTTAGAAGAGACCAGCACCAACACCTCTACAATGTCCTTTCAGATAGTTGTAGAGGTCTCCCCTAAGCCTCCTCTCTCCTCATAAGATTTATCCTCCAGGATAGTCATTTCTATTTAACTCCCACATGGAAACCAAAACAAATTATACTGCAAGAGTATATAAACACTTCACTCCCATCCCTGCTGCAGTCTTGCACATGCTTGCACCCAAAGTACAAAACAGACAATCAAAAGAGATCTCCACTGCTTTTATGGAGGGACAACTTCCTACAGCTGAGCCATCATGAAAGGAAAACAAGTACAGCATCCAACCCACAAGCTGACTTCACCCAACTGAACATTAAGACAAACCTACAGAGCAGAACTGCCTACACAACATCAACATTAAGATCTTATACGAACTTTGTGGTTTGTGTAGGGAAGCAAACAACGCAGACGTAAAAGTACTAGAGTTGTTGCAGGTTGCTACTTGCCAGAGTGCTCCCGACTGTTTAAGTTTCCACAAACAGAAAGCTCACCCAACACTTTTTTGGCTACAGGTTATCACAGAACATTAGGGATCAGAAGGGACCTCGAACGATCATCTAGTCCAATCCCCCTGCCAGAGCAGGATCATCCAGACCAAGTCGCACAGGAACACGTCCAGGTGGGTTGGCAGGAAGGATTCCAAGGACGTTGTCCACGTGGAGGCTTAGAACTTGACTACATCATTCCAAATAAATGTTGAGGCACAGCAGCTATTATTCTTTATACCACTAGAAGTTATTAATACTGTTGACTCTGAGAGACTTGAAAACCCCAGTGTTATGCAAAATAACACTTGGGGGAAAAGAACGAGGTAGGGAACAAAGTCTATTTATTTATTTTTACCTATAAATCAAAGGTCTCTGGAACTCACAGGCACTGAAGAAATAGCTTGTTTGAGAAAATTGAAACACGTCTCCCTCAGTAAGCTCCTACTCCACAGGAAAGATTCATGCTCTCTGAAGAGGCTGGAACTGCATGCCAAGGAGGTGTTTGGACATTAATTTTTTTAAATTAATGCTCCAGGATACTCACACAAAGACACAGATATCGACTGCTGTGTAGAATATATTTTTAATTGGAAGAGGCCATGTCAGCTGAGCTATAAAACAAGTACAAGCTTCTAGATAACAGAGAAAAAAAAAGCTGGGGAAAGGAAGAGAGTCATGGAAAAAATAATATATATCTATATATATTTAGTTCAAAAAGACTTCCCAGGACTCCTGAGCTAAAGTAGTGGTAGAAAGACATGGAACTTATCATGAGCATCACGAATGCTGTTTGGGGATGCAGGGATCCTGATACCATGGAAATGGCACTTGTATTCAGCGTTATCTTACATGATTCACATATAAATGAAGATGGTGGCAATATTGGAGGGGTAATCAGCATTTTCAAGTGTTGTTCACAGCGCAGGTACACGCACTGTACAGGGCATTGCAGCATAGAGATGCCAGAAATTAACAGTGAACTTAATGTCCCTCTTTCAAACAGAAGTGAGTGATCTAAGCTGTAACTCCCAGTACATAGATAGATGCCACGGAGTTGAGGGTCAACCAGATGTCACTGCTCGGATGGTGGCTTGAGGCAATTACAGCAGATGTGCTTTCTGGAGAATTATTTAATATTCTATTTAAGAGAATTAAATCTGCATGTGCTTTGGTGAAATAAGGGCTGCATAATAGTTTTGCCATTTGCAAAATAATTGTGCTATCTGTTCTTTTATTTTGTTCCTTTTGCCTCTGAGAAACACAACTGCATGTCCTTAACCAGAAGAGTTGTCCTGCTGAGAAGCCAGAAGGATGCACTTTGTCAGTGCAGAAATGCAGAAGCTGACAGAGAGCAGCAACACTGGGGGTGCAAAGCTGAGGGGACCCACTGGGTGCTTCTGCTGCTGCAATGCAAACCTCTAGTTCAAGAATCCTCTATTGTATGAGAGATAGTTTCTGTATTATGACAGTTAGGTGCCTGGAAGATGACATTAAGCATGCTAAATCTGTAAGCCTCTTCCTCAAGGATCTTTTTAGACAGCCCCCGAAGATGATGGGTGAATTTAAGGCAGAGCCCTGGCATTCACTTTCACTCCAGGGAAATGTCTTCAACAGGAGGCCACAGTCACTGGGACCAGGTTTGCTTCTCACAAAGAACAGGTGCTGCTTTGCTCACCACCTCTGCCTAATGTCTAGTGCCTCCTGTAGAAGCATTTCCCTGGAGTTCTTGCTCACTGGCCAAGGGTAAGATGCTGCCTGCTCAGCACACCTATTGGCCAGAGCACTCTTTGAAGAGGAGATTATAGGAATTGAATCCTTCAGGGCAGGATTCCACTTCTTTGTTGACTCCTCAAAACAGAGGAGAGGAAACTGTCATTTTAAAAGAGCACTTAGGGTCTTTACTGATTTATTTCAAGTAGGTGAGTACACCTGCACTCAGCAACAGATTCAGCTTCCAAACAGGAACACCCATGGAGGGTAAAGGTGTATCCCCTTCCCTCAGCACGTTTACTGAGGTTGATGTAAAACTGAGCCTTTGGGGATGGACACATTAGCTACAGGGACTCTTCTGCCTTCTCACACAGGGGATGTGCTGCCAGTCATGGCGCATCAGAAGCTGTAAGTTCCCAGGGATGGAACTTGCCTTTGATTCCCTTTAAAGTACTGAGGCCAAGATAAGAAAAAAAAAATAGTTGGATTCTTTTGTCTCCATTTTCCAGAGAGTGTCCAAGTGTCTCTGTATTCCTGGTGATTGTCCTTTACTGCCTGACATGACCAGCACTGAAAATGGTCGGCGCCCGGGTTCTTTACTGGACATTTCTCTAAATCCCTAGATGTTCAGCAGTGGTCACATCTAGAACAGCAAAAGAAGTGCTGGATATAGAGAAATTTTACAAACCAGCTGAGGGAGGGTACTGATAATGTAATTTTTAGATGTAAGAGCATCTAAGCCTTTCAGATGGTTTTCTCTAACTCCTTTTAGCACTGAAGTCAGCTTTTCTATCAAAGCCCAAACACTGTGAGAGCTGGAAAGTCAGACCCAGGTCAGGTGATACCACTTTTTCTCAAACAACAGTGTTTACAAAACTGGTAGAGAAAATGCCAAGTTCTATCAATGACCTTTTGGAACTATATTCAGTTTTCAATGTTAAACACACACCTGCCATCTTTGCATTTATGGACCTCTGTTTCTTCTCGTATATTTGAGCTCCAAATAATGACTCTGATTAAAGATATGGAACAGCCAACAAACACAACAGATTTTTCTCTTTGAAAGCCACGAATATTTAACTCCAGTACCCATTATTTAGACAGAATCATAGAATCATTCAATTGGAAAAGACCCCTGGGATCATCAAGTCCAACCATCAACCCTACTCTAAAAGTTCACCCCTCAAACAGATCCCCCAACACTACATCTAAAAGACTTTTAAACTCATCCAGGGATGGTGACTCAACCACCACCCTGGGCAGCCCATTCCAGTGCCTGACCACTCTCTCCATGAAGAATTTCTTCCTGATATCCTGTGCCTCATGACACAATTTATTTTGCTTCCCTGACATTTCTACCCGCAAATGCAAATCTCACTTACGGATCAACATCAATACTATTTCACCTGAACACATATCCATTTTATTGTACTACTTTGGGGGAGTAAAAACCAACAACAAATGAAACACCAAGACAGACACTTTAATAGCAGAAAGATACATGATAATTTTTGCTAAATATTCTCCTCTGTGGGCAACAGGTCATCATTTCATTATCAAACCTATAAAGCATTATTTGGAAAGCTACAGCAAAAAAATTAGATCACCATACACAAAGTGATTAATTGAAAGTAATAGCTAAAACTCAGTCAGAATACTGGGTATCAAAGGAAAAGATTAAAAAGAGACATAAGAAAATGTCAGAAGTGCCCCGTTTCGAAGTATCCAGGCAGCTGAGGGTACACAAGCGTGTACCTCAGAAAAAATGAGGGAGAGGAGCAAAAGTTCTGTGACCCTACAGGTCAAATACCACTTGCAAATTACACATTATAAACTGAATAGCTCTTAAAAATCAGGGTAAGCTGCTGTACTTAAGGCTTATATCGTCTGCATGCCACTTATTAGTAAAGACACCTTCAAAGTAATTACCTTAAAAATAATTTTCTGATTTTGTCTTCCCCTCACCTCTTTATAAGGTTCGTGTTGTCCTTACGGCTTAACTTCAGCACAAGCCTTCCTAAACTCACTAATGAATGAAGAAATCCATCCAAATAATTCCTGAGAGTCCAGGTCTTGTGGCTCCCCAAATTTCACCTGTTAATTTCAAAGAGAAGAATATTTAACATTCATATATCCAAGTAATCTAAACCATGTCCAGGGTCTTAATTAAAGCAGAAACTAAAAAGTTGAATAATAATAATAATTAGAAAACTTAGAGCCAGGTGATGTCTCCAGCAAGCTAAATATTCCAAGTAAATTGTCCCCAGGAGTTGCCACGGAATTACTTCAGTAATGTGGGTGTCTGGAGAACCCAGTCTAACGTGGGTGTCCGGAGAACCCAGTCTAACATGAGTGTCTGGAGAACCCAGTCTCTGGCTGGACTACAGATCTCCAGCTGAAGAAGAGAAAAATCAGCAAATCATGAAGCTTTCTGGCTCTGCAGTTGGTTAGATGAACCCATGTGTAAAAGAAGGTGCACACTTTTAGCCAACGGCTTGTATTCCGTGGTGGCCGTGGCAGCAGCATGTGTGAGGCAAAAAGTTTCCCTCTTCTGTCATTTTGCTTTGCAAACAAACAAAACAAATCATATGGAAACAGACACTGTGTGGGGAGAAAAAGTAATTTGTCAAAGAGCCACCTTTCCCGCTTCTCCCAGTTTCCTTCACCTGAAACCAGTGAACAGATGGAAACTATGAACAATATTGGCATCGTGTCTGCTCTGCGATAAACAGGAGGGGAAAGGCAGTCATACTTGGTGAACTTCAGGACTGGGGTAGTGATTCCCACATTCACTAAAACCACTTCCAGATAGGTTCTAGAATAGCAGAGCATTGTCCATCATAAATCTGTTGCTAAGGCTTAAGTCAAGCGGTTTGTCATCGTTTTCAATAATCCCCCTGAAAGGGATTAATGAGCTAAAGAACATCACCCTGCATGCAACAGCTTTGCAGTTGAGCAGAACAAATCCAGAGAACATGCTCCAAAGGCTGCATCAAGAGGGTTTGTAAGGATAGGACAAGGAGCAGTGGGTTCAGGCTGGGAAAGGAGAGATTTAAGCTGGATGTTAGAAAAAGTTCTTCAGTGTGAGGGTGGTTGACTGCTGGAATGGGCTGCCCAGGGAGGCTGTGGGGGCCCCCATCTCTGGAATCATTTAAGGTCAGGCTTGATGAGGTTCTGAGAGATCTAAGCTAAGTAGGTCCTGTGTAGGGAGGTTGGACTAGATGACTTCTAGAGGTCCCTTCCAGCCTAGAACATTCTCTGACTCTATGTTCTTAAGGGCAAAACCTGTGCCTGGAGATCACAAACACAGGGAAAGAAGCCACTCGCATGTAGTCCAGTCACAAACACATTAGCCAGTGACACCTGATTAATACTTTTGCCTGTTGTGTTCCTAATTGCACCTCCTGGGTGCTCTAAGCCCTTGATCTTTGGCACATCTTGCCACTCCTGCATGGAGTACCATCAGGTAAACAGTAATGAGAGAGGCACTTCCTGGAGCTAATGGCTATCTGTAAGAAGCTGCTAGCCCACAGCTATACCACAAGCACTTAGCCCCAATTTATTGTTCACTCCACACAAGTGTCACATACCAAGGTCATTATTGAATTTATAAGCAGAAAAGTAGGCCTGTGGAAATTTTGTGTTCCATGGCTTCCTACAACACGTTTTTAGATGAGATCTTCCCCCAGGTAAGCTGTGCTATCCCTTCCTAGTGCTCTTGAGATTATAGCTTGGTCTTTGATCACCCATCCTATTTTATATTTGATTTACTGCTTTATGAATAAGCAAAAAGATCTGCCTAGTAATAATGTTATTCAGGAGAAAAATCCATTCTGAGAGAGAGAAATATATCCAATGCCTAGCTTTGCAGACTAAGAGGGAAGAGTGGGCATAAAGCACCTGGATTAAAACTTGAGGAATCTTCCAGACACATTGGGAAATGAAATCCTCTTTGGATGCAAATAAGTCTCAGATAAGAGTTTCCAATACAAGACAGGAGAGCAAAGAGCTTCGCACACATAATGCCACTGCACATGTGATGCCTTCCAGCTGAGTGTACATGGCTGAAGAGAAACAAGCTCTGAGCAGAAGGAGGACGAGAGGCTCCGCACCAACGGGAGGGCACATCCAGCATTCAGCTGGGCCTGACACAGCTCTGTGACCAGGAGTGGCCACAGGACTCCTGAGGATGACTTCTGGGTAAAATGAGTCAGGTGCTTCCATACCCCATGCAAGAAGTGTCCCCTCAAAGATTTTACAGCACAAATCTCCACACTCTGAAATTTGGTGAGTACTTTTCAAACTTTTCTGCTCATGGAACTCAATCTTTAATTCTCTCCTTCACACTATGTTTTTAATTCTTGCTTAATGCCTGAGCTTCAACCTCTTTGAAGGCTTAGGACACAGTCACAGAATCAACGATCATTAGGGATTGGAAGGGACCTTGAAAGATCATCTAGTCCAATTTCCCCATCACAGCAGAATCACCTAGATCAAGTGGCACAGGAACATGTCCAGGTGGGTTTTAAATGTCTCCAGAGAAAGAGACTCCACAACCTCCCTGGACAGCCCCTTCCAGTGCTCTGTCACCCTCATCGTGAAGAAGTTCCTTCTCATCTTGATGTGAAACCTCCTGCGTTCCAGCTCACACCCATTGTCCCTTGTCCTATCATTAGATGACACAGAAAAGCCTGGCTCTATCCTCCTGACACCTCCTTTTCCTTCATCTCTGTGACACATACAGACTAGACTGCTACCTACCCCAAGGCATTCTCCCCACTTGTGAAGGGCTACAAGAGACACAAAGAAATTCTCACACACTGTTGGAATAGTACTTTTAGTAAAATATCACTGATTAATTGTCCTTGGTCAAATCTCTCTTTAATCTTCAGTGTCTGCTCAGAAAGGTTCCCCAAAGGTCTTCCTGCATCTTCTGAGTAACACCTGCCTGTCATAAAACGTTTCTGCTTCAAATTTCTCCCCCTCATAAACAAAAGCAAATAATTAAAAACCCCATCTAAAGCTCTGTCCTAGCACCAGCGTGGCAGTTGCTCCAGTTTCAGAGATTACCACTGCATTTCAGTACATCTGTGCCTTTTCTCAGAGCCTCCTGGAGTGACTGTTCTGCCACAGAACACTATCACCCCAGCACAGCCCTCCTCAATTTCCATCACTCTGTACCAAATGAGGAATCGAAATGCTATGTTGTTAGGAACTGCAGCATGGACCTTTCATCACTCCTTCTGGTGTGACCTTCTGACCAAAAAAATAGTTTGTAGTGAATTGGACCTAGATGGGTGATTTCTGTTCAGAGGAAAAAAAAGACTGAGAAAATCAGGTGCTTCTCCAGTGCAAGTGTGGGTGAATATAATAGGAACAAACAAGAACAGACTGTTTCTTTATCAAAAATCTCCTGCCCATTGAGCTTCCTTTGTGCTCTGCACATTTTTAGAGCCGTGCTACCAGCATCCCTCTTGGTCTCCCTAGAAAAAACCCTCAGCACACGATCCACAGCTGCCTTCCAGCCAGAGACCCAGCTGCTGGTAGGAATCAGAAAACACAGTTTTTCTGTAGCATGTTTTCTGTAACATGTAGGGAACGTTACAGAGTTAAACTCATTGAACTGAGGACACTGCTGTACATGTACTGTTCTTTTCAATATTTGAGTCCAAGACCCTCTAAAAAGTGGGCTGTAAGGCCTCCAGAAAAACAAAATCAAGATTTTCATTAAAAAACATTGCACAACACTTAGATGTGATTTATTTTTCAGTTTCTACGGATGATATCACAGAATCACAGAACATTAGGGATTGGAAGGGTCTGATATACAACTATACAGCATCTAGAAGTACAGGAAATTCTTTCATTCTTGCACTTTTCATCCCCCCACTCCCCTTTTTTTAAAGGGATGTAGGTTTATTTTCATTTCAATGCAATACCTACCAGTACGTTGCTATAAAGCTTCTTCATTTCATCACATCGTCTTGACAGCTGGGATAGATCCCCTTCATACTTCTGAATTAAATCCTGCAATACAATAACACTTCTTAATTTGCTAGAGCAGCATCATGTTAAAGCAGAACTGCAACAGCAGTGAAAACAAGATGATCCAAGTCAAAATTTTCGTGTCACAATAATGTCACACGTCAGGCACACACGTTTCCTCACAAATATTGAGACATCAAAGGCAAAAGAAAGAACAATTAGTGTTGGAGAATGTTTTCCTGTATCATTCCGTGGCACTGCCTAAACTTTTCAAAACTGGCAGGACTAGATAAGCATCATAGGGCCCTCATTTCCACACACGAGGCAGAGCCCAGCTTTTTCACATGGGAAGCAAACAGTCCCACTTGCCAGTTCTTACAGAGGCAGAAACAGAGCCTGAGGAAACAGAGCTTCTGAAAGAGAATTTCTCAGTCATGGTTCCTCTGCAGCATAAACCTTTCTCCACGATGCGATACGTAGTGAAGGGGCACTCTGCTGAGCTGATCCAAGGCAGAAGGAAATGCATGGACTGAGCATATGCCACCTCTATTCCGTAAAGCACAGCACAAAGACATCCAGAAGAACAGAGATGTCCACATCAGAGTGGCGAATGCCATCACAACAGTGCTCTTGAGAGTTAATTAACTCAGCTAATAAGCCTTGTGTATGGATCTGCTGGCTACTGGCCACAAGTGACTTCCCCACATCCTATTCCGATGCCTCTCCATTGTAACCCCCAACCCATCTTGTTCTGCCACTAGCATAGGCAGAATCATCTTGGATCAACCCATATTCAAGGCCTGTCCTTCTAGGTGGTTTCCTGGATGGTCTGTTCTCCCAAGTGACAAGCAAGAGAATGAGAGGAAATGATCTCAAACTGAACCAGGGGAGGTTTAGGCTGGGTGTTAGGAGGCATTTCTTTATTGGGAGGATTATCAAGTGCTGGAACAGGATACCCAGGGAATCACAGAACATGGAAGGGACCTTGAAAGATCATCCAGTCCAACCCCTCTGCCATAGCAGGATCATCTAGATCAAGTCACATGAGAATATGGCCAGGAGGGTTTTAAACATCTCCAGAGAAGGAGACTCCACAACCTCCCTGGGTAGCCTGTTCCAGTGCTTTGTCACCCTCACTGGGAAGAAGTTCCTTCTCATATTGATGTGGAACCTCCTCTGTTCCAGCTCACACCTAATGCCCCTTGTCCTGTCATTAGATGCCACTGAGCAGAGCCTGGCTCCATCCTCTTGACATCCACCTTTGGAAATGGTAGAGCCATCAATTCTGGAGGCATTTAAAATACAGATAAATGTGGCATTTAGGAACATGGTTTAGTGGTGGAACTTGGCAGTGTTAACTTTGTGGTTGGACTTAATTTTAAAGGTGTTTTCCACCCCAAATCATTCTATGATTCAGTATGTATTTTCCCCTTCTGAGAGCACAGGAAATTATTATCAATCCATACACGTGCTGTAAAACGTGTCCTGCCTTTTTGTCACTCCACAGTACTTATCATGGGTAACCACAGGGCTACCTATCCCTCAACCATTCCTGCCCATTTGCCTGCAAAAGCAAGAGATGCATAAACTCTGAAAAGCCCTTCCCATGATGCAGTCTTTAGTATAAGAGAGGAATGAAAGGCCACTCTCCCTCAAAAGCTCTTGACTCCCTTGTCAGAGCAGACCTCAGCACAAACTAAGCAGGTCCCTCATCTTTTCCCTCCATCCCACAATAAGGTTGTGACAACGTTACCTTCAGTTCCTTGCAGAACTGTAATTCCAGGGCTGTTGCTTTCGTTGTCTTTGGTTTCAGAAGCCTCCTGCACTGACTAATGTTCTCCAACTCTTTTTTCAACACTAACGAGAGAGAAAGAAAACGAGGACTTTCACTAGCAAGCAGCTGTGTGCAAAGGACTGCAAACAACTAATTTGGGCAATTCAGGAAAACGTTTTCAAATGACACATTTGCAGGACATCTGTCTAGGGATGCTGCCTTTTTGTATTGAAATAGGAATCCTGAAAGAGGCAAATAGTGTGTGATCACATCACAGCGACCCGCAGAAGGGGTCGACAGCGTGGCTACACGGCAGCCGTAAACCTGGCCTTGAGGGTTGGGATCAGCAATGAACAGAACTTTCTTCAAACCTACAGTTTTGTGTAGAAGGTTCAGGGTTCCTTTAAAGATAAAAGAACACAAATTTCTACTCTGTGTAAGAGTAAGAAATCTTGTCAGTGCTGTGTTGAACTGGTACTGTGGGAGCTGTCAGTGTGAAGCAGGGGAAGCAGATAGAGTCCTGGCTCCAGGGATTCTGGAGCCAGCAGAGCAAGACAGGAGATTCTCCCCTTTTACTCTGCTTTTGTGAGGCCCCCACCTCAAATAATTACTTCGCTCTGTGTCCCCAACATAAGAACTTTTGGAGTGAGTCCAGAAGAGGCCACAAAGATGGTCCGGGGGCTGGAGCACCTCTTCTGTAAGGATAGGCTGAGAGGGCTGGGGTTGTTCAGCCTAGGGAAGAGAAGACTCCAGGGGGACCTTACGACAGCCTTCCAATACCTGAGGGGAACACACAGGATGCTGGAGAGGGTTTTTGCACAAAGGGTATCTAGGAGAAGGTGAAATGGTTTTAAACTGAAGGAGAAGAGATTTAGACTGGATCTTAGGAAGCAGTTATTCAGTATAAGGGTGGAGAGACTCTGGAATTGATTGCCTGGAGAGGCTGTGGGTGCCTTTTCCCTGGAGGTGTTCAAGGCCAGGTTGGATGAAGCCTTGAGCAAACAAGTGTCCTTCAGAGGTGTCGCTGCCCGTGGTTGGAGTAGATGATCACTTGTGACCTGAGCCATTCTATGACTCAGTCTGGAACTGACCCAGGCTGCAGTCTAGCATCTTCCTCCCCTTATTCTTGAACAATACTTGCAGCAGATAAGTCCTAGAATCTGCCTTGAACTACGTGGTGAGAAAGGCTGGTTCAGTAGCCTTTGGTCTCTTCCCTTCCTGCTCGGGCAGATGGGAATCAGAAGACAGGAGTGACTATGCTGTGCCCATCAGGGATCCATGGAGGGAAGAGGTCCATCAATCTTCTCCAGTTCCCTCCTTTGAGTCTCACAACAGTTTCTGGTAATATGTCCATTGTTCCACTTGACTCATGGCTTTCCAATACTGTCTTGAAAATATTTAGTGGGTTTGAATCACTACCAACTTTGTCTCTGAAGAGCACGAGTGACTGAAGGTAAATAGTGTTATTTTTAGTTACTTATATCTCCTAAAAAGTTGATTGGAATTTCTTGGAAGAGAATACCACCACACTTTCGTGGCCTCAAGCTACACGCCTGGCTGACTCCCAAAGCTCAGCAGAACAGGCATTAAGGTTTTTCAAATTGAAAGCTGAGATTTACCCTGATTCCAGTGTTTCATCAAAGGCTGAAATAGGATACGTTGGTCTGTAGGTACAGTCAACACCTATGCCACATCTTCAAGAGACAGACTTTTATACATTTGCAACGTAATGCGAGACATTTTCCCCCACTCATACACCTCGACCAGCTATCAGAGGGTTCAGTCTAAAAATCTATTGAATTTGCTGGTCACCTTTCAATGGTAAACTGAAAATATCTCCCAAAATCTGTCTCACATTTGAACAACCTTACTTTGAATCCTCCCATTGGTTCCACTAGTGTCAGACTCCTTTTCTAGGGAAAGAGAAGCCCTTGAACTTGAGGACTGAACTATAGGAAGTTTTCCCTGCTGCACTGCCTGCTGCTGCAGACCCCACAACAGGAGAAACTGTGATGGAGCACCTGGATCACTGAATATTTGTAGTTTATTATACACAATACTTACCAGGGGCACTACAGTTTTTGTGTTTCTGAACCACCTGGACACATTTTAATATTCATTGTTGAAAGTCTTCACAGTACCAGGGAAGGTTAAGTATCACCATAGCAACACTTTACCCTCAGTGATTGAACCTTTGCCTCTCCTTACAAACTACAGGAGCGCAACAAAAGCCTGTTCCAAAAAAACCCTGTTCCAGACGACCGCCCAAAGTATGAAAAGCTTCCTCTGAATTTAGAAACTACATTTTCATACCGTCAACTTCAGCACAGAGGCCCTTCATGGAAGCTGGAAGAGAGAGGGAAAAACATGCTAATAAGTGTCATTCATATCGAGAGAAAGGGAGCTTCTGCAGAAGTTGAAAGACTTCATTTTTTCGTTTGTTGATGATTTTGTTCCCCTCCCTCCTCATACCATCAGGAACAGCTTCAAATTCTGTCAGCTCCTGAGAAAATTTGGCTAGATCAGGCTCGTGTAAGAAGATCTGTTCCACAAGGGCATGAAGCAAGGTGAACGTCCTCTCTTTACCCCGCAACAGAGGCAACTGCAAATAGAATAGAGCAGTCATCGGCAGGCTGAGCTATTATACTTCAGGAAGCACAAGGAAGAGCAGGGATGCTGATAGCTCCTAGGTAAATTTAACACAAATAGAAAAAAATCAAATTAAATTTCTTTTCAATCTGCCGTTTCACAGAGATTCTTGATGAAGAGCAGCTTTACACTTTCACATCCTTTGACCTTCCCTGTTCTTTTATGTCTTCTGGTTCACACAGGTTTCTCAGTTAAGGTATCCTAATTGACTGCAACCAGTTTTGGACCTCCAAACAGTCATTTCCTCTTAAGAGCAGTGTGCTGTGTTCATGAAGACAGCAAAGTTCCTTAATTCAATCTGGGAAGATGCTCTGTGGCAGCAAATGGTTTAGGAGGCATTTTTCATGATGACAGATGCGGCAGTACAGCCATTATGTACACATACATACACGTACAAAAAGGGTTGTCACTAGAGTTATAAATCACTCACTCATAAACTAAAGTCTCCAGATGGGGAAAGATACCCAACAAAACCAAAATAAAAATCCTACTCTCTCCTATTTACAGATCAGGCATTGTCTTAGAACAGTGACAAAGGTACAAGGCAGCTCAGGAAATGCCTTTTTCCTACTTTTTAGGGGAAGAATGTGATGCTCTGCCACTGTTGGGTGCGAGGGGGGGGAAATCCTGTGCACAGCAGCAGCATTTTCTGACAGCAAATTCTGATGAAGAAGGCAAAACAGATTCCTTAAATCCAATTGAAAACTCAGTCACACAAGTGGTAGGTCAAATGAAGGGACAATTAGAGAACTAAGAGGTAGATTATGTTTCTTGCAGAACAGGTACCTGTCAGGAAAGAGTAAAGACCACAACTTCTACCTCACCCCCTGTTCAATCATCCATCAGAGCAATGATGGGGAGGCTAAAACTGCTACAGGTAAATTTCACTCCCCTTCAATTTATCATAATAAACTGAAAATAGTTTAAAGTACAATAAATGGAATATATTTTTTTAAATGATTGATTTATTGAAAATCATTTCAATTAAAACTGAAAATGGTTTCAATTAAAATAAATTGAGCATTTAGTGTTTTTAAAGCAATTGATTGATTTACATTCTAATTTTGAAACTTTAAAACTTCACCTTAAAATGGCACTGCACCACTTTTTACAACACACCTTTTGTCTTCATGTAAAAGGCAATTACTAAGGAATTACTGGAACACTAAGAAATGTGCTAAGAAATTACTCTCTGGTGCCATAAAATTGCAACTATAGAGGAAGAAATGTCCTGGTTGCAGCTTCTGACCATGTGGAAATGGAGAGGATCCACACAACAGTGCTGTGTTAATGTTAATGATGAAGATACCTTTAACGACAAGAAAGTTGTTTACTCACTTTGGCCAAAGATGACAATCGAAATCCCTTAGCCTTTGTCTTCCCAGCCTTTTCATTTAAATGGTTGCCAATGGCTAAAATGTACTCCAGGACAGCAACAAACTTCGGGCTGGATTGCAGCTGCCTGCTCGCTTGGATTTTCTGGTTTATTAGCTGAAACACACAAGTTGTCCTTGAGTTCTGACTGAAAGCGTGAGTGAATCAGTGGTGCCTACAGCTGCACCTGCTCCCTGCTAGAGCTTTACCCTCCCCACCTGAAGAAAGTCACTTCAGTGGATCGAAACCCTCCTGCTCAGCATCCTTGCTGGAACAAGCCGGGGGTTTTCAGGAAGGACCATTTAAAGATAAAGCAAGTACTGGCACAGTCACCCTGCTTCTGATGGAGGTCGCACCCTTTCTGGCTGCCAAACCAGCCCTGCCAAAACAACTTCAACCTCATCTCTTAAAAACGCATGTGAAGAAGAAGTATTTTGCTCTTTGAAAGCTCCACATGGCAGCAAATGTCAGACACCAGGGGAAGCAGATAGCCTGAAGCTCTGTGTAAGATTCTCCATCCTTCACTTGCCTCCCTTCTGTTTATTCCAGCTGAAGACGTTATCTTATCAAAATTCTTAGCAGAGTTTTCCCCCCCCGAGGAAGAATCATAATTTCCTGTAATAAAACTCAGTATCAATCTCTGCTTTCCTGGGGAAGCCACTTCCCTCCCAGGGCCATAGATACGAGAGGTGGGTTTGTTTTAAATTAGGAAATATTTGGGTTGTGTTTAGCACCACACCTCCCCTTGTGGGGCCCCAACACACAAGTTTAAGAACAGGGAAAGGATGAAACATGGGAGAGCTGAAAGCTGTTGGTAAAATGTTTACAGCATCACAGGGCCAGAGGGCACTGAAAGCCAATATTCAGACTGTTTTATAGAATTTTAGGTGCATAATCTATGGTTCACAAACATCTGGTCATGTGCATAAGTTAAAAACAAATACTTAGGCAACTAATCAGCACCAGAATGGAGATTAAATATCCTTCAAAGCTAACAATGTGTATAACAGTTTCCAAGTATTCAAATATTTGGTTTCAGTGGAGGATGGCAGAGGTGAAACGCTGTACTGGGCAGGGTCAGAAAGCTGGGCATCTCCCCAGTCAGTTTCTCCTCTGAGTCTTGTTCAGTGTTACTGCTTATAATCACAGCCAGACAAAGGATAACAACCCAGACTTGCAAAACATGCAATTTTGTTTTCACTCCCATGCACAAGAGGAGCAGAACCTTTGAAACATTTCCAGAGAAAAGGAATTGTGTGGAAAATCTTTGCTGTGAATCACAGCTCACAGAAAGCCTGGCAGGTAAGGCAGTGGTTTGGAACATAAAGACACAGTTCATGAGACTGGAACCATTGATTTGAGTCACCCTACCCCTAGGTCATCCTGAGAAAGGCAGAAAGAGACTCAAACTGCATCTGGCCACGTTTCAATTCAGTGCTGTGATCCTTAGGGTGAACAGCTGCCTGCAGTCTTCTGAAAAAGACTAAACCTCTAGGAGATGCTGGTCGAATAAACTTACTTAAAGGTTTCGTTAAGTATTTAGATTGATTCCGTAGTCTTGTAGGGCAAGAACCTCTACACAAAAAGAGCTGAAATTTTAATGGTGATGTTTACTTCTGTTTTTTAATTGGCCAAGGGAAGAGGAAAGTTTAACCCCAGATAAAAAAAATGAACAATGATTTCACGTTCTTTTCTCCCCCTGTTTTGGATGGCCCGTTAGCAACTGCTCCAGAAACTTTGGGGAAACAGGATGAAATCAAGAGCAGCACCCACATGTACGTACAGGTAGATCATAGCCCCCATTTTTCTCTGTTTATTTTTACTGAGTTTTGTTTATAATTAACTGGATTCCCAGAAGCATCCCAAAAGCACCAGCTGACAGTGCCACTGTACTGCAGATGTGCCCTGTCTCTAACGGTTTCACGCCATGTACAGTCTCTTGGCTATCTAAAGGAAAATCAAATCAATCTGTAAAAATTTTAGTCTTTTTTTTCAAAGCTTTTTGCCTGTTAATTTGAACAGTGTCGTGAAGTATTTTTTATAACCTAGGCTGCTTGGATTATTACACTGTGAATTGCTCACCTTAAGGACTGTGAGGTAACGGACGACAATGAGACAGCAATGTGCCCTTGTGGCCAAGAAGGCCAATGGCATCCTAGGGTGGATCAGAAGTGGAGTGGGTAGTAGATTGAGAGAACTTCTCCTCCCCCTCCAGTCTGCCCTGAGAAGACCACAGTGAGACTCTTGTGTCCAGTTCTGGGACCCTCAGTTCAAGAAGGACACAGAAGTGCTTGAGAGACTCCAGCGCAGAGCCACAAAGATGAGGAAGAGATGAGGGAGCTGATGAGGAAAGGCTGAGGGAGCTGGGTCTCTTCAGCTTGGAAAAAAGGAGATGGAGGGGTGACCCATTAACATTGATAAATACGGAAAGGGTGGGTTTCAGGAGGATGGAGCCAGGCTCTACTCAGTGGCACCTAGTGATAGCACAAGGGGCAATGGGTGTGAGCTGGAACACAGGAGGTTCCACATCTGTATGAGAAGGAACTTCTTCCCAGTGAGGGTGACAGAGCACTGGGAGGGGCTGTCCAGGGGAGTTGTGGAGTCTCCTTCTCTGGAGACATTTAAAACCTGCCTGGATATGTTCTTTTGTGACTTGATCTAGGTGATCCTGCTGTGGAGGGGGAATTGGACTAGATGATCACGTGAGGTCCCTTCCAATCCCTAACATTCTGTGATACTTTGCTATAAGGGGAAAAAAAGAAGAAACCAAAACAGAATAAAACTTCCCCAACAACAGCATTTTGAAGTGCACTGAGGCCACTTGGCTTTCTACCATCTAACTGGTAGACTTTTGAAAACAAACACACAGAGGACGAGTTGTGTTACTTACAGGCTCCAGATCTCTCATGCTCACAGGGAGCTCACGGAGGGACAGCAGCAGATCCAACCTCTGGCCTAAGTGAGGGATTTTACACATCTGCATAGAAGGGAACAGAAAAGGAATCAAACCCCATGTTTACACCAAAGCATGTACCTGTATCTTTCATACACTAGTAGGGCCAGACACTATTAGAATCAGTGACACATTTCTTGTGAAGAACAAGAAGTAGTTAAGAACAAACAATTTTATGCTTAAAGACTGAAAATTAACTCAGAATGAATCAGCTCCTTCTTTGGAGGAAGGGCAGAGTGTGTGACTTGGAGAAGCCATACGATCCATAAAGTTCTCTTCATATTAGAAGGAACTTCTTCCCAGTGAGGGTGACAGAGCCCTGGAAGGGGCTGCCCAGGGGGGTTGTGGAGTCTCCTTCACTGGAGACATTTAAGACCCACCAGATGTGTTCCTGTGCAAGTTGGTCTCGGTGATCCTGCTATAGCAGGGGGATTGGACTAGATGTTCTTTCAAGGTTCCTTCCAGTCCCCGATGAGTCTATGTTTCTATGATAATATTGGCCTGTTTCAACACTTCATGGGATAAAACCTCTTCTACCGATTCTGGCTGAGACTGTAAATTTCAAACAATGGCTTTACGTAGTGGTTTTCCCCAGAAAGGAGTGTGTGAGCAGTAGCACGTGGTGTCTTTTAACCCTGTGCATTCTTACCTCTAACATAAACTGATCAACCACATGCAGCTCTGAAGGAGAGCCCTTGAATGACAGGTATCTTTCCATATCTTTTGGTGTTGGCATGTATCTGTAAAATAGCAAATTAAAACAAAATGTCCTTTTTCTCTTTGTTCTATATTGTAGTAACATAAAACCATCTCTCCATTCCATGCATCAGAATTTCAGTGCAGTTTACATATTTTATATTTATTGTTCAACTATTAGAATTTTGTAGACTTTTGAGCCAAGTACATGACAGAAAGCAAAAGTGATCTGCAGATGCATCAGAGAAACCTTCCAAAAGCACCAAAGAACATAGACCTAGGAGCAGCTCTGGCCATTCTGGCTTGGCTTCTCTCCAGCGATTGAACAAGTAGCACAAAAATAGAATAGAATTGGCTGCAGCCTGACCAACTCCTATCACTAATGAGACACAATGGGCAGTGGTGTTTCTGTCTTTCTAAATGCTGCATCACATCTGAGAAGTATTTCTTGGTTTTGTTGTGACAGCACATAACACTGGCCTGAAACTTCCATCTTCTCCGTGTCATCCAATGACCCTTGGGATCATCGAGTCCAACCACCAACCCTACTCTACAAGTTCACCACTAAACCATGTCTCCCAACACCACATCTAAGCATCTTTTAAACTCATCCAGCAACAGTGACTCAAGCACCACCCTGGTCAGCCCATTCCAATCAATGTCATAGCTAGCACATGAGGAATGTTAAGACTCTCAAGTATATTCAGGTCTACTCTATTCTTTCTCTGCAAGCAACCTACTAAATTTGTAGCTAGTGTGACTAAACCTACATGGGGACAGACATATGTTTTCAGTGAAAGTAATAAATACAGCAAAGATTTTAGCGTGTTAAGTAGAGGACAAACAATAGGAGGGTATTTTTACTGTTGTCAATAATTTACTCTGACACTTCAGTAATTGCTAGCATTTGAATTAAATCTACGTAAAAGCAGATTAGAAAATACTCCATTTATCATAAAAAAAAAGAATTCTCATTTAAAGTGCAGCTGTCCATTGAAAAATAAAAGCTTTTTTGCTTATTGCTAAAAATAAGCAAATTCAAAGGATTTGTTAAAGGTGACAGCAAGTATCTTCATTAAATCAGAATTCTGATAGTCCATCCTATTGTTCTAACGTATTATGCACAACAAAACCAGCACATTCTGTGGAAGTCTTAGTGCTTAAAGCCCTGGAAGCCAGGGCAAAGGAAGCACAACGTATGGGAATGCACCCCCTGAATGTCTTTTGCATGACTGCAACTCTAAAGGAATTTGTGCAGTGGAAAATCTCACACTGTTACGAGACATTATGTTTACAGAGATGAAGATGGCTTTGCTATCGATTTTAAGAGATCAGGATAAAGAATCAATCAGAGAACAATGGAAAGGTTTCTGTATCACAATAATTCCTGACACTTCTAATAATACTCCACCACCGCCGCTAACCTTCACTGGATACACGAGCAGAACATTCTGCTCACTGGGCACAGTCCTGAAAATGTAATCTCTGCTTTGGCTTTAAATAGTCTTCATTTTACGGAGGTAGAATTTGGGCCTCCTCCTCACTCTTAGACAACATGACAGGTATAATTTGCACAGAGATTAATTTTCCAGTCCCTGACTACCCTTTTTAAACATCTGTCATATCCACAGGTTCTCAATTAATTGGAGGCCACAGTTTTCAACAGTAAAACTTTCCACCGTGGCACCTAAATCAAGTGGAAAGTTCTTCAAAAGCACTGAGTGTCCTGTAACTGAGATCACACCAGCTCCACTGCAGCACTCTGTCCCAGAGAAAGGTCTGAGTGTTCATGTTTCTAGATAACTTCTGTCCCTCCCTCTGATGAGATGTCAGGGAAAGCTGCAAGGAACAGCACTCACTGCTTGGGCAACCCAAACCTCCATCCTGCAGTGCATCTCCTCTGTTTCCACAAGGGTTTTTTGAACAGTTGGGCTGGCAAAAACCAGACTTCCTTTCCCTCTAAGATTTGTACCTGTGTTCAGAGATTTTGGGGCTAAACATAACTCCCAGGAGCAGAACCCTTGATGCTACTTGCACACAGCAATGCAGCATCCAATCTCTCTTACACATTCCACGGCTAGAAAAGTTTCCTCAGCATTGTTGGAAGGCTCTGATATCTTCAATGAAAAAGTAAAACCTTTCAAGCTTCATTGCCGTGATTATTATTGCTATTATTATCTGATGGCAAAGAGCCCAGACGCTATAAATTGGTGATCTCAGTAGTCTCGCGCTAATTTCAACAGCAGAGAGACCCTGGATTGAATATGCAGTGGAATATCAGGGACTGAACCATTGTTTTCCTTCCTGAATGTGTTCAGTGTTTTCCTTCAAACAGAGATGTGAGCAGAGGCTGTCATCATAAGTGGGGATGGCCAGACTCCAAGTGTCCATCCATATCCCTTCGTACTGTAGGCAAGTTGCATACAAGCAGTCTCACATAATGACATTAATCCTCCTGTTCACATCACATTCTACATGCAGACATGATTTTGCAGACTATTAAATTACTGCTGATGCATGGATAAGGTCAGGACTTTAAGATCAGAATTAAACTCATTCTACAAGACGTAGATACATGGGCAGCAAAGTTATTTCTTTCCTCACTTTCTTTGCCAGCATCGCCTTTTTTCAAAGCTAACTCTAGCCAAGCATTCAAATATTTTCTCATTTGGAAGAAAAGAAACAAGCTCATGTGAAATTTTCCTATGAATGCATCTAACGAAATGCTACAGGTACCACATGGGGACTGAGATACACAGAGACTACTCTTTCAACATCTTTATCTATTTCAATACTGTTCCTACAAGTTTTACATGCCAAGAGTTTGCTTACACTCCTGAAATGTATTTTTCCTCCATAGAGTAACTCATTTTTTTAAAGACACTGAAATCTGCATCCTTCTTTAAACCCTCAAGTCTCTGCCACTCAGAAATCCTGATAGTCTTAATAACCCCTCTCCAAACCAGTTTGAAATAGAGAACAGAATTCCTTTTATTTCTGATCCCACACTAGGCAGTCAGGCTGTAGTAAGGGCAGTTGTAAAGTTTTCTCATCAAGTGACATCTGCTCACTGCCACAACTTTTTCTTTTACTAACTCTGCTCCTTTTAAGACCCTTAGGATCATCGAGTCCAACCATCAATCCTACTCTACAAGTTCACCCCTCAAATAGATCCCCCAACACTACATCTAAGCCTCTTTAAAACTCATCCAGGGATGGTGACTCAACTGTCATCCTGGGAAGCACATTCCGGTGCCTGACCACTCTTTCTGTGAAGAATTTCTTCCTGATGTCCACTCTAAACCTACCCTGCTAGAGCTTGAAACCCTTCCCTCTGGTTCTGTCACTAACCTATGAGAAGAGCCCAGCACCAACATCTCCACGATGTCCTTTCAGATAGTTGTGGAGAGCAATGAGGTCTCCCCTCAGCCTCCTCTTCCTCAAACTAAACAGCCCCAAGTCCCTCAATCTCTCCTCATCAGATTTATTCTCCAGGCCCTTCCTCAGCTTCATTGCCCTCCTCTGCACTCGCTCCAGCACCTTAATGTCTCCCTTGTACTGAGTACAGGGGGATAATCACATCCCTACCACTGCTGGACACACAGATTCTAATACAGGCCATTGTTGGGATGTTCTCCAGAATGTCTGTTGGTAGGATGGAGATTTCCACGTACAGCCCTAACACTCTATTCACAGTCACAGTGTAGATCCAATGTCACAGCAGCATCCTTCCTGAACTTCACTTTACTCACAGAACATTATGCCTTCTCCAGATGGAGCATATATGATAAAAAAGCAACTGAACCCCAAAGATTACCTTCTTAATGCTGTAATCTGCTCGTCAGTAAGTCCACCACTGTCTTCGTGTATAATGTAGAGCTTTTCTCTCAGCTCGCTTGGTTTTACGTGGAAACTTTTAAGAAAAATGTCTGGGGAAAAATTATTCTTGGATTACTTGGAAGAAAATGCTCAAGGGAAGGAAAGTCACAACAGTATTTCCTATCTACCTTCCAGACTTATAAAAAATAAACAACAAACAGAACCCCAAACCACAACCACACATTTAGTAGCTGCTACGGCAAAAGAATCAGTCATCTTATTTTCTTTAGATATACAGAGCACAAGCCAAGCAAATACATAGAGGACAGACATAGACACCTGTTAGCAGAGAACTATCAGGACGCTGCTACCAGAATGTACTCAAGTCCTTGCTCATTCTTATGCTCAGATCAAGAGTCAGCTTGTTTTGTTCCAAATAACTACAGAATGTATTGACACATGTATCTCAAGGTTAAAGAAATTAAACTTTCCATTTATTCTGATTTTGTTTACTTGCTTTAATTCCAAGGGTTTGAAAGAGGGTAGGCAGATCCCACTCATGAGAAATTACTCACAAAATGAAGGCAACCTGGGAAACACCTTCTGAAATCTGATATAGATAATACAGGTATTCTAAAATCAGATATACTGATATCCTAAAACCTGGTTAAGAGGTTTTGTGATGCTTAAGACACTGTGCTAATGTGGGGCTGGCTCATAATATATACTATGATAGGGAAACGGAACCACAGAATCACTGAACATTAGTGATTGGAAGGGACTTTAAAAGATCATCCAGTCCAATCCCCCTGCCAGAGCCAGATCACCCAGCCCAAGTCACACAGGAACACATCCAGGTGGGAAATAAGATGTCTCTTCCCCACACAGGTAAAGATCCATTTGTAAGGCTGATGGTCCCACAAAGAATACTTTGTCTTGTCAGTTATTCTTTTTTCCATCAACGTTACCAAAGGATGAAGATAAAAAGGGAAGGACAACGAGGTGATCAGATGGCATCAACAGAGAAAGCCATATGGTTTAAATGCTCCTAGGTTTTGGCATGAAACTTGTCCTAAAATCTCCGTTATGACAGAACATCTTTGAGCAGCTCAAGGGGATTGCAAAGGAGAATTCAGGAAGGATGTGTGTGATTCAACTTTCTTTTTTTCTCTAATTCTAAAAAGAAATAGAGCTTTTCAGGTTACAGGAGCTTCTTGTGGCCATATCAGCTATTAATGGTTCTCAGGAGGCTGGACTTCACACCATTTATTCTTCCTCTGACGCACTTTCCACTCTTAATTTTGCTGTAAGATCCAACTTAGTGCTAACCTGGCAGAATCTTCCTTCCCTTTCTCCTTCTTATTCTTTTCATGCCCTATATAATTTGCTTTTCTGTGTCTTTCAAGCCATCCAAGTAGGGTCACGCCTATGGACCATAGCAGAGTGCACAACTTACAGTCAAGTGTTGAACTTGAAAGCTTTTCATACCTCTCTACTAAAGTATTTAATATTTTCTTGAACACTTTCTGCACATAAAATTAGCTGCTGAATCAACTTTGCCAGAGTGTTTTCCCTGATAAAATAAGGAGTGAATATATGGGAAACTGGGTCTGATGCAGAGAAACTAGCACCAAAATAGCAAGCTGGTATTTTGACTCCTAAGTCAGGTTTTCACCCACTAGATCCCACATTCTTGGCTTAACATTTCCTTACAGTGTCTCCCAACACTTCTTCTTTGGGAATTTGAGGATGGGGCTTTTTGTCCCTGATATCTGTTCTCTGTATGGCAGAAATCTGTCTGCAAGAAGCCACTAGATAACTTGGCTTCTATTTGCATTTTCTCATGCACTGGGCTTGAATTTAGCATTTAGATTATCTCTGAGAATTCTCCTTTTTTTCTTGTGTTCAGAAACCCACTCAAATTTTCAAGAAATTTTAACTTACTGATGTTGGGGAGCTTCATCTTTTTATTTGTTAATTTAAGAACTGTGGTTTGCAGCACTTGCAGGAAGATTAATCGGAATTCTTAGGATCAAATTAACTTTTGATCTGGGTAATATCTGTTATAATAAGTACATGCCAAAAATCCCAGTGATGGGACTTTCAGGTTGTGATTAAGAAACAAATGCAGAATGTCTCCATGTTAAAAAATTTGTAAGAGAAATAGGATCAAAGGGAGAATGGTGCTATCTGCAAAGCAAAGGACATTTCCTCAAAGAAACTGAAATACTTTAGTAGATAAAAGTGCTATTACAGGACTCTCTTTATCTGCAGCAGAACTTTCGTGTCACTTCCTTTTAACCCTTCAAATTGTTAGTCAATGAATGCAATAATTCCAGTAAGTTATGTGCATTAAGATTTCTCAACTAAAACTTTACATGATCTTCAAACTATATTCTTTCTGGTCAATATTCATAAAGATGAAACTAAAACTTCAGAATTAACCACCCCAAAATATTCAGACATTTCTTCAACAGCGCTAGGTTATAGAACTTTCCGGAAGGCTGCTTCTGTAATAGAAATCAGAGTAGTCTTTGAAAAACAATTACTTTGCTCCTTTAGTAACAAGCACTTTTTATCAAAGTAATGAAAAGACATTTGCATGATTTTATTAGCAAAACTGGAGCAGTGTTGAACTGCTTCATTAGCTGTGAAAGACTGTTCTAGATCAGGATTTTGGCAGATTCATTACTGGGATATGAAAGGGACGGATCCTGTTCAGGATCACTCAAGAGAGCAACCCCCAGTCTAGGCAACTGGCTAAAAAAAGACCAAAAGAGCTCCTGAAACCTGTCTTGTAGCTCTGTCAGAGGCTTTTTGCACAAATCCATCTACTGCAGGAATATTCTTGATGTCGGTGTAAGAGAGAGAACAAGGACAGCACTCACAGTGTTACCAAGCTATTTCAATGGATGACTTTTACCTGGCCAGCCCAAAAAATTGAAAAGCTTTTGAAGTCAGAGCCATAACATCGATTTCACAGGTGTTACACCCATTTTACATGTCTGCCCCTTCACAGCTCAATGACACATCCACATGTTTTGCACAAGAGGAGGAGAAGCTTAGTGCTTCTGCCGTGTATCATTAAGGATCAGACTTAGGGCAACTAAGCCATGAGGTGTCAGGAGGACATAGATCAAGGGGCAACAGATGTAAGCTGGAACACAGGAGTTTCCATATAAATATGAGAAGGACATTCTCCCTAGTGAGGGTGACAGAGCACTGGAAGGGGCTGCCCAGGTGGTTTGTAGAATCTCTTTCTCTGGAAAGATTTAAAACCTGCCTGGATATGTTCCTGTGTGACTTGGTCTAGGTGATCCTGCTGTGGCAGGGGGATTGGACTAGATGATCTTCCAAGGTCCCTTCCAATCCCTAATGTTCTGTGATTCTGTAATTAAAAGGTGATTTGGACACAAGCTGGACTTATTTGTCTGTTGAATGGAAGGAGGCACAAATAGAAAACACCCACAGTGCTCACCCCAGGCTTCCAGACAGGAGCACACAGTTCTTATTTAAACACTTACTGAAGTTGTGTGCGACTTTTCGGTCTAGCATGATGTCTGGATTCACCGAAGGTTCGTTGCCTGAAGATGCTGCTGCATCCTGGATCTGGAACTGATCACAGAGTCTGGATGCATCTATTTTTCTCTTGCATGGGTCACATGAGCCCCAGACAGATTTTTGAATCTAAAAATATTAGTGACAGGGTTAAAAAAAAAAAAGGCCAAAAGAATGGAATCATTTCATTCCATCCGAACATACAGAAAGGTGGTTTTGTGGCACAGCTGCAGTTCCATGGTAATTACACAGGTAATCTAGGACACTCTTCCCATTTTTCTTAAAACAGCTAATATCACTGTCATCCCCACCTTATCACAAGGAACAACATCCCAGTGAAAGGCCTTGGTTCTCTTCGTTGATGGAGAGATGCTGCAGGGCTGCAGGAACATGGGTGGGGCTGGTGGTACCTCTGCCTTACATGTGGGAAGTGGAAGAGCTGGAGGTGCTGGGGCTATTTCCCACGCTGCAGGCTTTTTCTGGAGGCTTGAATGCTTGCTCAGAGAGGTTGTTACAGCACTCACACCAAAGTGGAGGGCGTCCTCTTTCTGTTCATTCAGAGGTACAATCAAATCCTCATAATCCGCTTCGGAGGAGACGCATTCTTGGGATCCCTCCTGGGGCAGCGAGGCATCCTTGCACACCAGACAGTACCTTTGTATGAGAGACACCCATTCATCCCGGAGCTTACTAACATCCTCTGTCCTGCTGTTTTGGACAGTAAAGGGTATGCGGAGTCTGAAATTTAAGAATGTCACTTATAAACATGAGGAAGTTTAAATAACCTGCTAATACAGCCACAGATATTTCTTCTTTAAGCAGAATGATGTTCACCAGCTTCACTTGTCAAAGAGAGCCCAGTGCTGCTGACTCTGACCTTTTCAGACCAAGTTAATTGCTGAGGTGCCTAAGGTGAGAGAGCTGATGTTTTGGCATATATTGACTTTGTGGTGCAGTTACCTTGTAATTCCTCTTCTCCACCTTGGGGAAGGGTGAATGTGCTACATCCTACCATGCTTGTTGCTCCAGGTAGTCGGAGCCTGTTCAGCCACCTGTGATACTAAGCTGAATGACACATCTCTTCACTGGCCCCTGGCACGACAACTAGACAACCTTTGTTGCACCTTGACAATCTTCAGAGTACCTCCTCAATTCCACAACATGGTACCTTTGCTTCCTCCTTAAAATACTCAGTACTCATACAAACCACTTGCTTGCATAGCAACAGGAGGTGTTCCCTACACAATTCTAATGGCCTTGGTTCTCCACCATTGTGTTTTGTTGTGAGAGCAGAGATCCTCTGTTGCCTGACCTTGTTTTCAGTGGTTTTGCTTTAACAAATTCTTAATTACCAAGAGTACTTACAGATAATTGTGTTCTTTGGTCTCAACTGAAAAAGTGTTGCATCCATCCTCCTTGCTGACACTCACATTACCACCTGACAAATTCATTGTACGCGTTACATGGTCTGCATCCCTGTTCTGTCCTCCCAGACCTGTGGAACACAAAGTCAGTTCTCCTTCACGTAGCTGTACCAAGTACCTGAAGGACAAGGAATAGAGATACAGTTCATTCTTCTCTGACTACTTATTTGCACAAGCCCAGCCTGTGTTAAAGCATTTTCTAATGTCAATAAGTCTCTGTAGCTTTATAGCATCTTCCACAGAACAGTTAGAAAGTCTCAATAATAAAGCATAAAACCTTTGAGATTAGTGCTTCTTATTTTAATCCGACACATAAGTAAATGGTGACAGAGTATATGAACCCCAGCCTGCGGTGCCTAATGAGAGTGCTAAAAATTAAGGAGGTCTGACAATTGACTGAAAATCACCCAAGTCCTGTTAAATTTACAGCCTCGCTCTGTGCCTCCTACTCCATTTATTGCTCTCATTTGTTTGGGAAGGTGGGACTACTGGGATAGAACGTTTTAAAGGAATTCACAATGTGACTGAACTGTGCATCATAAGACAAGGGATCAGGGTTTGTCCCCTCTGGGTTTCACTGGTGCTGAGCTATAAACAAGTCCCCGTAATATCAGTTAGTGTCCAACAACAAGTGGGGCTTTACTGTACGAGAGGTGTATTCTTATGAGAGCATTTGCATTGTCATTTTTCTTGGGGGTTCCTGCCTTTTTTTATCATTCTTTATAGAATGGGCAGCCCAGGGGGGTTGTGGAGTCTCCTCCTCTGAAGACATTTAAAACCTGCCTGGATGCGTTCCTGTGTAACTTGGTCTAGGTGATCCTGCTGTGGCAGAGGGATTGGACTAGATGATCTTTCCAGGTCCCTTCCAATCCCTAATGTTCTGTGATTCTGGATTCTGACAATTCTATCAGACCTTTTCTTTTCTTCCACACTTTCTTCAAAGTATGGCTACTTGATTAAAGTGTTCCACGAGGAATTTAAGTAAGTTTAACTGCTCGAGAAGAATGAAACATAAAATATAAATTGAAACTATTCCCACAAAAACAGTCAAAGTGATAAGAATTGTTTAATGGAGCTGGCAGTTATATTGATCTCTCCTTTCTTTGAAACAGGGACTTATAGTTTAATCAGATCTCCAGATCACCATTATTTACTTTGCCAAAAAGAAAAGAGAGGAGATTAATATCAAGAAGAAAGCAACATGGGCTTTGCTTCACAAGATAAACAGAAATCAATTTCTGTTTGTTAACAAACTTGTTAAATGTTGCACAGTAACAAATCCTGGGACACACTTGATGATGGTGTTTACAAGACATACAGTGGTAGCATTTTAAAAACAATTAAAATCATTATATGTGAACCATGAAGTCTTTTGAGGTAATTGCCCTCTGCAGATAATTACAGTGTGAATTTTTTCAATTAGTTTTTGCTAGAGGTTCCTCCCCCCCCCTTCTTTGATAGTATAAGCAATCCCCAGGTATTCAAGGAGCTTTAGGAGCTGGCTCAGAGAAGGGTGGATTGTCCTTAGGATGGGTAGTAAAGTAGGTAAAGTCACTGCAGCTAGTTCACTAGTTCAGCAACCTAAGCAGAAACCATGACTATCTGTGATGGCCCTGGAGCTGCATAAATGGTGACAATCCATCTCCTCTGTATAGTGATTCCTGACTCTGAAACCACCACCACATTAAGTCATTGTGGCTGGTCCCCACTGCAGAAGTGAAGTTCACAGAATCACAGAACATCAGAGATTGGAAGGGGCCTCGAAAGATCATCTACTCCAATCCCCCTGCCACACCAGAATAAGTTCAGAACATATGAGAATGAAATTTGTGGGTAGCCATCGGGCCACTGTGAGTCAATGTCTAGCAGGTCTCCTGTACTTCTTATCTGCTTCTCCTTAGCTCCTTTCTGTTACAATTGACGAAGGAATAACACATGAAGGGGTAGGGATAAAGAAGTCCTGCCACTGAATTCACTCTGTGTTTCTATTAGCAAGGCACAAACAGTCTCCAGCACACACCAGGACTTCGTTTTGCTGGATACTAGTGTTACACTACCAGCTCATTTCAATGTTTTCATCTTGTGGAGTTGGTATTTAAGTTTAACTTCAAAGAGCAACTAAATAATTAACTTATCAGCAAATTAAAATCAGAAATTTTAACAGAATCCACCACCAAGAGGTCTACAAAAGTGCAGATCATACTTCACCCATTCAGTGGATGTTGAAGAAGTCTTTTCCTGCAAATCCAGCAGCCCTTCGTGTATGACATCACATTCTGCAGGTCCTCCAGAGTGGGACTCTGCTGGTCCCTGGCAGGAACTGCACTGCACGACTTTGCCCAGGTACATTATCTGTATAATAAATACGTGGCAGCAGAGAGAATGTATTTGCCATGTTAATTGCACTGAATAAGACATCAATAGGCAGCCTTTCCCAGTACAAAAATGATAGGCAACACTGTAAGTGGCAGTCAAATAGGTACAATAAGTTAATATAAAAATAAATAAGAGATTTCTCTGATGCTAAACTACTTAACTGCAATTTAGTTTTATGCTCACAGTTCTAAACCTGTCAGCGTGAGGAGAACATAATTTCATTCTGGAGAGGTTTCTGTAAAAACATAATTTTACATTTTAAATCCGCGTACAAAGCAATCTAAGACAACTTTTTGTTCAGCTCAGTTCAAAGTCAAGTAGTACTTGATCGATTTAACTTGAAATCTCAAACAAACCCAGCAGAAAAATGAACAGTTGCCTACGGCTGAAAATAGCAGGGGCTAAGGTGGGTGTGAACCTACCGTGTTCATTTTGCTCTACAGGTTCATACCTATGACTCTATGATTTGAGTTTCCCTACAACAGAGCACATGCACCTTTTTGACCCTTCTAAAGTCATCTATTTTTAAAATTAAGCTAATCAGCCATGATGTTGTCCGGAGTAAAGGCTTCTGCACATGGACTAAACCATAAAGAGTTGAGTTACATTCATGGTTGGACTCCATGATACTAAATGTCTTTTCCAACCTAAATGATTTTATGATTCTGTGATTAAGTTTCTCAAGAAATGAATCCCTGTGCCAAAAAGCCCCTCAAAAGTGTGTCAGAGCAGAAGCTCGGATGTAGACTTTTCCAATGCTTTTTTGAGTTTGTATCTCAAGGTAAATTGTGCAGCCAGCTTCAGCAGCTCAGCAGCAGGATGACACAAACTCCACGGCTTGTTCACTCCTGCACACACAGGACACCTGCATTTGATGAGCAGTGAATGCTGATGTCCAACTCCAGTTTAAGTTGCGGTGCAGACTCCAGTTGCACTAACTACTTGGAATACTTAATTTAACCTAGAACTCAAAAGGACCTGAGACCTCAAAAACACTTGCATCACTGGATCATCTAATTAAACAAACATCTAGTTGCCCCAAGGCTGTCTTTCTCTGGTAACTTTATCATTTCACTGTATTTTGATAGTAAGATGAACTGCTAGGTTTTTTTCTTTTCAGAGCATCAAGGACAGCATTATTCATCCTCTTACATAGACAAAAACTACCTAGAGAATTTCAATTGGGATTCAGCTGTGCATATCATCAGCTTTGTTTGCTTGTTTTAATACGATCTCAGACCAGCTACATTCAAGGTGCAGTTGAAGAAATGCATCTACTTTCACATCACATCATGAGCTGGCTTTACATCTTCAGTCCTAGTGAACTGTGGCAAAATCCTAAGGCCAAACTTCATCCTGAACAGACACTCCCTTTGTTCTACATAGGAACACACACAGGACAAAGACAGCGTGGCTTCTCTGCTTGCACAATGCACAGCATAACAATTCCCGTTTGTGATTAGGTCCCGCTGGGCGCCACCATAACACCAGCCGTTATTTATAGGGATCTGTCTATGACACTGTGCAAACCTACCTTCCTTTTATCCTCAAGAGACACTGCTTCCAGCTCATAATCTTGTCGCCCATGAAACACAATGCTAAAGCGCCTCCTTTCAGTGTCCTCACAGGCTTTCACTTGAGAGAAAGGAAACTGTTTCTTAATGATTCCTTTTTCAATGTTGAAAATGGTTTTTGTGTTGAAATCAATCTGGAATAGAAAGTTCTTCGTCACTTGACTCCATCGCTCTCTTTGTTGAGAAAGACAGCATCCTAAATATTACCATGCAAGGGCATTTAGAGACAGGACCAGCTTCGAATTATCATCTTGCCATTGAACAGAATAAAACACGGCATTCCATCACGGAATGTGTGTCTCGTGTTTGCTTCATTTACAAAACAAACAGATAGTCATTGCAATTGTGTCTCCCTATCTCTCTTGATAAATATGCATCAATTTATCACTCTGAAATATTATTCCTCTTTAAATCCTCCTTGTCTTATGCAACCCAATGCAAAAACCCCCACTCAGCAGCAGTGGCAGCACAAACTAATGACACGACTGGCAGAGCAGAGATTCAAACGCTAACTCCTCAGCATATGAACCCCCTGAGCATTGTTGAACCCCCTGAGTTTCATCATGTGCCCCAGTACTAAAACAAAAGTAGTTATTTTTATAACAGCTGATTCTGTATCAGGAAAAGAGGATATCAGTGAGAGATTGCTTTCTGATATAAATATGACTGTGCTTTGTTTTAAACCTTATCCAACATGTTTTTTTCTTGTCTGCTTATTTATCTACACAGGCGTATGTACCTATAGGCGAAGAGCAATGACAGCAGCCAATAAAGTTATTTTATTGATGTTTCACAGCTATAACAATTAAAAATCATTTGTTTAAAAATCAAGTTATTCTTCTTGCACTTCCCAGCCTATATGTTCAGAGTTCAAAACTTGTACAGATGGATTCCAGTACCTAAGTGTCAGACAGTGCTGAGCAGAAACAGCTTTGTTGACACAGTAAGATGTGAATGTTGTCTGACCGCCCAGCTTCAGTGAGCGTGGCCACAAAGACAAACTCAAGAGGCTTGGACCTCACCTGATGTAGATGTTTACCTTTGGTCATAAATTATTCTTGGCACCTTTTATTCCTACCCTGCCAACCACACCAACCAAATGCTAACACTCTGTCCTTTCCCTCCACTATGCTTAGAGCAGGAAACGTCCAAAGAGGAATCATTTTCATTATTCTCTAAGTCTTAAAGGCTGCTGGGAGCTAGAGAACTGGAATTAAACTACCTCAGATTCTCACACTATTAATTTTCACATCTACTACAACTTTCTGCACATATGCCTACATCACCTGTAGCATTTACTGTTGCTAACTAATAAGAACAACACTTGGGCAGAACCTATTATATTTCAGTCAAATCATGCTTTTTGAAGGTGAAAAAAACCTCTTGGAACTTCAAGTCCACTCTACAGCCTTTCAGGGACTCAGTAGAGGGTTTTTCAGATGTTACCCCAAAAATACTTTTGGTGTAAAAGGCAGAAAGTTTGTTCCATATCCTATTCTGCTCCGATGAGTCGCTCAACCACGAGGTTTTTTAAGCTCTCTCATAACATTTACCATGCAACTTAAGAATCCTGGTTTTTCTGAGTTGCTTTAAACATGGGAATTTTTAAAGTTACCTGTAAAATTCGTTTCTGCCACCGATAGTGTTTGTGTTTGTAAATAACAAAGTTAAATTGGGAGCCCATTAGCAAATCCTGTGCATCCTGAAAAACAGAACAGAATTGAGCAGTATGGCCAATGCTGTGTTTGGATGTTGAGTCACCACCCCTGGATGAGTTAAGAAGATGCTTAGATGTGGTGTTGGGGTTCAGATGTTGGTTTAGGGGTGAACCTGTATAGTAGGATTGATGGTTGGACTCAATGATCCTAAGGGTCTTTTCCAAACTGAATAATTCTGTGTTCATATAGAACTGGAGGCTTCACAGAACTTCACATGGAGACAGATGGAAGCATCCTCCTGAGCTGATTTTCACAAACACAAGACCTCACAACGTCCACAAGCCCTGCTAAAATACTGAAGGGATCCCAGACTGGGATGGAAGGTGAAAGGGAGAGCAGAAAGCAGGGAGAAGTACAGACCCTATGGAATTGTACATTCAAAAACATATGAGTACAAGCAGCCTATTAAATGGGCTAAGTAGCAAACAAGAACCATATGTGACTTTAAAGAAGAATATTTACAGACCCTTGAACGCAGAGCAGTGAAGAGGGATATATTGGGTCCTTGGTCTTATATGAGAGCACACAATTTGTTATCTGTCCCTTTACAGGAGCTTTACTACATGCATGGACAGTGACTAATTTTTTATACTTTCAGGAAAATGCAAGGGAGGGAGAGCCCTGATCCAGCTTTATTAAAATTGATTTAGTTCTAATGATTAGCTGCCACAAAACCTGAACGTGCTAGAACCAGGAAAGTAACCCTTTCTCTTCCTGCTCTGAGGAAAAAAAAGTTTGAGGACCCCTGATTTACACTGACTCTATGATCCTATGATCTATCTTTGCCTGTTGCAAGGTCACACCACCCAGAGGTGTTAGAACTGAAGTCAAATGGCCACGGCTTTGTGCTTTGTTGCCAATTCCTTGCAGCCAGGCATAACACTGAGTTATCAGACCCTTTTAAGGTGACTAGTCATGCTCCAAGGACAATCCTAACATTAGATGACCCCTCAGAGATTAATTCCATCATTTTCCTGAGGTGCTTCATGGTATCTATCAGCTGAAGGATTTTGCCCTGCATTTATTGCTCTATTACTCAAGTACTGTTGTACTCAGAATGGCAAAAAGTATGGACAAATCTGATCTAGATTTAAACAACTTAATCCAGGTAATGGCATCAGTGTAGCTGCAGCATCTATGTGGGGTAACCTTTGCATGATGTACAAGGAGCACTCACCATCAGCAACCAACACACAGTCATAATGTTTAAAACTCGCCTGGATATGTTCTTGTGTGACTGGATCTAGGTGATCTGGTTCTGGCAGGGGGATTGGACTAGATGATCCTTCGAGGTTCCTTCTGATCCCTACTGTTCTTTGATTCTGTGATAAGCTGGAGTACATATTTTCTCACAGATTTGGTTTCTAACTCAAAAGCAACACAGACCTGTTCTGACTGCTCAGCTAGGCTGTCCAGAACATGCTGGTACATAGAAATGTCTTGCAAAATAGATCAGAGGAGTGACCTTACCTTTTCAGCAGACACCTCTTCCTGTGCCAAATGCAAAGCTCCTTCAATGCTCAGTTCTTTATTTTTCACCATGTTCATAATTTTGAGGATTTTTTCCTGGCTTAACTGGGGGGAGGAGAAAAAAAAGGGTTAATCAAACATTTTAGATACTGGGATTTTTTCATCACTGAGGACACAGAGTGCTCGTGACAGCTACAGCATCTGGCATATAATTACAATTTCAGTCATATTTTTTGTTCTATCCACAACCTACCCAGCAAATATAATCTCCCTTTGAAAGCTGGTGAGCATCTACAAGATATCAAATATATGGGGGCTTTTACAGTTTCAGAAGATGGAGTGGTAATGTCTGGAGATAAAACAGCCAGGAGGAAATCTTTTTTAGTTAGAAAAACCTGGCAAGAAGTGCAAAGCATCAATTTTGCAAGCTGGTCTGTGTCTTCCCCTTAGCGTAAAGCAACACGTGCAGGCAACACGAAAGCAAATCAGGGCCAGTCAAAATTTTTCAGAGTGAAAGTGGGAAAAAATGATGCTGGTACCAATGGGTAGAGCTGTCAAGTGAACTTCACTAAACAGGTTAAGACACTGGTGCTACACATCCTTTCTTTTACCATAAAGGAGGCTGTGCTGTCGATAAGCTTATGCACAAATTCATGTCACTCTTTAGTGGCCCAGGTGGGGATGGCAGGGCCAACCAGGAGTCAAGCAAAGGAAACAGGTGAATAGAGGAACCACAGCCCCAGAGCTACAGCTGCTTACACTGGCTGTAAAGCTCTTTCACAGACTTTGTAGAAGGAATAAACAACCTCCCTCTGAGCCGGACCAAAGAGCTCCCCTGTGTGATACCCATTCCTCAACAGCCACAGAAGTGGAAATTTGAAGGGAGAGTGTAGGTTTTGCCACCAGAGCTCAGGCACTTGTGATTTATTTATTTTTTTATCTGGCAGCTCAGCTCCAACATTCAATTAGGTACCACAGACGGTGTTTGCTGCCCTCCTGGGAAGTGACATCAGTCACTACAGTAAAATCTTCCTTTCAAATAACCCTTTTCAGACTTTTCCACAGAGACATCTAGGCAGAATCCACCCCCCACCCCAAGAGCACTGCCCAGGCTGTGCAAGGGAAAGAGGAAGGAGAATCATCTTGCAAATAAGAAGGGGGGCCTCTCCCCCACCTCCCTATTGTTAGAGCTGCTGGAAGATGAACGTGTTCAGCACAAGGCAGCTTAGAAAGTTCAGCATTGCAAGCAAACCTCAACTGGGTTACTCCAAGGATTGGGCACCAAGACCTAGGGTGGGTTTTGCTGTTCCTGTCCCAGGAAAATGAAGGCAAAGAGCTGAAGATAGGCACCCCTTGAAAGCCAGGTCTGCTGCCCAGGAAGGAGAACTGGGTAGACATTTTGGGCTCCTGATTAGTGCCAGTCTTGCTTCCTGGGACTCATGATTGCTACTCCCAGCAGGAGTCACCAAGCTGCTTCCCAGGCCTCTGAGGCAGGAGGGCAAGCAGCAGCTGTTTCACCTTTTCCAGCTCCTTCCTGTCCTAAGCAGCCACTTGCTGTACCTGTGTCTACACCTCTCCATAGAGACAGGCTGGGGCTAGAAAGAAAACAGCAATCACAAAACATCAGCGATTGGAAGGGACCTCGAAAGACCATCTAGTCCAACCTCCCTGCCAGAGCAGGACCACATGCAGCCTTGCAGTGGCCCTCTCCACCCATCCAAGCCCCAGTCACCTGGCACAAGTCTGATGGGCAGCACAAAGATAACCCAGTCTCCCCCAGAGATCAGGGGCCAGCACACCACAGGTGCTCTATTTCTGAGTCACATCACACCAAGCACAACTTAGCTTAGTGAGTTTCCAACATCTCAGCCAGACACTCTGTAGGTTTTTACAGCCTACAAATAAAACAGGGAGTTAAAGAAGAAGAAATATTTTGTTTTTAAAGGCTCGGGATTTGCGGCGCTAATATAAAGGTAACTTATGACATAGCTCCCAGCTGCAAACAGCAGCGTGAGCAGTGAGGACAGAAGGAAAGCAGTCCGATAATTCTTTCACACTTGCTGAGGCACAGAAGGTTCCGACAATGACCTCCACATTCTGCATTTGAATTTTAAATGGCTGCATATTTACAGCACGTATACACTCTATACGATTAGATCTTAACAAGACAATTCCCCACTGAACAGGCTGAGTGTAAGCAAACGAGAATATGGATAAATTTGAAATGAAAAGCTGAGTTTCCTTAAGGCTAAGCTCTGTCAGCTTTAAAATGCACGATCCTATTTGTTTAGGAGAGCAATTCTTGAGAGGAAGTTGGGTAGCATTTTTTTGCAACTGTTAGCCCTTTTGAACTGAGAAGGGCTCAAAGATCTTGCAGCAGGATGACAATGGTGACGTGAAGCTAACATAGCTCAGCTTGATTAACGTAAATGAGAGAAGTATTTACATCCTTCACCTCACTACACAAGCAACTCAATGAACAAGCTCAGTTCTCTTTTGAACCTGATGGTGTTGACCAGCTACACAATATATCATGCACACCCCCATGAACCTTCCAAAGGGTGGCTGAGAAAGCAAGTTGCAACTTGAAATGAGGCTTTGAAACACTTTTTTGACTAGGATATAGGTGATGTGGGTCACCATCCCTGTTCTCATGCAAGCAGGCTCCATACTCTGCAGGTTCCCAAGCACAGGCATTTTAAAGTCTGTCTTCCTGGCCATTCTATCAAGGACCAAGAAGCCTTTCCACATCTCTTGCCATTCAGCAAGACCTGGACAGGCTGTAGAGCTGAGCTGGGAGGGCAAGTGGAGTCTTGCATCTGGGCAAGAACAACCCCAGGTACCAGCATAGATTGAGGACTGACATGTTGGGGAACAGCATAGAACAGGACCTGGGTAGTTCTGGTGGACAGCAGGATGACCATGAGCCAGTAATGTGCTCTTGTGGCCAATAAGGCCAGGAGCATCCTGTGGCCAATCAGAAGTATTAGCAGTTGAGTGCTAACCCAGCAAAGGAGTTAGGGAGTAGGTAGCAGATCAAAAGATGTTCTCCTCCCACTCTACTCTGCCCTGAGGAGACCGCATCTGGAATACGGTGCCCAGTTCTGGGCCTCTCAGTTCCATAAGGACACAGAACTGCTGGAGAGAGTCCAGCACAGATCCACAAAGATGATGGAGTGGAACATCTCCCTGATGAGGAAAGGCTGAGAGAGCTGGGTCTCATGAGCTTCGAAAAAAGGAGGGATGACCTCATTAATGTTTATAAATATGTGAAAGGTGGGTATCAAGAGGATGGATCCAGGGTCTTCTCAGTGTCATCTAATGATAGGAGAAGGGGCAATGAGTGTTAGCTGGACACGTTCCTCTGCAATTTCATCTAGGTGGTCCTTCTGTGGCAGGGGGATTGGAGTGGATGATCTTTCCAGGTCCCTTTCAATCCCTAATGTTCTGTGATTCTGTGATCTCTACCAAAACCAAAACGTTTTCTGGCAATTCATTGCGTTTCCATTTTGCATTGCACTGAGAGCTTTTTTAAATCTTTTGCAAAAAAACTGCAAAAGAGGTTCCATTTTTGGCTCCTTGAAGAATTCAACAAAATCTCCATTAGAAAAGAATTAAATTCTGCTCAAGACACAAGAACAACAGGGAACATCTCTTAATTTGCTTAATAATGTATGAAGAAAAATGTTTGCTAAAGAGAAGGAAATAATTTTGCATCTTGCAAATTCAGGAAGGCTAGTTAGCAAGTGGGGCTAGCGACAGTTAATGCACTCCCCAGAGAGCACACAAAAGACAGAGCTTGGTAGGGGCTATTTTTAACAGCACCCTGTTGTTTTAATGTCTCTGTTAACTCACTTCCCCTCTGCACATCTGTAAGCAGGAGGGAAACGTTTCAAAAGACAAGGCGGCAGAAAAGGCATTTTTCAGCTTATGAGAACTGTCAAAATTATTTGTCAGAGGTCTGTCTGGCTCGCTCGGGTTCCTGACAACCACACGCTCGCATGGTATTTTTACTTGCAAACAAGACTTGAGCAACAGATCCTGACCTTTATCATTTTGTGTCTGTGGGGCTTTTCTCCCAGCACGCCACGACTTCTGTAATGCTCATGCTCGTGCTTGTTCTGGTTATGGTTTTTTCCCCTTAAAAAGAAACCATTTTGTGTCATATTATCCACCAAAATGCCACCAAGTCGGATCGTGTTGTATTGCCTAATAGAATGTGACTGGTGCAACCAGACAGAACGTTCCCCTCCGACACCGGGTAACAAAACTTGGGGGAAGGACTGAAGGCATGCACATGCAGGAAATACATGAGATCATGTTAACGATGCATTCTTTTACCTGCCAGGTTCAAGAAGCTTATTTAGTAGAGATTAAGCTTTCCTCACCCGCCCAGAACTCAGTACAGCCACGTAAGTGATTTGCAAGAGAATTCAGCACTTCACAATTGCAGGAAGAGCGTGGTGCTCCAGGCATTCTCTGGATATCCATTACCCTGCAGGGTGAGGTTTCTACATTTTTGGCCTAGACACGGTACAAGATGTATTTAGTGCTGAGATATGAGACTTCTGGCTTATTCTTGGGCACCTGCCACCACAGTACTGTGTGTGACCTGTTCCAGGGCTTTCTGCTGCCCTCCATTTGCCCAGCACAGTCTCACGGGAGGCTCTGACAGGTATGGAATGCTTTGCATGTAGTTTCCATGCTGGGAAACATCATTCTGTCCACTCCATAAAGGCCTCCAGACTGAGCATCAACCCAGACAGAGGGGTTAAAGCCACATCATCCAAGTCATTTACAGTTGTTTGAGCAGAGAAGTGGAAGGCATCCAGAACAGGGTAACCATCCAAGGGTAAGGCAGGCTGACATCTGGCTGTCTCCTCTTTCTACCTCTCATTGTGCAATAGATGGTGGTTCACATTCCCCAGTAGACCACAGGATTGCTGTAACTCCAGTGGGCTTCACTAGGTAGCAATTCACCACATGTGAGACCAGTCTCATTATGTGACACCTCTTTCTGTCCATTTCCTACAGAGGAATCTGGGCTATGTGGCTTATGCTCGCCTGATGCTTATTCTGTGGACTATCCTACCTGAATCATATTAATGTGACAACAGTCCAATGCAAAACTACTCCAGGAACGTGTGCACATACACTGGTGGAAAAGAGAACTGGCTGCCAGTCAGCTGCACACATGATCTCAGTTATTACCAACGGCTGCACGATTCCGGGAGACGTTAGTTCAGGTTTTCTCAGGTGAAGATCACAGCTAATACGCACTGAGCTCTGTCATTTCCTGTGACAACAAAACCAAGCCGTGCAGAAATCCTGCTCTCTGAACAAGTGAAGAGAAATTCTTATTCAGGTCTAGTCAAGCTTTTCACTGTTAAGCATTCCTTACACTTGTCCTTATTAAACATTAACAGCGTTAAACATCCTCATCTACTTGCTGCAAGGAGCAAGAGACAAACAGCTCTTGGCTGCTGTGGGAAGGCTGGACCCAGAGAGCTCCATTCTTGTTGTCTGCATTCAGTGGTACCCTCACTCAGTACTGCTGGGATCTGTGCTCCAAGAGGGCTCAGTCCAAGAGGGAAGAGCCAAGTAGTGGCTACATATGACTTTACAGAGATCTCATGAATATCTGGGCATAAAGCTGACTGCTGTGTGGCCCACACACACAAAGAAAAAGATGCTCTGTTTCTAACCTACATCCCCGACAGCTTTCATACAGCATAGGATCATATTTTCATTCATTTTGGAGTCCAGTTTTTTACAGCTTTCAAGAACAGTAGAAGATTCTGTTTTCTCTGCAGAACAGCAGGACAAAGCCTTCTGGAGATTCTCTGTTGACTCAGTACCTTACAGCTACAGCACACACCACATCCTGCAAAGCACGGACACTGCAGCAGCTCAAAAATCAGTGCCAGGATATATAAGGCAGTGATTGACCTGTATGAAATCTCAAGTAGCAGCTTCCTCCTCCAAGCTCTGCTTTTTTAAATTAAAAAAAAACCCAGAAAAAGTTTTTTAATCAAAGACACTGGCTTCATTTACTATGATGCTGTGCTGACCAACACTGTGACTGCATGTTGAACATGTCATTTAAGCCATTTTAAAGACAGTAGACAGAGTCTTATTCCCTTAAAAGTTCCAGCCTGGTGTGATCAATGCCCATCTCTGAATATATTTGCTTTTACCAGGTATGAGCTTGGCCCAAAGTGTGCTGAGGGCTCCCATATATTTACAGGGGAGTGGCTGTCCTCTATGAATAGGGCATCCAAAAAGCCTTCACTTGTAATTTACATGAAATACCAATACGGATGACTGATGTGATATTTTTATGTGGCAATACCATCTTTTGTAGCCAGTCATAGCGACAGACTCATATTATTTGTCAAGCAGAGCTGCCATTCATCAAATAAATTATCCATCTGTAATAATGTTTTGCATTATTTGTTCAGATCTGTATCTGGCCAGATAGTATCTGTCACCATTTATTAAAACAAGAAGTTATTTATCAAACTGTAGCTTTGACTTCCTTGAAAACACTTTCAGTAGAAGCCCAACTATATTTTATTAGAAGTTATTTTTTATTGCCATAAAGGTCTATAGTGATTTAAGTACCAAGAAAAACCCCAAAGAGCTACTCTCAGAAGTATTAAGGAGCCTAAAGCAAACAGTACCTAGTGACACGTAGAGGTACAGTGTACAATACCCACTAGTCTACCTACTTCCAGTTCTGAAAACATCACCATAGCAAGCAGCTTCAATGTCTTAAAGTTCCCTCTGAAGGAGTGAAAATTTCCAGTGCTCACATGGAGCAAATACTTCAGAGTTACCCTTGATCACTACTTAACAACCAGCATGAGCCCTCTTGCTCCAAGAGCACTTAGAAAGTAATTACCAGAGTTTTGCTGTGAAAACTCAAAGAATAAATTGAGGAGTGTTGCACAGGAGACTGACTTCATTCTGTCCTCCTCAATGTTTTCATTAAAGATGGGCTGCAGACTTTGTTTATTAAATGTGCAGACATTGACATGAAAGTGAAAAGGAATTCAAACAGGTTGCGAGGGGGATCCAAATTCAAAACATGCTTGACAAATGAGAGAAGCAATAATATAAAAGTGAAAAAAACCCAGACCTGAAGAAATTTAACAGGAACGACCAGATTCACAAGGAAAAGAATCCGTAAGGTCTAGCAGCCTACAAATGGTCACAAGTTAGACATCATGCTATTGCAATGAAAGCAAATATCCCACCAGGAGGTTACAGACAGCAGCAGTCTACCAAACACAAATAATCCTCCCAGTACTCAGAACCACAGAACACTAGGGATGGGAAAGGACCTCAAAAGATCATCTAGTCCAATCCCTCTGCCACAGCAGGATCACCTAGATCCAGTCATGCAAGAACATATGTACACATCATACAATGAACTGTGAAACCTTTCTGTTTGTCCTATAGATCCCAACAATTGTCAACTGTCCCACTCATGCTAGAAATCCACCTTCTACACCTTTAGTTACAGTCATTAATGTAACCCACAGCGATAATAGGTGTCAAGGATCACCAGTTGCTTATTAACATAATAAAATTAATCTAAGGAAAAAAAAACTATCAGACTATTTAACAATGACAAGAAATTATTTTGGAAAAAAAGAGCCTACATCTGGTAAGTTCAAGGACTTACAATCTCATCTCGTGCCCTACTATCTTGTAAACAGAAGAGACAATTTCAAGCAAGAATTGTTCTGCTAAGTTTATTAAACGTTGTATGAGGCTTATTTCATTATATCTGAGGTTTATAAATTGTATTAGTTAACACCTGCTAAACAAGAAATGTGCAATATGGAGAATGCAACAGTGATCCAATGAGTGTTTGACTGAGAATCCAGGGTCACCGTGAATTACAGAATCACAGAACATTAGGGATTGGAAGGGACCTCAAAAGATCATCTAGTCCAATCCCCCTGCCACAACAGGACCACCTAGATCAAATTGCAGAGGAACATATCCAGGCAGGTTTTAAACATCTCCAGACAAGGAGACTCCACAACCTCCCTGGGCAGCTCCTTCCAGTGCTCTGTCATCTTCACTGAGAAGAAGTTCCTTCTCATATTGATGTGGATCCTCCTATGTTCCAGTTTACAACCATTGCCCTTTGTCCTATCATTAGATGACACTGAACAGAGCCTGGCTGCATCCTCCTGACACTTTCCTTTTCCTTATGGATGCGTTCCTCTGTGATCTGTGTTAGATAGTTTTGTCCTGCTCCGGCAGGGGGGTTGGACTTGATGATCTCTTGGGTCCCTTCCAACCCCTAACATCCTATGATCCTATGATCCCCCTTCAGTCTCCTTTTCTGTGAGCTCAAGAGACCCAGCTCCCTCAGCCTTTCCTCATTAGGAAAACATTCCTCTTCCTTCATCATCTTTGTGGTTCTGCACTGGGCTCTCTCAAGCAGTTCTGTGTCCTTCTAGAACTGAGGGGCCCAGAACTGGACACAATATGAATGTTATATTAATTACCTGAAACACTTAATGAACAAACTCGTCTTTATTTTCTGATCAAAACACTGTCTAAGAGCTTAAGAAAAAACTCCAAAAAGCATCCATCTGCTGATGGATCACATCTGTCCTAACTTCTTTCCCCCACTCCCTAGAATTCTGGTGAGTAAGAACTCATGTTAGCAGAATACTCTGGCAAAAAGTTCTCTTTGCCACTCTTCTCCCAGGCTTGGACAGATTTAACAAGATACAACCTTTGTCTGTATAAATGCTTTGACTACATCCATCACACTTCCTTACAGAAGTACACTACACCTCAGGATGCACTTCACCCCTGTCCCACAGCCATTTCTTATCCTCTCTGTTCAGTGGGCTACTTACCACTAAGCAGCAAACATGAAAATTTAGTGCAGCCTCCCTGGGTCTTTTAATCTTGTCTTACACAAGAAAAACATTCCCAAGCTCTGAGGTGTTTTTAGGTGGCTCAAGGAAAGGTGAGCTCCAATTCCCACACAGGCTGCTGTCATAGTGGCGCTTTAGGCAGCCCACAAGTGATTCTGGCTTTAGGTATAGGTGCAATCTCCTAGTCACATGCACTGAAACAACATATATCCTCCAGCAGTTCTGCAGAACCCACAAACACCCAGGTCAACACACCAGCAGGACCAAGGAAGCCAAAATGTCTCAAGTCCTCTGCACTCGTTAACTTTTGATGTTAACTGTAAGGAGCAGAGTGTTCCAAGCCCATGTCTGTGCTAGACTGACCATGTATAATCAAGCCATTAGAAGCCTCAGAAGATCAGCAGAACATGTGATTTGTGGTCTAATGCTAGCCCGTCTCAGAGGCTACAAGAGCTGCTCTGGGGCTATGTTCATGAATATATACAGGAGAGATACAGAATCATTTGGCCTTATTTAAATGGAATTGATCCCTTGCTAAATATATCGTGGAAATCTGCTTTAATCTACCTTGGAAAAGGTAGATGGGGGATAAGGGGAAAAAAAAATTGTTCACCTGAGAGAAGTGGCCTTTAACAGAAAATCTAACAAAAAAATTGTATGGGAAAGCCATGGGGATAAAGCACTTTAAAGTCGTTGATTAAAGTAAAGCAAGGTGGCAAAGCAAAAGGTCTGATAACCATTCCACCTTGCATCGTGATCTTATCAGCTCTCAGAAGACTTCGATGACAAGCCTCTGGAAGACACAGAGCCAAGTTCTAGAAGGAGTTCACAAAAAGTTTAACACACACACACACACACTTTTCTCAGGTGCAGTTTAACTTTGCAAATGTTGCTCGTGGAGCCCGAGAGCTGCACATATGCTTTATGGCAGGCCTTGGGGAGTGAAAGAAAGGGAAAAGTGGCACCATCTGCTTACAGGTTTCCTGTTTTCTGACTCATTCATGTAAAAGCCCTTTCTGGTAGCAAACATTTGGTTATTTCCGTATCTCTGCTGCCCCTGACCTCCCCGGCAGTACCTGAAGTAAGAAAGAAGAGCAATGATTCATAAGCTGCATCCCAGACCTGTTCCTCGGTGCCAAGCTATAACCACACAAGCTGCAAAACAGCAGAGAAAGGGAAATAATTTCCAGGAAGGATTTGAGCCTTTTCAGCAGCACTTCTATCAACAGCTTCCCCAAACACCCCCCAGGACCTCAGCATGGCAATGTGCTGAATAGTACCAGATGGGACCCATGATTTATTACACTTCAGGTGAAGCCACTAATATCTGTGCAGCCAAGTGACTCAGCTTTTGATCACACTGCCCTCCTCAAAAATCTTCAGGGGCCAAGGACATCAATGTTGTGTGGGGGTATCCTAAGGCAGCAATCTGTCCTGTGCCATTTTTCCTCCTTGACAAAACAAAGAGGAATAAAAAAGGTTTCACCCTTGCTCTGGGTTTGCCAAGAGCATGGCCCAGCAAGTTTTCTTAACAAACATCTTGCACTTCTCAGTGAAAAAGGGAGTCATACCAACAGGGGTGGGGGCCCCCAAGCTCTCCTGCTTTGCTGTCCAAGCCTCTCTCAGTAGCTGCCCAGGACTAACTCAGCCCACTCAATCACACTTTCTCAGCCTACACACATTAACTCTTTCTCCTAACTGCTCTTCACTCCAGGTCACACATCAAGGAACCTCTGCCAACACATGCCATCAGCTGTCCTAGTTAGAGAGGCTTTCCCCTGCTTAGTTCTCCAGACTACAGACCTCCAAACACACAAGTATTGAAAGCAGCAGAATGCTACAACAACTCTTTATCTGGCATCCACTCAGACAAGTTCAATAGTGCTGCCAGCTGATGTATAGTCAGTACTGGCATAGCAATCACTCCAAATTTCAGCATGACTATCAAAAGATTGCATTTGCCTATAATATAAACCACCTATTTTTCTTCTCCCTCCGGTTACCTTATGGAAATTACTAGTGTAGATCATCTATAGCATTAATAAACCCTCTGAAGCATGGCGAATGAAAGACTGATTTTGTCTCTTCGTCCCTTCCTTTGTGTCAGGGAAGCCTCACACATTTCAACTTTCTTCAGAACTAAAATATTGCTTCATCCACGTCTGCAAACGCCTGCTGATGTATCGTCCCAATCCGCGCTCGTATCACACAATAATCACTTACACTAAACAATTCCTTTGCCAATAAAGTACAAAGTCATTTCCAGGTTCTGACATGCCACCACTTCTGTTCCACACAACAAAGAGCACTTGCACACAAGCCATAACGGTCTCTGCCTTTACCTGTGAGAAAGTGTCTGGTGTTCTCGCGTTATCCATGGCTATGGAAACTCTGGGTGTTTCATCAGTATCCCATTGGGTTGCAAACTACAGTTTACTCATTGATCACACCTGCTTTTCCACAGCAGGCTTCTCACTCTTTCTCTCTGCTTCTCTCTCTCTTACGAAATCTTGCAGCCAATGGCTTTTATTAAGTGCCACTTCCTTTTATGCTGAGAACTGAAAGAAACAATAATGATGCTTTGCTTCCTTATGGCAGCTCCGTGAACAGGCAAAAAATGTAGTTGCTGTTTGCTTGCTTTTCCTGAACTGATATTTATGTTTTAGCAGCCTCCCGAAATCACAACGCCCTGAACATTGAAATTACGCTCTATCACGGTACGTTGGATCTACCTGAACAGCCAACGGGTTAGTTACCAAAACAAAGTCCATACTAAATGTAAGAAAGTCTGCCTGAAGAATTAAAAACACAAAGCTCACTTTTCACAGCAATATTTTTATGCACAGCAGTGAGCTTTCACATATGTCTGCAAACTCCTGCATGAATATGTGTAGACAGGATGAAAGCACAAAGGCACCTGCAGGTTAATGAACAAGATTCCTGCACAGACCAACAGCATCTTAAACTCTGCATTTGCTGTCTGCACTGAAGAACAGACTCTAGTGAATAGAAAGAGAATTAACAGTCAGGCTTCCTGAAGTTGAGCCCTGACAAAAACTGATCAATGGGTACAGAGAATCACAGCATCGTGGAACATTAGGGATTGGAAGGGACCTCGAAAGATCATCCAGTCCAATCCCCCTGCCACAGCAGGATCACCCAGACCATGCTGGCTCATGGTCATCCTGCTGTTCACCATTTCCACACCCATATATGGTGAATTATATTATGATAGAAAACCCTACCAACATTAATTTAGAAAACAAAAGCTCTGAATGGACATGGCTGGAAGGTGAAACTCTTCATATTTTGTAATTTTCTCTCCTCTAAATCCAGACAAAAAGGAAAATTAAAAGCCATTAATTATGTCTAGCTAAGTATTTTTTAATGAGAAATTACAGGAATTGAAACATTGGTTTGATGAGAGGTTTCCTTCCTCAACAAGCCTGGAAGCAATTTTTTAATAGAAGCAACACAGCAGTAGGAAGCTGTGGGGTTCAGCACCACTGTGGGCTCAAGGGCAGAGCTGCCTGGCCCAGCCACACACACAGAAACCCCACCTGCTTTTTCAAACTGACACAGTTGTGGATCCTTTGCTGAAGAGCTCAGCCAAAAGACAGTGCTGCAAAAGCAAGAGATGAACGTAGCCTGAATTCAGACTGGAAACCAGAGAAAAGCGGAGCAACATGGTAAGAGAGCCAGCCAAACCTGTCACCTCACAGGCAGGTCTTCAACATGCCAAAGCCTGACGTGAAACTTGTGCCTAAGAGCAGGCTGACAACCATGCAGGACTTCCCAGCTCCACAGGCAAGGGCCCTTGAACTCACACTTGCTAAACTCTGTAGATGGAGCCAAGAGACCACAATAGCAAATATGTGGGAGGGAAAAGATTAGGAATCACAGAATCACAGAACATGAGAGATTAGAAGGGACCTCGAAAGATCATCCAGTCCAATCCCCCTGCCACAGCAGGATCACCTAGACCAACTCACACAGGAACAGGTCCAGGTGGGTTTTGAAAGTCTCCAGAGAACGAGACTCCACAACCCCACTGGGCAGCCCATTCCAGTGCTCTGTTACCCTCAAATTCTTATATTTCAGGCAATACAAAAGAAAGGGAAGGTCAGCATATGCTAATATGAACAGTTCTTAATCATTTTAATTCATTAATAGCAAGTCTTGTTCTCTGAAAGAATGCTAGCTTAACGAAAGCCAAGAATGTAACAGCATCTACGTCCGTATCTTCTGAAGGTGCAGTCAATAAAAGGTTGTCTTTCAGTGCTCGCAGTTCTCACTATTCTATGTCCATTGACTCAGGATGAATGTTTTTCACACAACTGGAAAAAGAAATCATGAGAAACATCTCTCTGGTAGCTACCTTAAGTAATTTGATTAAAACAAAATAGCAACTAATTCACTACAAATCAAATTTCTAGGATTGGCTAGTTCCTCTTTAGAGTTGTCAGCCCTTGAGGAACCATGATTTTCTTTTTAAATTAAAGAATCCCAAGAAATTTCTTCTAATAAACGTGATTATAGCACCACAGAACATTTCAGAAGGGAAATCACAGAATCACTCTGGTTAGAAAAGCCTCCTGGGATCACTGAGTCCAACCATCTACTCTACCTTACAAGGTCACCCCTAAACCAGATCCCTCAACACCTCATCCAAACGATCTTTAAACACAGTCCAGGGATGGTGAATCAACCACATCCCTGGGAAGTCCATTCCAGTGCCTGACCACCCTTTCTGTGAAAAACCTTTTCCCAAAAGTGACAGGTTTCTATTCTAAAGGTTCTGCAGAAATATTAGATTCTTTCCCCTGCACTGCCCCCTGAACAGCAGTCTGCAAGGTTACTGAGTCTGTGAGAAAGCAGTTAATCAGAAAGAAGCTCAATTGCTACTTTAGAGCAAACAATTCCAATTAATCTGAAGTCATTAATTACACCTTCCTTTAATAAAGGCTCTGGTGTAATTTTCTTTTTCCCTTCTCAGATAATCGATTCAAACACCCACCGGAGTTTTGTGCTGCAGCAAACACACGGGGAAATTCAGGACTTCCACTACTCTTCAGTGAAGACTGAAACAACCGAGAAAAGGGTTTGTAACAAACATGGAAGAGCAAGAACAACCTGTGCACATCTCACTGATGCACAAGGGAACTGTTGTAGCAGCAGTGTGTATTTTCCTTGACTCTTTCCTCCAGCAGGGCCCTCACAGAGTTTGGAGTGACTTCACAGAATCACAGAACATGAGGGACTGGAAGGGACCTTGGAAGATCATCTAGCCCAGTCCCCCTGCCACAGCAGAATCACCTAGACCAAGTCACACAGGAACACATCCAGGGCAGGTTTTAAATGTCTCCAGAGAAGAAACTCCACAACCCCCTGAGCAGCCCCTTCCAGTGCTCCGTCACCCTCACTGTGAAGAAGGTCCTTTTCATATTCATGTGGAACCTCCTCTGTTTCACCTTACACCTGTTGCCCCTTGTCCTATCATTAGATGCCACTGAGCAGAGCCTGGCTCCATCCTCCTCACATGACCCTTCACATATTTATAAACATTAATGAAGTCACTACGAGAAACCTGAGATTTCCCCACCTGATTCTTAAAACACTAAATCCACAGGGCTCTTCCAGTAGCATATTGTGGATAATCCTGCGTGAGCACAGTGCTTTGTGGAACTTCAAACAAAAACCCAAATCTTATCACAAGTACGTTTTTGAGTGATCTGAACTGTGTGGTTAGTAGCCCAGTGTCAAGACACGTCCATGTGCCCCTTTTTCATTTCATTGAAGAATTCTCATAAGAGTTTTCAAACTTAAGAAAAGGCCATAATGAAATAAGGAATTTCAGGTTAAAAGAAGAGAGCTTGAAGGAAATTACTTTTTTCTGAAAAAAGAAATAGAAAAGAATTAACTCTGTAGAAACATTTTTGCCCTCATCCAACTATGAACATTTTGGCAGAGTTCAAATGCTCTCACAAAATAGGTTAGAGTTGAAAAACAAAGCCTTTCACTGGAAGCTTGTCTCACCTCAAAATCACTGCCTAAACCTATTTTATAAATAGGATCTTCCTTTTTTCTGCTAAAAAGAGAGGAAGCCAGAGCACCTAATGACTCCATTGTGTAACGTGGGGGTTTGACCCAGTATGACAGCAGCCACGTGATGGGAGTTAACAGCTGAAAGTGATGTGGGGAGACATAAAACAAGAGAAAAACACTTGGGGTAAAGAAAATTGAGTAACTGAAGAGTTAATTTTTCTCATGGAAAGAGGAAGAAACAGCTGAAAGAGCCAGGAGGGGTAGAAGGAAGCACACTGCAGTTGCAAGTGTCATTTCTTACACTGGGTTAATGGGTGCATCAAGGCTCTAACTGAGATGCTGGACATCCTGACATTAAGAGTTGGTGTGATAAAGGGCTTATGTGTAGTGCTCAGTGACCGAATGAGAGGCTGTGCCTTGAACTGCAAAACCCAAAGGACAAAAACAAAAAACCTTCAGCACAGCCTGGCTCTCCACAGTGAGAGGAGACAGTAGGTTGTACAACATCCCTAGATGCAAAGGAAGCTAGCAGAAGGATAACTAACCTGTATGATGCTGGACTTGTGCTTCACATTCAATATTCACAGTCATTAGCTGGCTAGACACTGCTGTTTGTACATCCATCTATCCATCTTGCACCCCCTCACTCATTTCTCCCACCACAGAAAGTTCATGAAGTGGGGGCTTTCAGTAATTTTAGAATCATAGAAGCATTAGGGATTGGAAGGGACCTCAAAAGATCATCCAGTCCAACCCCCCTGCCACAGCAAGATCACCCAGACCAAGTCATACAGTCAGTCAGGGTTAGAAGGGACCACAGGATCATCCAGTTCCAACTGCCCATGGCAGGGACACCCCACCCTAGATCAGGCTGGCCAGAGCCTCATCCAACCCAGCCTTAAACACCTCCAAGGATGTGGCTCTATTTTAAAGCTCCCACTTTGGCAGCCCAGGGAGACTGACACCTACTACAGACTCTGAGCTGCCCTGGGAAAGTGCTCCAATCGCTGACTGAGACAACCCCTGTGATCTTTTGAAGCTGGGAAGCACTAAGGGAGAAGGGGCTAAGGATGAGGGGGCAGCCTGGTCCTGCTGTGCCACTTGGTCTAGGTGATCCTGCTGCAGCAGGGGGATTGGACTAGAAGATATTTTGAGGTCCCTTCCAATCGCTAATGTTCTGTGATTCTGTGTGATTCTCATGCCTGAAAGTAATAACTGTCTGACATGGCCCTTTACTTTTAAAGATACAACACTTGGGGCTATTCTATTGCAGGGATTGTTTAGATTTCCAGGGCAAACAGAGCCCCTTTGACACTCTTTGAATTCGTTGAAGAAATCTGGCTCCAAAACCCAAGCAGTATCAAAACAGAAGTACTTTGCAATTCACAAGAGAACATTATTAAATTAAATCACATAAATCACCTAAACACATCCTTCTCCTTTTTAACAAAAATCCATGTTTTGATTCAAAGATCTTTTGGGCTGAAATGGACTCTCTCCTCTTAATTTAACATGAGGGATGGCATGACTGGGGACAACAAGTTCTGAATGAAACCGCAAATGAACTGAACATGTTAGAAGGAAACGCTGTTTCAGGGGGCTTTGGGGATTTTTGTTTACCCAGTGAATAGCCAGCACCAAAATTGAAGGTTTTAACCTAATTTTGATGTTGGTTGTAAGCAAGAGAGATACTTATTCAGAACTCATCATGCTGCACTGATCTGGAAGACCTCCTGAGCATCAAATGCAAGGGAGGAAAAAAGGGGGTGGGGAAGAAGATGAACAACTTAAAATTGAATCATCTGAAGAGTGATTGAGTCTGTGAAACTAAATTCAGGGTGAGAGTGACATCTAGTGATGCTCAGTGCACAATCCTTGCACGAATTCTGACAGCTTCTCACCCGTAAATCCTTCCCAAGATACTCAGCTTCACACACTTGGCTTCTTTTACGTCTCTAAGTATTTTCTTAAACTACAAACAGAAATTATGTATTTCAATGTGAAGAATGAGCATTTTGTGCTCAGCTATTCCTCTAGAAATCACAGAATCACACAGTCACAGAACATTAGGGACTGGAAGGGACCTCAAAAGATCATCCAGTCCAATCCTCCTGCCAGAGCAGGACCACCTAGACCAAGTCACACAGGAACATATCAGACGTCTATATTGCAAACCTACATCCAGCCTCAACTGGCAGGGTCAAGAGAGAGCACACTCCAGATCTGAGAGGCAGAATGCCTCCATTCCATCTGTTTTTAATTATCTAGTTTATAGCTGTGGTTCTGGATTAAGAAAAAGGGAGAGAGCTAGGAGGGATGAGGTGGTTGACAGGACTGTCAGCATGGCAGTTTGTTCAGCACAGCAGGACACTGGGATGCCCAGGGACCGTCAGCATGTGAGGAGGCACCAGAGCAGCCCACACCAACTACACTGGCTGGTTGCCATATGCTTCACCAGAAATACCCTAAAAGCAGTACTTTTCTCAGGAAATGTGTATTTTCATTATTTTTCCAGGTAATTTGTGTTAATTTTGCCATTAATTGAACGTGTACAGTTTGAATGAATAGAAGGAGAATCCACCAAAGGAAGAAATAAACCTGGGAACTACAAGACAGAGATAAAACATCACCTCACTAAAGCCAAGTAGGTAGACGGCAGCTAAGTGATAGGAGTCAGGCTTTTATTATGTTTTTCCTCTTTTGTAAAAGGAAACAGTATTTTCTCATTCCTCACTTTTTTTGCAGGATAGTTTTTGCAAAGCGTAGTGGCAGTCTGATATAAATAAATAAAGCAAATCAGTAATTAGCAGCAGAGCTATTAGATGGTCCTTTGTGAATTGGCAGTGCACAGACTACTTAGCTGCTGAAATGTGAACAGCAAAATGTTTCCAGCAGCCTTCTGCCTTTGATAGTGTTTCGTTGTCACCATTCAGAAAATGAAAGAAACAATCCAAGTGTTTCTAAAAAGAATGGTTCATCTGCTTGAACAGTTTCCTTTGAGCTTCACGCTGTGTTTTTAACAAACATTAATAAGGGAAGTGTCCACATAGTGCTCCCAGGGTATCCTCATGGGTCCTGCTGGAGGCTCTGCTCAGTGGGATGGAGGCTACTTGCCATCACAACTGGCTGCTCAGCTCCACAGGATGCTGACACCAAGACCAAACCCTGCACCCAAGGAGAGAAGAGAGCCATGGCTGTCTCTGTCCCAGCAAGAGCCATCACATCTGCCATCCCCTCTGCCTCCCACAGCCTGGAAGGGCTGTGGTTGGATGGAGGGAAAAACACTTGCCCAAAAGGTGTGAGCTAACCTGGACAAGGCTGACATTATATCTTGTGATGAAGTAACACCAAACAAAGCAGAGCTCACCATCAAAAGTTCCTCTCAAGTCTGGTTGAAGCACACTTGCCTTTAGCCAGCACTGCTCATACCTGCTTACCCCAAAGCCTGCTCTTTAGAAACCAGAAAGCTTTGATGATTCACATTTCAACCCATTTTTCAACTTTTTACAACATATTTCATGTAAAATTCTAGACTTCTGAATGTCACTGGAGATCTCACCTTGTTAATACTGGTGCTGCCTCCAGTAACTCATCCTAAAGCTAAGCACGTTAAAAACACATTATTCCAAGTTAAAATATGTGATGCTCTGTATATCTACTTCTCTGTGACACAAGATGGCACCAGACACTACTTTAATTTCAGGATATCAAAAAAGTGGCCCATCAAAGCAGTTTAAAAGCAAAGAGCTGTATGGGTTTAAATGAGATGAATCAGATTATGGTGGACCCTGCAAGTGATTGTGTCTGGGCTGTCCACCAACTCGAGGGAATGGCTGGGGCACAGCAGCCAGCTCTAAATGATGAAGGATTTGAAATACCAAGAACTTGGCTGTGGAATCAAAGAGACAGCTAAAGTAATCCTGGCTCCTGAAAGCCTCCAAGGTCAGAACAGATCAGATCACTCCTCTTAAAGCTGTGAAAAGAGCTGCCACCCCTTCAGGTAGGGGAGTCTTTCTTTTCATCCTAAAAGAGCTCTACAACAAAAGAATTCCTCTGCTCCTCCAACTTAGTCCTTTCATCAGTCAAAACAGATTTTGTTTTTGACAAAAGTAAATGTTACAAAAAGTATGACAGGAGATTGCAGCTGCCTTCTGACCTTCTCCCCATTACACCATGAGCACTGCAACAGGTACTGGGACAACTCTAACACAGTCACCTCTGTTTTCAGTCTGTCAGCAAACGACAGTGTAAGTATAAAGCAAAGGGTTTCCATACACAACCACTATGTCTTGGGTAAGTGATATTGTTGGCTGAAGCTAAGGCATGCTGCTGCCCCTCTGCTGTGCACACAGTTAACCCCAGGCTTTAGACAGGAGGGACACAACGACCTACCATTCCCTCACCTTTCTTCACGCACTGGGTAGTGTAATTGTCACCTCAAGCAAGGCAATGAATCTCCACAGGTTTAGCAACAGCATTGTCAAGCCTGGCTTTCTGAAGAGACGATCACTAAACTCAGCAAACACCAGCCAGATTCCTAGGTTCTCCCTTTAAACAATGACTGACAAAATTGGTGGTCAAATGAGAAATGTCATTGACATTAAACTTGCTTTTGGGCAGCCTCTTTTGGCACTGCCTCTGAAAGAGCAACCCCAGGAAACCAACCCTGCAGGCACACAACCAGAGTGGTTTTGGCTGGAAGAGACCTTCAAGATCATTTAGTTCAACCTTCAACCCAGGTCACCCTTGAACCATGTCCTTCAGCACGATGCCTTTTAAATACCTCCAGGGGTGGTGACTCCAGCACTGCCCTGGGCAGCCTGTTCTGATGCTTGATAACCCTTTAGGTGAAGAACTTTTTCCACAGTCCTGGGTGGTGACAGCAACAGAAAACTGAAATGGAGGGACTAAATCAGGCCCCTGCCCTGCCAATTTCCCCTCCAGGAGGTATTCATCATTATCCTCTATTTTACAATGTAGGGAGCACTCAGCTGCACTCTCCTCTGTATTTTTAGCCATAGCTGTTATTTAGAAAGCTTAGCCACCGATGTTTGCCAGTGGTAGGTTATTACTAAGCGCTTCTTGAAATTCCAGCCTCAGTGTCACAGAGTTATTAATCATCAGGCTATTTGCTGGGCAGTGGAAAGAGCGAGGGGAAGTCTGCAGAGCTTGGCCGTACTCAGTCATCGTTTCCCACTTAATACAGAAAATGAAAGAAGAGATTTCAAGAAAAATACCTGCCCAGCTAAAGATGACAAAATGCGAAGCTCAGCCTCGAAACTGAATGAGTATACTTCACTTTTCGTGGAGTGAGAGGGAAAGGAGGACTACATCTGCAGAAGAAAAGTACCTTGTGGATAAGGTACAGGAATGAGATACCCTGACACTGGATCTCCTATCTCCACAGCAAAATGGTAAAAGCAGTATTTTATTCCCCTTCCTGCTCTGACATTTAATTAGCCAGTGAAGGAACAATAACCTGCTACGCCCAGATGTGTATTTATGGCAGCAACAGAGTTCTGGACACCCTGTTAGCAGTGAGACTCTCCAGAGAGTCCCACGAGCCTTTCAAGCTGGTATTGCTGGGAGGAGGAAAGGCAGCACTGGCTCTCATAAAGAAAATCATTAGGAACACCATGCCTATACAGTTCTACCATTTAGTATTTAGACATGTTTATTATCTATATATATATATATCACAGAACATCAGGGATTGGAAGGGACCTCAAAAGATCATCTAGTCCACTCCCCCTGCCACAGCAGGATCACCTAGACCAAGTCACACAGGAACGCGTCCAGGTGGGTCTCCAGAGAAGGAGATGCCACAACCCCTCTGGGCAGCCTGTTTCAGTGCTCTGCCACCCTCACTGTGATATACATTTATAACAAGCAGTCTGGATGATAAAGGGAATAACAGAACATAGATCCAAAGTGACTGCAGCCAGGAGTGGTTTGAAGGTTCACTCTGCCCCTCTGGAGAAGTTTGTTGGATAGCAACAAAGAGGTCCCTTCCAATCTGTAGCAATTCTATGATTCTACGATTCTATGAACATCCACAACATCCTTCAGAAAACCACAAACAAGGGAGTTCCTCAGGTCAGGCTTCATTGGTTTGGGGTTCTGGCATCTCCATCCTCTCAGGTGGTGACTTAGAAGAGCAAGGTTATGAAACTTGCTAGCAGTCAAATAGAAATGCCCTTGGTGAATCCAGCTGAAGTGGAATTATTTCTGCCATCAGAAGCTGTGTAAGATGAGCAATAGACGTGACCTTTCCAGGACAACACCTTTTCTTGTGAAGACAAGATTCAGTACAAACAAAACGTAAAACATCAGCTTGTTTCCTTGTGCTAGATGGGAAAATGTGCTATTCAGAAGCAGCTAACTGCTCGTTGTCATTTAATGCAAAGACAGCCATGTAAATAACCTTGTACACTTGAACTGGGGGGGGGGGGGGGGGGGG